>CM038624.1:885000-902500 GCA_021554675.1 Leuciscus idus
TTTCCGTTTCCCAGAGAAACTTTGCATTCACTTCCAAAATGTTTGCGTTCTCCCGTAAAACGTTGCGTTCACTTCCAAAACTTTTCCGTTTCCCAGAGAAACTTTGCATTCACTTCCAAAATGTTTGCGTTCTCCTGTAAAACGTTGCGTTTTCTTCCAAAACTTTTCCGTTTCCCAGAGAAACTTTGCATTCGCTTCCAAATCGTTTGAGTTCTCCCGTAAAACGTTGCGTTCACTTCCAAAACTTTTCCGTTTCCCAGAGAAACTTTGCATTCGCTTCCAAATCGTTTGCGTTCTCCCGTAAAACGTTGCATTCACTTCCAAAATGTTTGCGTTCTCCCGTAAAACTTTGCGTTCACTTCCAAAACTTTTCCGTTTCCCTGAGAAACTTTGCGTTTGCTTCCAAAACGTTTGCGTTCTCCCGTAAAACTTTGCGTTCACTTCCAAAACTTTTCCGTTTCCCTGAGAAACTTTGCATTCGCTTCCAAAACGTTTGCGTTCTCCCGTAAAACTTTGCGTTCACTTCCAAAATGTTTGCGTTCTCCCGTAAAACTTTGCGTTTACTTCCAAAACATTTGCGTTCTCCAGTAAAACTTTGCGTTTGCTTCCAAAACATTTGCGTTCTCCCGTAAAACTTTGCGTTTGCTTCCAAAACGTTTGCGTTCTCCTGTAAAACTTTGCGTTTGCTTCCAAAATGTTTGCGTTCTCCTGTAAAACTTTGCGTTTACTTCCAAGACTTTTCCGTTTCCCAGAGAAACTTTGCATTCGCTTCCAAAACGTTTGCGTTCTCCTGTAAAACTTTGCGTTCGCTTCCAAAACATTTGCGTTCTCCCGTAAAACTTTGCGTTTACTTCCAAGACTTTTCCGTTTCCCAGAGAAACTTTGCATTCGCTTCCAAAACGTTTGCGTTCTCCTGTAAAACTTTGCGTTCGCTTCCAAAACATTTGCGTTCTCCCGTAAAACTTTGCATTCGCTTCCAAAACGTTTGCGTTCTCCTGTAAAACTTTGCGTTCGCTTCCAAAACATTTGCGTTCTCCCGTAAAACTTTGCGTTCGCTTCCAAGACTTTTCCGTTTCCGTTTGAAGGACAGCCTTCAGAGGTCTCATTATTTCGGCTAGCACCTCTTTCCCAAAGCCCTCTTTGCCTGAAGGACGCCCTTCTGGTCAGAAGACTTCGCGCGAGAGCGTTTTCTCTGTTGCCAGGCTCCCGAGGGAGGGGCTCTAGAGGCAACACTCTCCTTTTGTACCTGACGGTACGAGGAGCTCGTTGATGGCCGAGGCTGACTGCTCGGTGCAGCCTTCTTGGACTTGGATCTTGAGCGGCGAGGGAGAAATTGCTGGAACGGCGCAGATTGCTTCCTCGCCTCCTGAAACCTGTCGACGATAGTGTTTACTACGTCATCAAACAGGCCAGAAGGCGAGAGCGGCGCATACAGGAGAAACGACTTATACTTCTCCTTTATTCCAGACAAGTTCAGCCACAGATGTCTCTCCGTGGCTACCAGAGCTGCCATGGAGCGGCCGATGGCATGGGTCGTCTCCTTAGTAGCCCGGAGAGACAAATCTGTGGCCTTACGCAACTCCGCAATATCTTCAGGAGTTGGTCCCTCACCCTCATCCAAGTCCTTTAAAAGGTCGGCCTGGTATGCCTGCAGAATAGCCATTGAGTGCAGACATGAACCAGCCTGGCCCGCCGCCATATATGCCCTGCATTATTTGCTGGGCAACACCGGGGCTTTCAGGGATGATGCTGCTTCAGGAGAGAGGTAGCTAGTGAGAGCCTCTTCCATCCGTGGCATCTTCCCATACCCCAACTCTCTCGCACCTATTACATCACTATAATCCACCGCAGTAGGATTAGAGACGCGAGAGGAGTGGGGTTTATCCCATGACTCTCATAACTCATTATGTAAATCGGAGAAGAATGGTAAGTCCCGGCGCTGAGGTTGTGAACGGTGCTGCAGGAAGCTCTCCTCCAGCTTGCCTTTATTAAGCGCGTCCTGTCTCTCATGCGGCCCTCTGATGTTTAGTCTGGCCACAGCACGTGTCACAACCTCTACGAGCTCCTCATAGACGGGAACGTGAACTGGCGAGTCTAATTCACGCTCATCCGTCTCGATGCTGAGCACGTCCACTTCTTCAGAAGCAGACAGCTCGAGCATCGGGCCTTTGTCACGGGCAGAAGAAGCTGCACCATGACCGAGAGCCTCAGAACCTTCAGACAAAGAATGAGAAAGTGCCGCAGCAGTCTCATTCTCATCTGCAAAGTCCCTTTGTGAACCCCATGATCTGAGTCGTCGCGCCGCCTCAACGGACGCAGGACCTGAACCGCGGGGAATGCGAGCCTGGCCATCCTCATCAAAGATAGCTTCACAATCACCACAAGCAGCCCCTCAAGAGCTGCCCGGGCGTGCTGCACTCCCAAACTGTTCACACACAGTTGATGCGTGTCCCCACCCGGAATCTAGGGCAGGGGTGCACACATCATCTGAACTGTTCACTCACCATAATGATCTTTTTAAATACTGAGACAGACAACACTAAATAGTACAGACAACAACAGAGAACGCTTGCTGAAGAATGAAAGCTAACGCGTGTGTGCCGGCATCACTTTATACTTCTGGGTATGCCGTCACATGTTACATCATGACGCAACACCAATCAGGATTGGAATAGTTTCATTCATACTTCAGAGGTGTATGCTTAGGGAGCGTCCCCAAAGTGTTGTTCTTACGACGCTGTGCGAGTTCCCTCGAAAGGGAACTTTGCTTTTGCTTCCAAAACTTTTTCGTTTCCCAGAGAAACTTTCCGTTCGCTTCCAAAACTTTTCCGTTTCCCAGAGAAACTTTGCGTTTGCTTCCAAAACTTTTCCGTTTCCCAGAGAAACTTTGTGTTTGCTTCCAAAACTTTTCCGTTTCCCAGAGAAACTGCGTTTGCTTCCAAAACTTTTCCGTTTCCCAGAGAAACTTGCCGTTCGCTTCCAAAACTTTTCCGTTTCCCAGAGAAACTTTGTGTTTGCTTCCAAAACTTTTCCGTTTCCCAGAGAAACTTGGCGTTTGCTTCCAAAACTTTTCTGTTTCCTAGAGAAACTTTGTGTTTGCTTCCAAAATTTTTTTATTTCTCAGAGAAACTTTGCGTTTGATTCCAAAAATGTTTTGTTTCCCAGAGAAACTTTGCGTTCGCTTCCAAAACTTTTGCGTTCTCCCATAAAACTTTGCGTTTGCTTCCAAAACGTTTCCGTTTCCCAGAGAAACTTTGCGTTCGCTTCCAAAACTTTTCTGTTTCCCAGAGAAACTTTGCATTCGCTTCCAAAACGTTTGCGTTCCCCCGTAAAACTTTACGCTCACTTCCAAAACGTTTCCGTTTCCCAGAGAAACTTTGCATTCACTTCCAAAACTTTTCCGTTCTCCCGTAAAACTTAGCATTTGCTTGCAAAACTTTTCCGTTTCCCAGAGAAACTTTGCGTTTGCTTCCAAAACTTTTTCGTTTCCCAGAGAAACTTTCCGTTCGCTTCCAAAACTTTTCCGTTTCCCAGAGAAACTTTGCGTTTGCTTCCAAAACTTTTCCGTTTCCCAGAGAAACTTTGTGTTTGCTTCCAAAACTTTTCCGTTTCCCAGAGAAACTGCGTTTGCTTCCAAAACTTTTCCGTTTCCCAGAGAAACTTGGCGTTTGCTTCCAAAACTTTTCTGTTTCCTAGAGAAACTTTGTGTTTGCTTCCAAAAATTTTTTATTTCTCAGAGAAACTTTGCGTTCGCTTCCAAAAATGTTTTGTTTCCCAGAGAAACTTTGCGTTCGCTTCCAAAACTTTTGCGTTCTCCCATAAAACTTTGCGTTTGCTTCCAAAACGTTTCCGTTTCCCAGAGAAACTTTGCGTTCGCTTCCAAAACTTTTCTGTTTCCCAGAGAAACTTTGCATTCGCTTCCAAAACGTTTGCGTTCTCCCGTAAAACTTTACGCTCACTTCCAAAACGTTTCCGTTTCCCAGAGAAACTTTGCATTCACTTCCAAAACTTTTCCGTTCTCCCGTAAAACTTAGCATTTGCTTGCAAAACTTTTCCGTTTCCCAGAGAAACTTTGCGTTTGCTTCCAAAACTTTTGCAATTTAAGACATTATATTAAATGTTTGCAAATGCATCTTTTTAAAAATATACTTGCGAGATGCAATACAGATAAGAGCTCTTCTTTTTCAGAAGGGTAGAGTCAGAACAAACGTTTCAGCGCTCTCATCATCCTCTGGTGTCTTTTCCATTTCCCAGAGAAACTTCGCGTTCGCTTCCAAAACTTTTCACTTGCAAAAGCTTTGCACATTTGAATACATTGCATACATTTAATATAAATGCATATACTTGCAAGATGCACTACAGATCTTTTTCAGAAGGGTAGAGTCAGAACAAACCCTCTCATCATCCTCTGGTGTTTCCCGCAGGTCCAGCTGGGAGCTTCCGGATCTCCGAGACGGGAAAATCCAAGCCATCAGCGACTCGGACGGCGTAAACTACCCGTGGTACGGCAATACCACCGAAACCTGCACCATCGTGGGTCCCACCAAGAAGGACACCAAGTTCACCGTCAGCATGAACGATAACTTCTATCCCAGCGTGACATGGGGAATCCCGGTGAGCGACTGCAATGTTCCCATGCTGAGCAGCATCCGTAGGGATCAGAGCTTCACCACGTGGCTGGTGGCCATCAACCAGGCATCGGGAGAGATCCTTGTTCTGCAGACGGTGCGCTGGCGCATGCGTCTTCACATCGAGGTGGATCCCGAGAAACCGTTGGGAATGAGAGCGAAGCTTCAGGAGCCGATCGCGCAGGAGCAGCCGCAGGTTCTGGGAAAGAACGAAGCCATCCCGCAAAACGCCTTGGTGAAGCCCAACGCCAACGACGCGCAGGTGCTGATGTGGCGTCCGCGGGCCGGAGAGCCGGTGGTCGTCATTCCTCCCAAACACTGAGACTGGGATGAGCTTCCACCAAAACGGGTCGGGAATCACTGTGCTAAACGCCACTGCAAAAAGACAAGGCTTTTTTTGCTTGATGAAACGCGACGTCTCTGACGAATGGAAAGAGGGTCCGTCTCAATCCGCACCCTAGTTGACTGATCATTTCAAGGGTATCAAACGCAAATCTAGTGCACTGAAACGCTCGCTCACTTATAAAAGTCCCACAATGCACCGCAAATCCAGGGAGCATTGGAGAAATTCTGAAGCGGAAATCGACTCTTACAGGTGATGGAAAAAATATAAGATGGGAGGAAAAGATGTACGTCAATGCTTTTGCTTTTTCACAGAGAAACTTTACCTTTGCGTGCAAAACTTTTGCGTTCTCCCGAAAAACTTTCACGTTCTCCCGAAAAACTTTACGTTTGCTTCCAAAACGTTTCCGTTTCCCAGAGAAACTTTGTTCGCTTCCAAAACTTGTTTTCTCCCGAAAAACTTTGTTTGCTTCCATAACTTTTCCGTTTCCCAGAGAAACTTCACGTTCGCTTCCAAAAGTTTTGCGTTCTCCCGAAAATCTTTACGTTCGCTTCCAAAACTTTTACATTTCCCAGAGAAACCATTCTCCCGAAAAACTTTACGTTTGCTTCCAAAACTTTTCTGTTTCCCAGAGAAACTTTACTTTCGCTTCCAAAACTTTTGCGTTCTCCCGAAAAACTTTACGTTCGCTTCCAAAACTTTTCCATTTCCCAGAGAAACTTTACTTTCGCTTCCAAAACTTTTGCATTCTCCTGAAAAACTTTGCGTTTGATTCCAAAACTTTTCCGTTTCCCAGAGAAACTTTGCATTCGCCTCCAAAACTTTTGCTTTCTCCCGAAAAACTTTACGTTCGCTTCCAAAAAATTTCCGTTTACCAGAGAAACTTTGCGTTTGATTCCAAAATGTTTGCATTCTCTTGTAAAACTTTACGTTCGCTTCCAAAACTTTTCCGTTTCCCATAGAAACTTTGTTCGCTTCCAAAACTTTTCCATTTCCCAGAGGAACTTTACTTTCGCTTCCAAAACTTTTGCGTTCTCCCGAAAAAACGTTACGTTTGTTTCCAAAACTTTTCTGTTTCCCAGAGAAACTTTGCATTCTCCTCCAAAACTTTTGCTTTCTTCCGAAAAACTTTACGTTCGCTTCCAAAAAATTTCCGTTTACCAGAGAAACTTTGCGTTTGATTCCAAAATGTTTGCATTCTCTTGTAAAACTTTACGTTCGCTTCCAAAACTTTTCCGTTTCCCATAGAAACTTTGTTCGCTTCCAAAACTTTTCCATTTCCCAGAGGAACTTTACTTTCGCTTCCAAAACTTTTGCGTTCTCCCGTAAAAACGTTACGTTTGTTTCCAAAACTTTTCTGTTTCCCAGAGAAACTTTGCGTTCACTCGCAAAGAACTCAAAAAGTTTTGTGAGCGAACACAAAAAAGCATTGACATATAATATTTATGCCCGTCTCATTGTTTTCCCCACCACCATGTCCCTTTAGGGGCTCCGTAGAACACAATCCTGCAAATGATAGATGTTTAACAATATATATTTTAAGTCAAATGAAGTCAGCTTTATTTCTACAGCACTTTAGACAATACAGATTGTTAAAGCAACCGTGATGAACAGGAAAACAGTGATATAAATAGTAGCGAGATTATGTTCACTACCTGTCTAAGACATTTACAGCTGAAATGTTGAAGGGAATTGTATTTATCATAATATGCTTTAAATGACATTACAAAAAATAATGTGAGAGAGACATCTGTGCTGCTGTTGTTCATAAACACCAGGATATTGTCAGTTGTGTATCGATTGACGGATCCAGGGATCTAGAGAGCGGATTGAGACGCACTCAGACTGTTCGATTCACGCTGCCTTAAGTTTACATTGCTTTCACTGCAAACTTTCCGCCTTAAATCAAGTGCAATGCAGTAAACCTCGCACATCCTACCTGTCAGATCCGGTGAACCGAAACCAGGACACCAAACCGGAGCGGGACACCGTTATTATTATGCATTCAGTGTTTCCAACAGGAGCTCCAGTGTTTGTGTTTCCGACCAGCCACTGATGCACTTCTGCTGTATTTTACAAGAGCAAGTATATATTTTCTACTACATGTGAGTTGTCAGCCATTGCTGTGTCAAGACATCGTGGCCAATCAATAGAGTTATTACGAACGAACTATCAGTTTGAACGAAGGAACGGCGACAGGAGCGCTGGAGAATCCTCATGGATCTGCTCCTGAAATCAAATACACTCAAACTAGAGACAAACTTGTGTTTCCAAACGACACAATTCAACAGAACTGCACATTATTTCCTCTGCTCTTTGCTGTCATACAGTGATGTTTAATGAAGTCAGCATAAGTAAAAGACATGATGATGAGCACTTGCAGTCCAAACTTTGGAATAATTAATGATCATTATATTAGAATGATTCCTGAAGGATCATGTGATACTGAAGACTGGAGTAATGATGCTGAAAATTCAGCTTTGATCACAGGAATAAATTACACTTTACTATATATTCACATAGAGAACAGCAGATTTACACTGGAATAATATGTCACTGTTTTACAGTGTTTTTGATCAAATAAACGCGGCTTTGATGAGACTTTAAAAACATTAAATATCTGAATTATTCCAAACTTTTGACTGATAGTTGTAGACATTAACACTTAAATAATCTATTTTTTGCATTGCAGTGCTGAGGATTTGAGGGCAGATTTGCTTAATGTTGATAAACGGCGGATAAGCACACTTTGGATCCGTTCAGTATTTTAAACTCAAACGCTCCTCATGCCATTTGTTATTGATCACATTGAAGGCCTTATTCCACTGAAATGTGATCGTGTTGATGCTAGAAACTCGTCAGGACGATGTTGTGTGTGACGTTAAACACGCAGTGAATGCTGGGATATGAACAATGTGAGTCCGTGTAGATCATATAAACTCCTCAGCTTTCAGCGCCGACGCCATCAGCTCAGAGAACGCGTTTGGATGTTTTATTCGATGCTCGTGTGTGTTTGGCTCGTTCAGATGAGTGTGTGTGTGTTTGCTTATAGACAACATGACTGAAGAATTATATTTGAGGTTTCTGATTATTTGTACCTCCAGCATACTTTTATCCACCATTATTAAACGTTCTAAGAATATACGTGAACATTTAACAATTCACAATAAAAATAGATTTTATTTATAAATAAATACAAATTAGATTACAATAAATAACTAAAAGTAACGTTAATGGAACGTTCGTTCAACGTTATCTGGTCTTTAATAATGTTCTCGAAGCATCAGCACAACAAACAATTATACATCGTTCATGGAACGTTTTTCTGAAACATGTTAGTCCACCGTTTTTAAATGTTACTTCTTGTTTCGGAACATTCAGAGAACATTCAGTCACAACAATAATATCCACAAGAAATCATTGAGTTTTGGATATGAAATTATAATGTTGAGTTCCTTCAGTTCGATTAGCGGGAAGTTTGAGTGAGTGTGTGTGTGTGTGTGTGTTTGAGAGTTTGAGTGTGTGAGTGTCTGTGTGTGTGTGTGTGTGAGAGAGAGAGAGAGAGAGAGAGAGAGAGAGAGAGAGAGAGAGAGAGAGAGAGAGAGAGAGAGAGTGTGTGTGTGTGTGTGTGTAGCATCAGACTCTTATTCTCTCTTCTCGTCAGGAACGCTGGTGTTTCAGATTGTTTTAAAGCTCTGACAAAAATACTTGAAAAACAGAAGTGGGAAACACTTCAGTCTGTGAAGATGCGATACAAAACATTCAAGGACAGCTGAATTTTTCATGAAGAATAAAACTGTGAAATTCTGCAGAGTTTCTTGTCTTCATTCTCCATCACTGCGTTATGTTTGTTTTGCATCTTTGATGTGCTTAAATATTACAGATGAATACTTTAATGAAACTGGCAAGAGCTGTTAAAACAGACATGAGAAAACACTGAAGAACAAGAGTATGAAATCAAGTCCTGCCACATATTGTTGCAAAACACACTCACACGCACGCACGCACGCACGCACACACTCTCTCACCGCACACACACGCACGCACGCACGCACACTCACACCGCACACACACACTCTCACACCGTAAACACACATTTATTTTTGTTTGCAAACCCATATTTGTTTTTTGTTCTGCAAATATATGTGACATGGATTTGACTCCATAAAAGCAGAAGCGAAAGTGAGTTTGTGACGTGATTGATATGATGAAGCTCTGCGCGATCAGAATTAATAATGAATGAGAGATGAGTGTCTTCATAAAGACTCCCGGCAGTATCTGATGAAAACCAGTTTAACCGTTTTTACAGTATTCAGGACTGACATTATTGTGGGCCGTGTCATATTTACAGAACAAATCAAACAAAAATTTAACATTGATAATAATCATAAATGTTTCTTGATCATCAAATCATAATATTAGAATGATTTGTGAAGGATCATGTGACACTGAAGACTGGAGTAATGATGCTGAACATTCAGCTTTGATCACAGGAATAAATTACACTTTACTATATATTCACATAGAAAACAGCAGATTTACATTGTAATAATATTTCACTGTTTTACTGTATTTTTGATCAAATAAACGCAGCTTTGATGAGCAGAAGAGACTCTTTCACAAACATTAGATCTTACAGACCCCAAACATATGAATGCTCGTGTATTTTAAAACAACTGGTTGTGATTTATGACACTGGCCTGGCGGGTTTGAGATCATTAATCTACAGTGGATTAAACTGAAGCAGAAAATATCCCATTATCCATGGATGAGGGAGAGGCTTAAACTACAGCAGCGAGACACTGGGATCAACATGGCATGATGGGATTGATCTCATGATTCTGATCATCTGCAAATAAGATTGACAATAAAACACATCTGACAGTGACCTTTACAGAATGACGTCAACAGTGAGCCAAAGCTTTGTAATTCGCTGATTGACGGAGCGTGTGCGCATTACAGGTGAGTTTCTGAACGCTCATGATGGATCTGCGCATGCGCGTCTGCGTTCACTGCTATATTTACAGGCGGCTCTCGTGCATCTGTCTCGTATATAAATATATATAGGCTATCGTATATCGCTATAACCACGTATAATCTCCTTAAGACCGACATCAGTGATGCTAATAATGGAGCGCGTTCATGTGTGATCCAAACAAAACATTTCCATGAAGACTCAGGATTATGAATTCCAGCAGAGCTGCAGAAAGAGAAGACAAAAATAAATAAAAAATATCACACAGTTATACTGCAGTGTAAACATTTTTTTAAAATAAAATAAAATAAGCTTATTGTCTTTGTTGTTTTTGACCCATTTCCTTAACAATTAAGGTTGTGACACAAAAAACTACTAGTCTAACTCTAAGTTTCAAATATTGTTAAAGACAATTACACTGTCCGTAATAAAATAAGATAAAATAATCAAATTACAAGTAACAGCACAAATACACTGAACAAAATTATAAACGCAACCCTTTTGTTTTTGCCCCCATTTCTCATGAGCTGAACTCAAAGATCTGAGACTATGTGCACAAAAGGCCTATTTCTCTCAAATATTGTTCACAAATCTGTCTAAATCTGTGTTAGTGAGCACTTCTCCTTTGCCGAGATAATCCATCCACCTGATTAGACAGCGTGATTATTGCACAGGTGTGCCTTAGGCTGGCCACAATAAAAGGCCACTCTAAAATGTGCAGTTTTACTGTATTGGGGGGGGGATACAAAAAGGTTGTTGATTGTGGCCTGTGGAATGTTGGTCCACTCCTCTTCAATGGCTGTGCGAAGTTGTAATAAATACAAATATAAATGAAGGACTGACTTGTGTTATACACTCACCTAAAGGATTATTAGGAACACCTGTTCAATTTCTCATTAATGCAATTATCTAATCAACCAATCACATGGCAGTTGCTTCAATGCATTTAGGGGTGTGGTCCTGGTCAAGACAATCTCCTGAACTCCAAACTGAATGTCAGAATGGGAAAGAAAGGTGATTTAAGCAATTTTGAGCGTGGCATGGTTGTTGGTGCCAGACGGGCCGGTCTGAGTATTTCACAATCTGCTCAGTTACTGGGATTTTCACGCACAACCATTTCTAGGGTTTACAAAGAATGGTGTGAAAAGGGAAAAACATCCAGTATGCGGCAGTCCTGTGGGCGAAAATGCCTTGTTGATGCTAGAGGTCAGAGGAGAATGGGCCGACTGATTCAAGCTGATAGAAGAGCAACTTTGACTGAAAAAAACACTCGTTACAACCAAGCGGCAACATTCTGATCTGAAAAATGAAGCCTACCCGGAAGTGCGAAAAACTGCAATACATCGAAAATCCGCTAGGGGCAGGTCCCAAAAGGGAGCAAATGTCCATACACCCCCATGTTAAAATGTCCGTTTTCACAGCATAAATTCATGTTTTTACAGGTTGGTCCCATGGACTTTTATTGTATTTTTCGATAGGTTCCGAGTGCCTGACAACTGTGAGGGGGGTGAATTTTTTTCTAACTCGTTAGTTTAGATCGTATTTAGATATAAAATGTATGACAAATAAGGGCGCGATTGACAGCTTGATTGACAGCTGACAACGAGCATAGGCTGCGCCGAGTGGAATTCCTGAAATTTGACGTCTCGGCCATGATCTGACACAACACATCATACCTGTAAGTTATACTTTCTGAACATTTGTATTGAAATATGGCGCCGCCCATACCCCCCATAAACGGCCTCAAAACCGTTCTTCAGAAGTCTATGGGTGACGTCACAGACGCTTTGTCCATATTTTTTACAGTCTATGGTTACAACCGAGGTATGCAGCAAAGCATTTGTGAAGCGACAACACGCACAACCTTGAGGCGGATGGGCTACAACAGCAGAAGACCCCACCGGGTACCACTCATCTCCACTACAAATAGGAAAAAGAGGCTACAATTTGCACAAGCTCACCAAAATTGGACAGTTGAAGACTGGAAAAATGTTGCCTGGTCTGATGAGTCTCAATTTCTGTTGAGACATTCAGATAGTAGAGTCAGAATTTGGCGTAAACAGAATGAGAACATGGATCCATCATGCCTTGTTACCACTGTGCAGGCTGGTGGTGGTGGTGTAATGGTGTGGGGGATGTTTTCTTGGCACACTTTAGGCCCCTTAGTGTCAATTGGGCATCGTTTAAATGCCACGGCCTACCTGAGCATTGTTTCTGACCATGTCCATCCCTTTATGACCACCATGTACCCATCCTCTGATGGCTACTTCCAGCAGGATAATGCACCATGTCACAAAGCTCGAATCATTTCAAATTGGTTTCTTGAACATGACAATGAGTTCACTGTACTAAAATGGCCCCCACAGTCACCAGATCTCAACCCAATAGAGCATATTTGGGATGTGGTGGAACGGGAGCTTCGTGCCCTGGATGTGCATCCCACAAATCTCCATCAACTGCAAGATGCTATCCTATCAATATGGGCCAACATTTCTAAAGAATGCTTTCAGCACCTTGTTGAATCAATGCCAAGTAGAATTAAGGCAGTTCTGAAGGCGAAAGGGGGTCAAACACAGTATTAGTATGGTGTTCCTAATAATCCTTTAGGTGAGTGTAGTTCGGATCAGCACTAACAGAGTGGAAAACAACAGGAAAAAGGCCCAAAACATGAACAAGATGATATTGTTCTGTTTATTATAAGCTGCAGTTTTGTCGTCTGTTGCTTTAAATGCTCGAGCTCTTTAAAGCAGGACGGATTCTGATTGGTTGTCTTTTTTTATTTTTTTAATCATTCATTAGTTGGGTGAAAAAATCACTGTGAAAGTGATTCCAGCGATATCATTCCTCTGTGTCGTTATTGTTCTAGTGTGGAGTTCGCTATTCTCTTTGAGGAAACCTCTTATGATTATTAAAGTTTTAATAATCATAGCGAGATGGAAAAGGTAAAACATGCAGAGAACAGAACTGATATTAACAACATGATGTCTGATCTTGTGTTCCTGGATGATGGCTTTACTCTTCATCTCTGCTAATCCCTCCGGGATAATAAGGGCAGGATTACTGAATGTGCTTCATCATCATCATCATCATCATCATCATCATCATCGATGCTGCGGTCAGATCTCACGAAGCTTCAGAAACTCCAGCATCAGGAGTGTGTTGAACTGGAGTCAGTGACGTGAAGCTCGTGAGAGATGAAGTGACTCTCCTACGGTTCAGAATCTCTTCTAGAAGAATCTGAAGAACTCCAGTTCTCCCCCCACCCCCCACATTCATGTGGATCAAGAGCTGCTGATAAGAGCCTGAGTGACTGTGACATTCCACACACACACACACACACACACACGTCAGATGTCAGGAGAGAACACAAAAATATTTGGGTCTAGGTATGGCAGGGGTTTGTTGAGTGTGTGTGTGTGTGTGTGTGTCTGGTGTGGGAGTGGCAGGGGTTTGTTGAGTGTGTGTGTGTGTGTGTGTGTCTGGTGTGGGAGTGGCAGGGGTTTGTTGAGTGTGTGTGTGTGTGTCTGGTGTGGGAGTGGCAGGGGTTTGTTGAGTGTGTGTGTGTGTGTGTGTGTCTGGTGTGGGAGTGGCAGGGGTTTGTTGAGTGTGTGTGTGTGTCTGGTGTGGGAGTGGCAGTGGTTAGTTGAGTGTGTGTGTGTGTCTGGTGTGGGAGTGGCAGTGGTTAGTTGAGTGTGTGTGTGTGTCTGGTGTGGGAGTGGCAGTGGTTAATTGAGTGTGTGTGTGTGTGTGTCTGGTGTGGGAGTGGCAGTGGTTAATTGAGTGTGTGTGTGTGTCTGGTGTGGGAGTGGCAGTGGTTAATTGAGTGTGTGTGTGTGTCTGGTGTGGGAGTGGCAGTGGTTAATTGAGTGTGTGTGTGTGTCTGGTGTGGGAGTGGCAGTGGTTAATTGAGTGTGTGTGTGTGTCTGGTGTGGGAGTGGCAGTGGTTAGTTGTCACAGCGAGAGAGAAAGGTAACATGAAGTTTCTAAATCTCCAACCCCCGGAGAATCACCTGTTCTGAACAGAGAGTGTGTGTGTGTGTGTGTGTGTGTGTGTGTGGAACAGAGAGAGAGTCTGCTGGAGAAAAGAGAATGAGACAGAACTCATAATAAAACAAGAAACATCAGATCCTGAGTGTGTGTGTGTGTGTGTGTGTGTGTGTGTGTGTGTGGGGAACAGAGAGAGAGTCTGCTGGAGAAAAGAGAATCATGAACTCGTAATAAAACAAGAAGAAACATCAGCTTGGCTTTAGATGGAGAGAACTGAGGGATTATTATTACTCTTGATAACTCAGTTCACTGTAAAGCTTGATCTATCATGAAGATATCGTCATTCTGGTTGTGCTGGAGTTTATTCTCAAGGAAGTGGCGTGTTTATTAATGTGTAAAACTACAGTAACTCTTCAGCTTGAGATCTTTCATCTGAACTGGTCATATCTCTGAGTGAATGATTAATGAGCCGCAGGATAATCATATTCATTATCAGAGCCGAAGCACAACCACAACAATGTTCTTCTGCAAAATGCGTGCAGTTTTGTGTTTTAACCACTAGAGGGACAAGTTACAAAGTGTACCTTTAAAATAAAATCAGATGTATGCAAATAATTAATTATGCCATAATTGACAGATATGACCACATTAAGTTTATTAGTTTGTTAAAATGGAGTAATCCATAATTGTTCATTTTATAATCAATTCAAATGCATAAATCTATATGTCTGTCATAAATCTAATGTAAATATAATAGTGAGAGCAGCAGAGTCGTACAGTACAGTACAGTAACGACACGTACGGTAAACAGCGCTCGAGTTTATTTCTGTGCAGGTTGAAGCATAAACATCAGCACACGTAAAGATGACCAAACCTCACGGCATATTCAGACTCTCACACACACACACACACACACACTAAAATGACATCAGCGTGTCGGTGGAAGTCAGAGTCTGCGGATCAACTCCTCCAACTGTTGAAGGTCTGAGCCGACGGTCTGGAAGACATCAGAGATGTGAACATGACACTGATGGACACGTGACCACCGAGATGATCATCTGTGAATCACATGACGTGCCACTTACTGGTTGGTGTTCGTGTTCCCAAAGCCTCCAAAACCTACGATCACAAGCAACACACAAACACAGTTAGACTTCATCAGGTAATGGAGAGGGACCAAGCGGCAATCTCTCTCTCTCTCTCTCTCTCTCTCTCTCAAACCAACACTGAAGAGACTTAACCTGCAGTTCCTCCACTGGCCACTAGAGGCCGGCTGCAGAAGAGACTCAATCCCATAAACCCTCATGTTAAAATGCCCAACTTTACAGCAGAAAAACACATGTTTACAGTCTGGAGCAGAAAGAGGTTTTGGTCTATATCGCTAATCTTGCCCTTCATGACGACTGTGAGGGGGGTGAATATTTTTATAACTCTGTTTAAATTATATTAAGGCTTAAAGTTGTGCATAATTAAGGGCGTGGCCACTTGAGTGACAGGTGGATTGCCGCTGATGTCACTACTAGCCGTTTGTCTGCTAGCGTTAGCGTCACGTCACCTCAGCTAATCCGCCTCGCTGCACATGTTCGTTTATCCGGGAGTGACGCGCGGCTAAGATGGCGACGGCCGGCTCCGCCCACTTTGGGCTTCAGAAACACTACGGGTGACGTCACACACACTATATTTATAATATTATATACAGTCTGAGTGTAACATTAAAGGCCCATCGAATCTGGTGTTGAACCGGCTCTCCTGTGTCATACTAACTGTGTATATTTACCGTATTACTGAGTCTGTTTACCACTGTAACTAGGAAACATAAGAGGAGCACTTGTGATAAACGCTCATGAGAGACGACACACTTCAGCGCCGCAAAGACCAGCAGACAGTAAGCTTTCCAAGACTGAGGACCAGCTTTAAATAGTGTATAGATAGTACAAAACACAAGGTGTTCAGGTAATGAGATGTTGATTATTTGTTTATTAAAGTCCCCCTGTGGTGTAAATCCAGCGTTTAATGTAGTTTATGTGTCTATGTGGTGTTTTTAATACGCTTTAAGACAAAGCATGTGTAAGTTCATAAGTCGACAGCATTGCTGAGTATTTCCTCCTTAAAACTGCAGTGAACCAAAGACAGTCTCAAACACACGCTTTGAAATCGCTGGTGTTTCTGACATCACAAACTACCTTGTAACCAATCAGATCAACGTGTGATCGTCAACCAGTGGATCTCTGAGCTGGAGGCGGGGCTCATTTGCATATTCATAGAACCGTGCATACTAAATGAGGCAAGGGTGTCGAGTTACATTCAAGATATTTTAAGGCATTTTTCAAGGAAAAAACATAAAATGTAATTTTAGTGATCAAAGATGAGTTTCAAGGGATGAAAGTATTGACTACAGGGGGACTTTAAATTAGATGAATACTAACATGATAACATTCGAGTGGTTCAAATCAATCTGAATGAATTTTCAAACTAATCATCAGTTTTTGTGAAAAAAGCACATCTAGATTTTCCAGATTTCTAGTTCACACTATTTCCACAAGAAGAGAAACAGAAATCCAGTGTATTGTGAATGAAAGAGCGGCTCATGTCTGCACGTTTACACCAAACTCATGTTCTAGCGCTCTAAATCAGGCACTGCTGGGACTATCTACAGCAGCCGTACGTCTGAAAGCTGAGCCGCTAAACTCCTGAATCATGGATGTCAAGTCACCGTTATTCAACTGTGCGTGTCGGGATCTCACCTCCAGACGAGCCGAAGCCGGGGAACGTGCCGGTCTGAGCGCCGAATCCTGACGGGCTCCCGAACGATGGAGTCGCTGCGCTGGGATTGGCTAGACTGCCGAACGACGGCGCGTTAGGAGGAGACGCGAACCTGGAATGATGAAAACATGCACTGTGTCAGAGGCTGAACATGATGAACAGATGGCAGTGTTTATTTGGGCGAGTTATGCGGCACAGGTGCCCACACACACGCCAGGATTAGATCACAACACAGAAATACACAGCACCTCTGACCCCATCTGTCACTCAACCGCATATTAAAGACGACACATTCTGCTTTTCTACGTGTTCATCTTTCTGTAATGTTGCTGTGTGATCATGAAGAAGCTCCAGGTCTTCTCTATATCAGTGTCAGTGTTCCTGAACTCCTGAAACGCCTCCACTGTAGTCTTGAGTTTCTCCTGAGAACGAACACGTCACAATATTCCTCATTATAATAATTAATGCGCAGAATAAAGGGGCGGGGCCTGGTTGAGTTAGTTAGTAGTGTGTTAAACTGGTGGTTATGGTAAGGGGCAGGACATTTCCCAAACACTCGAAGCGCTCGACCAATCACGACACACTGCTCCAGCCGACCAATCAGAGCACAGTGTGCTTTTCAGAAGGAGGGGCTTCATAGAGACAGGAAGTAAACAGAGCGTTACTGACAGACTGGGAAGAGAGGAGCCGCAACAATGGAGAATATGAGGAGAATATTCAACATTCAAGCAGGAAAACCTGTTCATTTACTAGACGCTTTTATTAGTTAGAGCTTCCTTCTCTTAATTGCATGTTTTCTCATGT
>CM038624.1:907500-982500 GCA_021554675.1 Leuciscus idus
GGGGTGTACCGCAGTCTCCTTCGGTGGGGTACGACACATCATCAGGGGTGTACCGCAGTCTCCTTCGGTGGGGTACGACACATCATCAGGTGTGTACCGCAGTCTCCTTCGGTGGGGTACGACACATCATCAGGGGTGTACCGCAGTCTCCTTCGGTGGGGTACGACACATCATCAGGTGTGTACCGCAGTCTCCTTCTGTGGGGTACGACACATCATCAGGGGTGTACCGCAGTCTCCTTCTGTGAGGTACGACACATCATCAGGGGTGTACCACAGTCTCCTTCGGTGGGGTACGACACATCGTGAGGGGTGTACCGCAGTCTCCTTCGGTGGGGTACGACACATCATCAGGGGTGTACCGCAGTCTCCTTCAGTGGGGTCCGACACATCGTCAGGGGTGTACCGCAGTCTCCTTCGGTGGGGTACGACACATCGTCAGGGGTGTACCGCAGTCTCCTTCGGTGGGGTCCGACACATCGTCAGGGGTGTACCGCAGTCTCCTTCGGTGGGGTCCGACACATCGTCAGGGGTGTACCGCAGTCTCCTTCGGTGGGGTACGACACATCATCAGGGGTGTACCGCAGTCTCCTTCGGTGGGGTACGACACATCATCAGGGGTGTACCGCAGTCTCCTTCGGTGGGGTCCGACACATCGTCAGGGGTGTACCGCAGTCTCCTTCGGTGGGGTCCGACACATCATCAGGGGTGTACCGCAGTCTCCTTCGGTGGGGTCCGACACATCATCAGGTGTGTACCACAGTCTCCTTCAGTGGGGTACGACACATCAGGTGTGTACCGCAGTCTCCTTCAGTGGGGTACGACACATCATCAGGGGTGTACCGCAGTCTCCTTCGGTGGGGTACGACACGACATCAGGTGTGTACCGCAGTCTCCTTCGGTGGGGTACGACACGTCATCAGGGGTGTATCGCAGTCTCCTTCGGTGGGGTACGACACGTCATCATGGAGTGTACCACAGTCTCCTTCAGTGGGCTACGACACATCATCAGGGGTGTACCGCAGTCTCCTTCGGTGGGGTACGACACATCATCAGGGGTGTACCGCAGTCTCCTTCGGTGGGGTACGACACATCATCAGGGGTGTACCGCAGTCTCCTTCGGTGGGGTACGACACATCATCAGGTGTGTACCGCAGTCTCCTTCGGTGGGGTACGACACATCATCAGGTGTGTACCGCAGTCTCCTTCGGTGGGGTACGACACATCATCAGGTGTGTACCGCAGTCTCCTTCGGTGGGGTACGACACATCATCAGGGGTGTACCGCAGTCTCCTTCGGTGGGGTACGACACATCATCAGGGGTCTACCGCAGTCTCCTTCGGTGGGGTACGACACATCATCAGGTGTGTACCGCAGTCTCCTTCGGTGGGGCACGACACATCATCAGGGGTGTACCGCAGTCTCCTTCGGTGGGGTCCGACACATCATCAGGGGTGTACCGCAGTCTCCTTCGGTGGGGTCCGACACATCATCAGGGGTGTACCGCAGTCTCCTTCGGTGGGGTCCGACACATCATCAGGGGTGTACCGCAGTCTCCTTCGGTGGGGTCCGACACATCATCAGGGGTGTACCGCAGTCTCCTTCGGTGGGGTACGACACATCATCAGGTGTGTACCACAGTCTCCTTCGGTGGGGTACGACACATCAGGTGTGTACCGCAGTCTCCTTCAGTGGGGTACAACACATCATCAGGGGTGTACCGCAGTCTCCTTCGGTGGGGTACGACACATCATCAGGTGTGTACCGCAGTCTCCTTCGGTGGGGTACGACACATCATCAGGGGTGTATCGCAGTCTCCTTCGGTGGGGTACGACACGTCATCATGGGGTGTACCACAGTCTCCTTCAGTGGGCTACGACACATCATCAGGTGTGTACCACAGTCTCCTTCGGTGGGGTACGACACATCAGGTGTGTACCGCAGTCTCCTTCAGTGGGGTACAACACATCATCAGGGGTGTACCGCAGTCTCCTTCGGTGGGGTACGACACATCATCAGGTGTGTACCGCAGTCTCCTTCGGTGGGGTACGACACATCATCAGGGGTGTATCGCAGTCTCCTTCGGTGGGGTACGACACGTCATCATGGGGTGTACCACAGTCTCCTTCAGTGGGCTACGACACATCATCAGGGGTGTACCGCAGTCTCCTTCGGTGGGGTACGACACATCATCAGGGGTGTATCGCAGTCTCCTTCGGTGGGGTACGACACGTCATCATGGGGTGTACCACAGTCTCCTTCAGTGGGCTACGACACATCATCATGGGGTGTACCGCAGTCTCCTTCGGTGGGGTACGACACATCATCAGGGGTGTACCGCAGTCTCCTTCGGTGGGGTACGACACATCATCAGGGGTGTACCGCAGTCTCCTTCGGTGGGGTACGACACATCATCAGGGGTGTACCGCAGTCTCCTTCGGTGGGGTACGACACATCATCAGGGGTGTATCGCAGTCTCCTTCGGTGGGGTACGACACGTCATCATGGGGTGTACCACAGTCTCCTTCAGTGGGCTACGACACATCATCATGGGGTGTACCGCAGTCTCCTTCGGTGGGGTACGACACATCATCAGGGGTGTACCGCAGTCTCCTTCGGTGGGGTACGACACATCATCAGGGGTGTACCGCAGTCTCCTTCGGTGGGGTACGACACATCATCAGGTGTGTACCGCAGTCTCCTTCGGTGGGGTACGACACATCATCAGGTGTGTACCGCAGTCTCCTTCGGTGGGGTACGACACATCATCAGGGGTGTACCGCAGTCTCCTTCAGTGGGGTACGACACATCATCAGGTGTGTACCACAGTCTCCTTCAGTGGGATACGACACATCAGGTGTGTACCGCAGTCTCCTTCGGTGGGGTACGACACATCATCAGGTGTGTACCGCAGTCTCCTTCGGTGGGGTACGACACATCATCAGGGGTGTATCGCAGTCTCCTTCGGTGGGGTACGACACGTCATCATGGGGTGTACCACAGTCTCCTTCAGTGGGCTACGACACATCATCAGGGGTGTACCGCAGCCTCCTTCGGTGGGTCTGCACCAATACAACACATCATCAGGTGTGTAACACAGTCTCCTTCGGTGGGGTACGTCACATCATCAGGGGTGTACCGCAGTCTCCTTCGGTGGGGTACGACACATCATCAGGGGTGTACCGCAGTCTCCTTCGGTGGGGTACGACACATCATCAGGTGTGTACCGCAGTCTCCTTCGGTGGGGTACGACACATCATCAGGGGTGTACCGCAGTCTCCTTCGGTGGGGTACGACACATCATCAGGGGTGTACCACAGTCTCCTTCAGTGGGGTACGACACATTATCAGGGGTGTACCACAGTCTCCTTCAGTGGGGTACGACACATGGAGTAACATCCGTGAATGTCACTCACAAATATTACTAGGCAACCAATAGGCGAACTCACTTGTTCACTTGTGATTGACAAAGTCGCTTGTAATGTGAACGCACCTTGAGGATAGATTTGTATCTGGTTGAGTTTTGCTTGGGGTCCCTGATACCCTGTGGTGCCACTGGGCTTCACTCGACTGATTTGCTTTACCTCTATGAAAGTAGTGGTCAGATTCAGATTAATTCTTTATTGTCCCCAAAAGAAGAAATTTGTTTTCACAAACTGTACCAGGGGAAGCATGTATAATATTTACATACTGCACAAAATACACACATTGTACACATAAATATACAGTTTTAATCGAAATTTTTCAACCCTCATTGCAAATCAGGTTTATTGGCAAAATGTACAGACTTTCAGCTGTTTGCAATGAACAAATCAAACAAAAGTAATTGAAATAGCTCAACACAACAAAAGTTTCAAGTGGTTTCCCCAAATTCAACTGAAAATAAAACTTTTAATGACTTCTGCAGTCTCAAAATTAGTCAACCCCCTGAATAGAATCCCTAACAACAGCACAAATCTGCAGAACAGGTGTTGTCTCACTAATCAAGGGCTTCATTAGTAGCACCAGGTGTGCTTGAGCTAGAACACATGAAATATCTGAACTGGCGAGGTTTGACTGCATGTTAGAAATAAGTCAAAAGAATGGTCCAAAAAGTTAAGAGAAGATATCATCGCCCTTCACAAACAAGGAACAGGATTCAAAAATAAAGATAGCGAAGGAACTAAATGTTCCTAAAGACACCGTTGGAAGCATAGTTTGTTAAAGGAACAGTGGTTACACTACCTGGACGGGCACAAAAAGGCAGATATCAACGGCTGAAACCAGATTTCTGAAGGCGGGATCATAAAAACCCTTGAGTGACTGCAAAAGACCCGCAGCAAGACTTGATGGCAACAGGCACTGAGGTTTCAGCTTGAACAGTAAAGGTCCGAGTTAGAAATTTTCACCAGCGTTTTTTTGTATTCGTCATTCGGTGGCTCTGAATTGTTAAAGCAGTATTCAAAATGCTTGCTATGGATGAAAAGATACGTAGTAAGCATTTTGAATGGTGACTGTTTTGACAATTCAGAACCTCCGAATCACGAATACGAAAAAACGCATTAGAACATTTCGTACTCTGTGCAAAGACCTTAAGACTCTTACTTAAAGGGCCGAAAAGTTCCAGTTTTGTTTCATCGCTCCACAGAACTGAATCTCAAAACTTCTGTGGCTTTATATGATTTTGAGCACTTTTCTTGTGCTTTTGGGTCAGTAGTGGTGTAGTCTTGGAGTTCTGGCATGCATTTAGTACGAGCCTTACTGTTCAAGATGAAACCTCAGTGCCTGTTGCCATCATTGCCTATCAGGAAATCCTAGGAGAAAACATCATGCCGTCAGTGAGGAAGATAAAGCTTGGGCGCCACTGGACCTTCCAAAAGGACAATGATCCCAAGCATACCTCAAATCCCCCCAAGGCTTGGTTGCAGAAGAAGTCCTGGAAGATTCTACAGTGGCCACCACAGTCACCTGACTTGAACCCCATAGAAAATCTCTGGTAGGATTTGAAGGCGGTGGTTGCAGCAGCAAACTCAAGAATATTCCTGAACTGGAGGCCATTGCTCATGAGGAACGGGCTCAGATTCCTCAGAAACGCAGCCAGAAGCTGGTGTCTGGTTATACATCTCGTTTCAGCAACTCATAACAGCAAAAGGCTGTTCTACTCAGTACTAAAGATGCTTGCCATGAAGGGGGTGAATAATTTTGAGACTGCAGAATGCATTAAAACCGCTTGTTGTGTTGAGCTATTTCAATTACTTTTGTTTGATCTGATCATTGCAAAAAGCGTAAAGTCTGTTAATTTTGTCAATAAAACTTTTTTTGCAATGGGGGTTGAATAATTTCGATTGCAACTGTACATATTACACAAAAATGGCAACAGCAACAAAACAGTGTGAATGCAATGCGTGGCCCCTCGCTAAATATTTCCCAGGCATTTCATCATGCCCTGGTGGACCCTTAGACCATGGTATGATGTTATCTTGCTCCAGCCACAGATACAGCATTGAAGACTGTGTCCTGTTAGTAATATAATAATAATCATAAAAATTATAATAAATAAAATAATACAAATATAATTATAATAAAAATATATCAAGAATGATAACGATAATAAAAGAAAAAAGACAAACAAAATAATAATAGAATATAAAATAAAATAATATTAATAATTAAAATAAAATAATAAAATAAAAAATAAAATATGATTAATACAACAATGTTGATAATCATATAATAATATAAATATAATATTAATAGAGGTGTAATGGTACACCGAAGTCAAGGTTCGGTACGTACCTCGGTTTTGGGGTCAAGGTTCAGTACAATTTTGGTACAATAGGAAAATGGTCACACTTTAGTTTAAGATCCAATTCTCACTATTAACTAACTATTAACTAAGACTTTTGCCTCAATAAATCCCTAATTACTGCTTATTACTAGTTAGTTAGGTATTGAGTGGATTAAGGGATGTAGTATATGTTCATGTAGAATAAGGCATTAATATCTGCTTTATAAGCATTAATAAACCGCCAATTTACTAGTAATATGCATGCTAATAAGCAACTAGTTAAAAGTGAGAATTGGAACCTAAAATAAAGTGTTACTGGACAAAGGAACAACTCCACAATGTTAGGTTTCTTTTATTTTATTTTGAACAGACAGTAATGCAAATCAAAGTTTGTTCCACCTAGCAGCATTTAGTCCCCTAGTTGCTACAGTACAGCCTCCTTTAGTGTATTAAAGGTGACATATTATGCCCCTTTTCACAAGATGTAATATAAATCTATGGTGTCCTCAGAATGTGTCTGAAATTTCAGGTCAAAATCCCAGATCATTTATTATAGCTTGTCAAATTTGCCCCTTTTTGGGAGAGCAAAACAAATTTGCCCCTTAAAAAAATGTGTCCCTTTAAATGCAAATGAGCTTTAGCTCCACCTCCGTTCAGAAGAGGGTGGAGCCTTTACACGAGCTTCAGAAACTCCGGCAATAACAAAACAGGTCAATCTCACTCATCCAGAATCCCAGAATAACCAGTAGCGAGTGCAGCGTTACGGAGAGACTCAGGAAGTGTTTCACTTACACTTACTTGTAGTACAAGTAGGAGCTCTCAGAAAATTCCTAGTTTACATGCCGCTACAGATTCATTTAGGAGCTGATAGTTTTACCATATAAACGTATAATTCCCAGTCCGAGGACGTGAACAGCTC
The DNA here is from genome assembly GCA_021554675.1 of Leuciscus idus. Classification (NCBI taxonomy): domain Eukaryota; kingdom Metazoa; phylum Chordata; class Actinopteri; order Cypriniformes; family Leuciscidae; genus Leuciscus; species Leuciscus idus. The sequence continues at coordinate 914,186 of CM038624.1, forward strand.
CGAGTTGAAAAGTCACGTGTTATCTCGAAATTACAGTAATTATGACATGACGTGAACGCAGCATATATTCCTCATGTGGTGTGAGTGTGTGTGTGTGTGTGTGTGTGTGTGTGTGTCTGACCTGGTTTGGTGACATTAATGTAAATGCTTGCCGTTTTCAGGAAAGAATTAAGCTGATTGTGAAAGTCAATTGTGACTAACTGGATCTTCATTATCAAAAACAGAGTCAATAATAATAAAAATAATAAATAAAATAATACAAATATAAATATAATATAAATATAATAATAATAATAATAATAATAATAATAATAATAATAATAAAAGCTAAAAAACAAAAATAAAATATAATAAAATAAAACAAATCATATAATAATAAAAATAAACAAACAACAACAATAAAAGATAATAATAATAAAAAAATTATAAAAATGAAAAAAATAATCATTGCATCAAGTGTTGTCATGTTGAAACTACAGTAAGTATGACATGGCGTGAACATCATGATGTGGTGTGTGTGTGTGTGTGTGTGTGTGTGTGTCTGACCTGGTTTGGTGGGTGTACTGAAGGAGCCGAAGCCCTGAGCCGCCACAGATCCGGCTCCGGTACTGAAGGACCCGCTGGGCTTCTGTTCCCCGAACGAGCTGTTGGAGAAGCTGAAGGCCTTTGCTCCGCTGTTCCCAAACAGGTTAGCAGGACCTGAGAGAAAACCACACACACGACAGCTTCAGCACCAATGCAAACACACATCCAGCGTTCAGACACTATCATAACGGGCTTTCGCACCGGATAGTTCTAGGATCGAGCCACCAGGATGTTTCCCCGAGGACTAATGATTCCCTTAGGAACGTTTCCTGGTTGCGTTCGCAGCGCCAGTAGGAACTCTGAAGTGACGAAAGACACACTTGTTGTTGAGACTTTTATTTTGCCGGTGCTGAGCTCACAGTCCTCGTATTCTCCGTGTTCATTAGTGTACGATCTGTCTAACAGTCTAATGCGTTATTATATAGAGCTGTTATACACTGACAGTGATGAAGAGTTATTAGTGTGTGTGTGTGATGTCCAGTGTTGCTGAGCAGAAACACAATCATGTTTCTCTTGTTCTCCTCAGAGTTGTGTTGGGTTTTCTCCTCAGTGTAAAGATAAAGGTTGAGAGGTTCATCTATCTCTGTTTTACATGTTCGTAGAGTTAGTTTCTGGAGTAAATATATAGGCTATAATCTGTGTGTTTACACAGCCTTTATTAATAATGGCGTGTGCTGGTGTTTCGCGTTCGTTCGGCCAATCAGAGAACACTAACGTCACTGTAGATCCTATAGCGCTGCTTTAGACCGACTCTGAAGGAGGAGTAAATTAGTTCCTCCAAAAGAGTTCCTAGAACTAAAATCATTCCCAGTTCCTGCATTACGAACACGGCTAAATCCGGGAACTTCCGCCAATAGTTGTAGTAACTATGAGAACATTCCTCCGGTGCAAAAGCCCCATAATGCTAGTTTACTATAATCAGGGGTGCACATAAGTGGTGCTCATTTGTGTACCAATATGGCTGACAGCTGTTTTAGATCGATACTGTAATACTGTGTAAGATTTCCATTTGAACTCACTCAATGCATAAATCTGCCGATTTCTGAGCAAAACGTGAAACTGTGACATTCACCGACTCACTTCACTCGCCATTGCTAAAACCAGTGCTAAAGTACTTCCTGGCAACCCGCCAAAATAAATGCTTGCTGATTTTAGGTTTGAAAATTGTGGGAATTCGTATAAAAAAAAAATAAAAAAAATTAGCATTGTATTAAGTGTGCTATAAAATAATTATATTTTTATTAAATACTAATTTTATATATATATATATATATAAATATAATAGTATTATCACACTTTATTGATCATTTTGTTATAAAATGCAGTTATATTATTATTAATTATTAGATTTTTATAGTTATATTTAATGGGTCACACTATGTGCAATGTGAGAACCAACCCCGATCTCCAGATGCTCTCATCAGAACCAGAGAAAACACACACACACACACTTATACTATATACTTAAACTTATACTTGCGTATAAAAACCTATAGACCTTCTGTAGCTCCGCCCCTTTTCAGCGCTGCGCTCGTTGTCTTTTAACTTCCGGTCTGTATTTTCACAGCGATCTTCCGTATTTATGAATGAACGGCTCGTTTTAAAATCTTCCCGGTCGACTGACATTTGTTAAGACATCTGCTTTAAACATTACAATCCTCATGATAACTTTCGTTAACTTTACATTAAATAAATCCACTTCAAAAGCTAATTACTCCTGGACAGCAGCGCCACAGAGATATACAGAGCGACCGCAAAAACGGAAGTTCAAAGACAATATTCTAAAGATGGCGGCACCCTCGTTTCTCTGGCGCATAAGGTCTATAGCCCTGACTATAATAACCCTGGGAAGAGTGTATCAATACCTGTATTAATCTGCTGGCCGAATCCTCCTGCGGCCGGCGCTCCAAACGGGTTCTTGTTGGCGGCGTCTTCACTGGGTTTTCCTCCAAGACCACTGAAAAACCCTGATCCTGAGGAAGTGTTTCCAGCGCTCGAGCCGAACAGACCTGCACCGGTCTGAGCCTGATCACAAAATCACATCGCATACTTACTTTATATGCTTTCAAACACAAACAGCCAGGAATTATTATAGAGTGTATGCATGACACATCACTGTCAAATCAAGTGACCGTTATTTATACAGCGCTTTTTACAACACCGTTTCACAGCAGCTTTACAGAGACAACAGGAGAATAATGCAACAAAGAAAATAAGCAAGTTCAGTAATGGTTCATTTCTGTTGTAAAAAAGTGAGTAATTTAGTTCATTTATATATACAGCCGCTCTGGAGTAAACCGTGATGTCATCGTCCAGCTCAGTTCAGTTCTCATATAATGCTGTCAATGCAGGAGATCAATAATATTGATGAATATTAAATTAAATGTCCCCAACTAAACAAGCCAAAAGCCAATGGCGACGGTGGCAAGGAACCAAAACTCCATCAGTGACAGAATGGAGAAAAAAAACCTTGTGACTGTTACAGTTTTTAGATTTTCCATCCAGTGACTGTGGTAAAACCAGCCTCTTGTGGATTACTGCTGTATTTTAATGGTTTTTAACAGGTTTTTGGGTCTCACTGGCTGGCCATGATGGCAAACCAAGAGTAAAAACCTGAAATTTGCCTCTAAAAATGGAAATATCTCATTGGGGTTACTCAAAGCAAAGTTTCAGAAGCCTCTGTGAAAGTTCAGCTCATGCTGATGACACTGCATCTGAGACTCGAACACATCCAGCCTGCTTCAGCTGGTAAAGAAATGAAGTGTGTGAGTAAGAGCTGTACCTGTCCGAAGACGCTGGGCTGCTGTCCGAACGTAGACGAGCTGGAGGTGCTGCTGCCGAACCCTGATCAAAACACATCGAGAAATCAAACATACCACCAAATGTGTGTTTAATCTTCAGCATGTGAGTCAATTAGTCTCAGATTATAAACAAATGCATGCACAATTATCATTGAACTTGATAAATATTGCAAATGTATCAGAACCAAATCCGTTTCTGTGAAATTTGTCCAAATAGATCTGTTTGTGAATACTAATGCTTATCGAATACTACATACTATCTACATTTTGAAATCATTGCATATTTATTTTCAGCAAAATATACTTGATATAGACTGCTATTGAGACACATATTTTGGTCATATTTTGGAATCGGAATCGTTAAAATTCAAACGATCCCCAACCCTAGTCTTTACTGAGTTGATCTACTTTAATTCATTTGTATTTTGAGATTGGATTGCCTGACTGAACCTTGGCTTTTAACGCTTCCTCTGTCCGTCTGACTGAGTAATGCACAGGCTGGGAAAATGGCAAGCGTCAATAATTCACATCAGAACATAATATGCAGTCTAAGGTAAACCATACCATCACATTTGCATAATTTCAGTCAGCACATTCTTTAGAGTTTAATGTGGCCCTAAACACGCAGAGCATAAACAGGTGTGAATATGGGGGTCAGGGGTCAGTGACTCAGCTGTTTATAAGGTGGAAGTCACAGGAACTCATAGGAATGGGAGAAATCCTGCCCTGAAGACACACCCGAGACTGATGCACATTCCCCTGATGACCCATAACTACTCTACATGCTCACGACACACTCCAACACTCAATGAGCCCTGCTAACACACACATTAGAAGTCTACAATCTAACGTATCTCCAGCGATATCATTGCTTTCTGTCTTATAAAGTACGGTATGAGAAAACGCGTCAGTGCAGTTCAAAACGCAAACAATTTCAGACATTTTTGTGACTCGGTTTGACCGATTAGTAGTCAAACGTTTGCCTGTGGTTTAAAAACACCATAGAAAACAACTAGCCTCACTAATATAAATGTCACTTTAAGAGCTGCACGGATACTGATACACACGCAGCACAGAAAACAGCGCGCGAGTCGTCTCAAGCTTGAATTGTTTAGTCATATTGAAATGCACACAAAGGAAATCAATAAGAGGAATCGAAATACATTTTTTATAACAAGTATCCGATTCCTGACCAAGTGTTTTCGATTCCCAACTCTACATCCTACTCTATCTTGTCGGAATAAACTACCCTGTGATCTGTGTAAACAGATTGTCCAGTGTGTTTTGTAAAAACCCACCTGATGGTTGTCCAAAGCCAAACCCAGAGGACGCCGTGGTGGTGTTGCTCCCGAACATGGACCCCTGGCCAAAGCCTGTGCTGGGCTGTCCGAAACCAGGAGTGCTGCTTTGGGAGAAGAGTCCAGTTCCAGTTCCAGTTCCAGTGCCGGCTGCGGAGCCGGTGCCAGTGCTGGCTGCGAAGGAGAAGGAACTAGCACTGTTAGCGCTAGCGGCTCCAAATAACCCTGCTCCTCCGCCGGTGGCCGTCGACGTGGTGGAGGTCGTAGCCGGCGACCCAAACCCAGAGCTCGCGCTAAACGCCGCCTGACCAAAACTGAAGTTGCTAGCAGAGCTGGAGGCGGCGGGCTGGCCGAAACCAGCAGGACTCTGTCCGAACGCAAGTTTGCCAAAGCCAGAAGTCGGATTGGTGCCAAACGCGGTGGATCCGAACGCTGTACTCGGAGCGGCGGGAGATTGTCCGAAAGTAGGAGCTGCGCTAGTGGTGATGGCTGTGGATGGGGTGGATGAGGCAGAAGTAGTGGCGACTGTGGAGAAACTCACAGTTTGAGCGTCAGTGCCAAAGATTGAGCCTGGTTTGTCAGAGGTTGAAGTTGCTGGAGTCTCTTGAGGAGCAGGAGTGGCTGTAGAAGAGCTGCTAATAGTCTCAAGAGCGGGATTAGCGACCGGTTCTGCTAAAGGAGGCTCGGATACAGCCGTCGGCGTGTCGGATGGTGGAGTAACTGATGGAGGAGTAACTGATGGAGGAGTAACTGATGGAGGAGGTGCGGGCGAGGCCTCCACAGCTGGAGGAGTTGGAGGCTTGATGGAAGTTGCTGTAATGGTTTCTGTAATGATGGGAGCCGCGGCTTCAGTGTCCGATACGACTGGTGCACTTAAAGTTAGCGGTTTAGGACTGGGAGGTTCTTTAGCTTCTTCTTTAGCCAACTCGGGTGAAGTCGTCGTCGTTGGGAGGGGGTTTGTTGGAAGAGTCGTCTCTTGTAGAGGTGCGCGGAGAAGGCTGCCGAAAGATGTGGCGTCCGTTGAGAACGTCGTCGAGGGAATCGTAAAAGTTGGTTTTACTGAGGGAGCCGCTCCTTCTTGTGGTTTAGCGGCGGGTGAAGGCGTGCCGAGAGCTTGTGGCGTAATCGTTTTTGTAGCTTCTGTTGTGGCGCTTTCTAATTCTGCTGTTGTACTTGCAGTTTCTGCAGGCTTGATTTGCGCGGAGTTGAATGTGAATCCTGTGGATCCGTTGCCAGGTGGTCCAAAGGTGAAACCTAGTGCGGGTTTGGAGGCATCCTTGAGCTCTTCACTTTGGCCGACTCTTAAGCCGGAGAAGCAGCCGAGAGTTTCTCCTTGGGCTTTGGGAGTGTGAGGGAGTTTAGGAGTCTCTGGAGGCGGGGTAGAGGAGCTCACGCTCGGGGCGGGAGAAGACAGTTTTGGGGTGAAGGAGAAAGGCTCCTCGGATCCACCGGCGCCAAACGGCATCTTTGATCCGGCACTGCTAGCGAAGGAGAACTTGCCTGGCGGGCCAGAACTCTTCGCTGTTTGTAGGATTAGAAGAAAAAGAAAAGAAAGAAATTTACTAAGACGGCATTACTAACTGGCCATTGACAGAATCTGCAGAAAGTTCAAATCAATTTGATTTATAGTTGTTTTAGCTTATTTTCAATGCTTGATTTGTCCATTTTAAAGTCCCCCTGTGGTGAAAATCAATCTTTTAAATTTTGCTTGTATGTATACAGTACAGGCCAAAAGTTTGGACACATTACTATTTTTAATGTTTTTGAAAGAAGTTTCTTCTGCTCATCAAGCCTGCATTTATTTGATCAAAAATACAGAAAAAAATTTAACATTGTGATATATTATTACAATCTAAAATAATTGGTTTTCAATTTATTATACTTTAAATTATCATTTATTTCTGTGATGCAAAGCTGAATTTTCAGGATCATTACTCCAGTCTATCACATGATCCTTTAGAAATCATTCTAATATTCTGATTTATTATGAGTGTTGGAAACAGTTCTGCTGCTTAATATTTTTTCATAACCTGTGATACATTTTTAGGATACTTTGATGAATAAAAAGAAAAAAAAAAAAAAAAAAAAGCAGCAAATGTTTTAATAATAGAAATCTTTTGTAACAGCAATATACACTACTGGTCAGTAATTTGGGGTCAGTAATTTTTTTTCTTTCTTTTTTTGAAATAAATCAATACTTTTATTCAGCAAGGATGTGTTACATTGATAAAAAAGTGATAGTAAAGAAGATTTATATTATTAGAAAATATTTTTTTATTTTGAATAAATGCAGTTCTTTTTAACCTTTTATTCATCAAATATTTGAGCAGCAGAACTGTGTCCAACACTCATAATAAATCAGAATATTAGAATGATTTCTAAAGGATCATGTGATAGACTGGATGTCACATGAGACACTGAAGACTGGAGTAATGATGCTGAAAATGTAGCTTTGCATCACAGGAATAAGTTATTTTTTAAAAGTATATTCAAATAGAAAACTATTATTTCAAGTTGTAATAATATTTCACAATATTACTGTTTTTTTTCTGTATTTTTGATCAAATAAACGCAGCCTTAATAAGCATTAGAGACTTCTTTCAAAAATATAAAAAAAATCTTAATGTTTCCAAACTTTTGACCTGTACTGTATGTGGTGCTTTAAGACAAACCATGTGGAATTATACTTTATTAATACAGTTTATCTTGAATAAAACTAACTCTGCATCGCGAGTCATATCGTTTACATCAGCAATTCATATCCTCGCATTTTTATATCGCGATATAACAATGTATTTGTTACACCCCTAAGAGTGACTAAAACTATTTGTTATAGAATACACTCTTTTCACCTTGAGCTGGATATTAGAACGTTCACGTTTCCTTTAATTTATTTTCAAGATCTGAGATGAATTCTCTATTGTTGCTTCCAGAACAGCTATAAAGTATGTGCACAATATTCAAACTCACATTAATTATTTTAACATTAAAGTCCCCCTGTGGTGTAAATCCAGCGTTTAATGTTGTTTATATGTCTATGTGGTGTTTTTAATAAGCTTTAAGACAAACCATGTGTAAGTTCATAAGTCGACACCATTGCTGAGTATTTCCTCCTTAAAACTGCAGTGAACCAAAGACAGTCTCAAACACACGCTTTGAAATCGCTGGTGTTTCTGACGTCACAAACTACCTTGTAACCAATCAGATCAACGTGTGATCGTCAACCAGTGGATCTCTGAGCTGAGTGAGTGAGTGGAGGCGGGGCTCATTTGCATATTCATAGAACCGCGCATACTAAATGAGGCGAGGGTGTCGAGTTACATTCAAGCTATTTTAAGACATGAAGACATTTTTTTTCCAAGGAAAATATGTAATTTTGGTGATCAAAGATGAGTTTTAAGGGATGAAATGATTGACTACAGGGAGACTTTCATCTTGAGGCCATTTGGAAGATTGCTAAGGCCCCGGCTCTCTGGTTGAGAAACACTGATGTAAATTATGCTGCGATTTCTGCAGATTCATGCAGCACTGACTCCTGGCCACAGGAATGATACTGAAAATGTACATTTTCTGACAATTACAGTGATAAAGGAAATCTAAAGATCTAATGTTTGCATCTCTAAATGAGACGAGACACATATGGAGACGATACCTTGAGTGCTGTTGGCGTCCGGGGATTGAGATGTGAAACTGAACCCTGCTGACCTGTTAAACAGCAAAATATGAGTCTGATGTTTACATACAATCAAATATAAAGACATTAGACATGACATCAGAAGAGTTGCTGAAGAGACACTGAAATGTGGAGTCGCTTCAGTCAAGACTCAATCAATAGCAATCAGGAAGACTTACACTACCAGTCAAAAGTTTGGGATCAGTAAGATTTTTAATGTTTTTAAAAGAAGTCTCTTCTGCTCACCAAGGCTGCGTTTATTTGATTAAAAAAAATAAAAATAAACAGTAATAATCTGAAATATTATTCTAATGTAAATCATCTGTTTTCTATGTGAATATATAATAAAGTGTAATTTATTCTTGTGATCAAAGCTGAATTTTCAGCATCATTACTCCAGTCTTCAGTGTCACATGATCCTTCACAAATCACTCTAATGTGATGATTTGATGCTATCATCAAAAATATATTAAAATAGCAAACAGTAATTTTAAATTGTAATAATATTTCACAATATTACTTTTTTTTTTTTTTTTTTTTAAATAAATGCAGCCTTGGTGAGCAGAAGAGACTTCTTATAAAAATCTTACCAATAGTAGTGTATATAGAGGTTGAGGTAGTTATAATTATGTTTAATAACTCACGGTGCAGAAAACGAGAAGCCCTTTGAGTTCTTCTCACTGACAGATGAAGAAGCTCCTGTTTCAGGTTTTGCTGCTCCTCCTGGACCAGACACACACACACACACACACACACACACACACAACCCAGCTCAATATTAAACACACATACTTTTATTCAGCAATTAAACCCTCATCCTTCCCTCGCGTACTGTGACAAATCAGTCAAAATGACCCGAAGCCCTAAAATTATACTACTTTTTTTTTTCTTTTTTTTTTTTTTTTCACAAAGCTTCTTTTATTTCATTTTTATAGTTTTTCTCATTTTTAAAGCAATTTGTTTGGGAGATTTTTTGTTATTTTTTGTTATTTTATTTACCTTTAAATTACTAGATTTGATCAATACATAATAAATAAATAGTAATTTAGAAGCACATTCCTCACATTCTTTCAAATTAAATTCAAAATAACTCACAAATTCAGGCATAACACTTTTAATTCAGCTCTAAATATCTTACATCGGGAGTCTTTGCAGACCTCTTGCAGAAAAATAATAATATATCATGATATTTCATAACTCTAGATGTCCATATATGCAGCAAATGAGCTGTTCCGCGGGGTCCTAAAGTCAGTTCACTTCAGTATGCATTCACATACACATGTAGACATTATAACATATCCTTTTGGTAAAGTTTTAGCACTTTTAGTTTGATATTTGAGCATTTTTAGGTTTTTCTATGTGAACTGAAGCATTCCTCGCATACCATTCATTCCTAAGGGGTCAAATTGACCCGCCAGGGAAGGATTTGTTACTTTTTTAAATTTCAACCACAAAACGTGGTTTCGTTTGTATTCGTGGTTCAAGTGCGATAATTGTCCGTGTCAAAATGACCCGAGGGAAGGAGGAATGTTAAATTGAACACATCTGAGCGCATGGGAGCTCACACCTACCGAACACGAAGCTGGAAGATGTGGTCTGGGCCGGCGACTGGACCTTTAACGCAGCCTGAAAGGAACTCTGTGAGAGTGAAGACAGCGATACACCAAACGTCAGACATTACATGCTGGTCTTTTAAGAAGCAGTGTGATGTTTCCTGTAGTGTAGCTCATGTGAGACTCACTTTATTGGCCTCCACTGTAGCCAGAACCTGCTGAACCACCTGAGCCGCCGGTGCTGGAACAGACGCGCTACACACACACACACACACACACACACACACACCAGGAACAATGATCATTAACACTCTTAGGAGAACACCTATCATCTGAGGGCCATGCATTGCAGAATTTAGTCATAAAAACTGAATTTAAAGCATAACTGACACTGAATTTGGCCCTTTTTGGATGAATAAATCAAAAGTAGGGATGTATACTTAATCACATGGCAATATGGACTAATGATTGTGAATATTAAAACCTGAAGTCTCACTATATGAGCACATGATGGCATGAACTTGATCTGAGAGTCACTTTAGCAGCATTTCACCATTTCATCTGAGAAAACTAATCACACACACACACACCTTCACTTCAACTCACCAAAATAAAATTTTGGTTTAACTTGAAGAAATTATGACAGAAATACATTACAACTGAACAGCACAATTTACCTCTCAAATGAAAATGTAACAATTTATTTTATATTTTGGCAAACGAAATGCTGCAGATTCATGGTTCAAATTATAACAGAACACATTTTTACAAATTTTATTCTTAGTAATGGTAGTAGTAGTATTAATTTAATGTTTTTCTATTTTATTTTATGAGCTCAAATGACATGCTTTGATTATTAAAATGTAATTAAACTATTAAAATGGAGCCCAGAAGTACAGAAAACATAGAATTTGGGAAAAATAAAACGGAATAAGAAAAGATAAAACCGATTTCACAGGGCCCTAAAAGTTTAGAATTATATTCTCTTGAATTGTGATATGGCCGACACATGACCAAAGAGATGACATTCCGATGAACAAATAACAAAGAATAGGGAAAAGGAGAAAGAACGCGAACTCCGACTCGTTCATGACTGTTTCAGGAAGCACGGGAGGGAGGGGGAGGGGACGGGATGAGGAGGAGGAGGAGGAGGAGGAGGGAGGATCGAGCTAGCCTCCGTTTTGTTTGACAATACTTCGAACGTCAACAAGAAGTGACATCCCCCAGCATCACTGAGAGCAGCTCTAACTACTGAAGAAATTAATATTGGGAAAAATAAAATGGATTTCATTTGCTCTAGGTCAAAGCGGACCCTTAGTGAACAGTGTGTGTGTGTGTGTGTGTGTGTGAGAGAGTGCGTGTGTATGTGTGTGAGGGTATGTGTGTGAGTGAGTGTGTGAGTGAGTGCGTGTGTGTATGTGTGTGTGAGTGTGTGTGTTTGAGTGTGTGTTTGAAAAGCCCATATTTACAGATGGATGTCTCTGTGTTTAGGAATGCTGGGATACGTCTTAGAAACAGCCTGAATAAAAGTGCTCTGATGTTCTGTGTTCACGTCTGGAAGATCACGCGGAGTGTGTCCTGAGGGCAAATATATGCCACTGCTCGCTCACACACACACACACAGGTCATGTGATGATGATGATGAAGAAGAGTAACTGGAGCAGAGGAAGAGGAGAGATGTGCTCTGATAAACACAGTGACATCATTACACTGGTCACCTGACCTCAGCACAGTGAACAAACCAAACACACACACTCTTCCTGCATCAGTATGAGAGATCAATACAGACAGGAAGACGCTCACACACTCTCTCACACACACACTCACTATGAGTGACTATTTTAAGTAAAGGCATAACCTGATATTAGAGATGCACAATATATCGCTATCGGCTGATAAATGTTCATTTTTACTGTTATCGTTATCAGTCCAATAAGAAAATTTACTTGATATCGATAATTTATTTGCCATTGGAATGTAAAAATAATTGTAAAAGTGAAGGAATCTTTAAAGTCATTCATCTAGGAAGTGATGATGGGAAAGGAAAGATCTTGATGTTTCATTGATTTCTGCAGGTTTTAAAATAAAAGCAGTTGCTTATCGACCAATATATCGGCTATCGGCTTCAAATATAGAGAATTATTGGTTATCGATATCGGCCAATATATCGGCTTCAAATATAGAGAATTATCGGTTATCGATATCGGCCAATATATCGGCTATCGGCTTCAAATATAGAGAATTAGCGGTTATCGATATCGGCCAATATATCGGCTATCGGCTTCAAATATAGAGAATTATCGGTTATCGATATCGGCCAATATATCGGCTATCGGCTTCAAATATAGAGAATTAGCGGTTATCGATATCGGCCAATATATCGGCTATCGGCTTCAAATATAGAGAATTAGCGGTTATCGATATCGGCCAATATATCGGCTATCGGCTTCAAATATAGAGAATTATCGGTTATCGATATCGGCCAATATATCGGCTATCGGCTTCAAATATAGAGAATTAGCGGTTATCGATATCGGCCAATATATCGGCTATCGGCTTCAAATATAGAGAATTAGCGGTTATCGATATCGGCCAATATATCAGCTATCGGCTTCAAATATAGAGAATTATCGGTTATCGATATCGACCAATATATCGGCTATCGGCTTCAAATATAGAGAATTATTGGTTATCGATATCGGCCAATATATCGGCTTCAAATATAGAGAATTATCGGTTATCGATATCGGCCAATATATCGGCTATCGGCTTCAAATATAGAGAATTAGCGGTTATCGATATCGGCCAATATATCGGCTATCGGCTTCAAATATAGAGAATTATCGATTATCGATATCGGCCAATATATCGGCTATCGGCTTCAAATATAGAGAATTATCGGTTATCGATATCGGCCAATATATCGGCTATCGGCTTCAAATATAGAGAATTAGCGGTTATCGATATCGGCCAATATATCGGCTATCGGCTTCAAATATAGAGAATTAGCGGTTATCGATATCGGCCAATATATCGGCTATCGGCTTCAAATATAGAGAATTATCAGTTATTGATATCGGCCAAAATTCCCTACACAATATAGTATAACTGTTTTACAACTGAAATAATGATGTGGTAATGCTTGAATTAAATGCAACTTAATTTCCATGAGTTTTTCATGAGTTTCGAGGCACATATTCATGAGCTAATGTTCTATGATAGTCAGTTTAAAGAAGAATAAAAACCCATGCTCATATTTATCATAGCATATCTCAACTAAACTTACTTTATTAATGACTGATAATGCTATTAGTTTTAATAATAAGTGTAAGCTGCGCCTGTGCCAGACGTCACGTGACTGAAGGCCGAAGGACAAGCGCTGTAATTCCTTTAACCAATATTATCAATTTAACATTTTGTGTGAAACAAATATCTGACTTTTCCAAGACTTTCTAGGTTTATTTATTTTTCCAAAAATGTGTGTGAGTGTGTTTTTGTGTGTGCACGTAAGTGTGTGTGTTACTGCGTTTGTAAGTGTGTGTGTGTGAGCAAGTGAGTGACTGAACATAAGTGTGTGTGTGTGTGAGAGAGAGAGTGTGACTGTGGGAGTGTGTGCGTGCACATAAGTGTGTGTGTGTGCGTGCACGTAAGTGTGTGTGTGAGAGAGAGAGAGTGTGACTGTGGGAGTGTGTGCGTGCACGCAAGTGTGTGTGTGTAGTCACTGTCTCGGGGCGAACAGCTCGAGCGTTAATAATATATGTGTCTGGGTTAAAGTTGCATGGGACACACTGTCTTGAGCATTCACACACAGATGAGGCGTCTCGCGTGTCACTCACTCACTCACTCACTCACTCACTCACTCACTCACTCACTCACTCACTCACTCACTCACTCACTCACTCACTCACTCACTCACTCACTCACTCACTCACTCACTCACTCACTCACTCACTCACTCACTCACTCACTCACTCACTCACTCACTCACTCACTCACTCACTCACTCACTCACTCACTCACTCACTCACTCACTCACTCACTCACTCACTCACTCACACACAGAGGTGGGTAGTAACGAAGTACATTTACTTCGTTACATTTACTTGAGTACTTTTTTAGAAAAATTGTACTTTTAAGAGTAAATTTGAATGTGGGTACTTTTTACTTTAACTCGAGTACATTTCTAATGAAAAAACTGTACTTTTACTTCGTTACATTGGGCGACGTTCCTCTCGTTACTTTATTTTAATGCAATATGTGTTGTTAAATGCGTAGTTTATTCCAAGCGCGCTGTATCTTTTTTTTCTGGACTTGAGCGATGCTCAATTCACAAATTAATCACTCTTTTGAGTCGATTCTGTTCAAACACTTCATCAAACCATAGACAGTATGCATCAAACAAGTTGGCAGATCTGTCGAAGTCGGTTCGCGAATCAGTTTGAATGATTCAGTTCCTGATTCTGTTCAGTTCCCTGCACGCACTGAATCATCTGAAGCGATTTCAATTCACACTGGACTCGGAGTCGTAACAGGAAGATTTAAGCACATCAAGAGCGTTAGATGAAGTGGCAGTGGACCTACAGTACAGTCAAGTGAGAGCAAATCTTCAAATGCATCATATTTTTGCCAGCGATGAAGATCTTTATTAGTTGAACATCTTCGTAAGCTGTCTGTGAATGAATGATTCCACAGGAGTCAGGACGATATATTCGATTTCATTTCACTCAGGTAATACATTTTACAACCAAACAGATTATTACGCCACGATATTGTAAAGTATGACAATACCCGTTTTTTTGGACATATACATTAATTTACATTAAATAAAGCTACCATTGTTCACAGTTGAACACCCGCCATCCCGCGGTATTGTGTGTATTGTTGCGCAGTGGCGTCCGAACTCGACTTGAAAACGAATGCCTTTGCCTGCCGTAGACACAGTTAACCAGTTTAAGAAGATCCGTCGATGTACTTTTTTTTTGTGTGTGTGTGTGTGTGTGTGTGTGTGTGTTCAGGTTCAGTAGCAGTCATGAGCGCGAGCACATGTGAAGAGTTTTTAACTCTTCTCTGTCAATACATGCCTTTGAATGCAACACTCAGTCTGCAGATTCACTTTATTTCGACATTGTCTAATAACCCAAATGTAGTTGTATAAGTTACTATTATACAAACCGGACAGGCAATGATTTTCGAGCTATACAGATGGCAGAAATAATGCTTACCTCTCTCTTCTGTTTTTGTTGCAAAGATATCTGATAATAATAGTCATTTAAATAAACAAAATCTAAATAATATCATTTTATATATAGCCTATGACGACTTCAGAGGCAAAAGCCTCTAAGTACCATATGAAATTTTCTTCTAAAAGAGCATTTTTATCAAGCTTGTATGTTTATGTTCACACTTAAAGGGATAGTTCACTTTGAAATTAATTTTTGGTATGTTTTAGCTTACCTCAAGGGCATCCAAGATGTAGGTGTCTTTTTTTCCGCAGTAGTTTCAATTTTGATATTTTTAGGTCAAACCGTTCTTGTCTGTCAGTCATATAATGCAGGTCTATGGTCACTGTCTCAAAGAGCATGCACAGAGCAATTCCCCGCCGTCCAAATTAAACAATTCCCCATCGTAAGTACACATTGATGGCCTAAGACACGAAACGAGCGGTTTGTGTGAGAAAGCGAACAGTATTTATATCGTTTTTACCACTTATACACAGCCATGTCGAAGTGATCTGATCTGATGTGTACGCAGACTGGTGCATAGATATATACACACTAGATGTCGCCTCTAGTGTATATATCTATGCACCAGTCTGCGTACACATCAGATCAGATCACTTCGACATGGCTGTGTATAAGTGGTAAAAACGATATAAATACTGTTCGCTTTCTCACACAAACCGCTCGTTTCGTGTCTTAGGCCATCAATGTGTACTTACGATGGGGAATTGTTTAATTTGGACGGCGGGGAATTGCTCTGTGCATGCTCTTTGAGACAGTGACCATAGACCTGCATTATATGACTGACAGACAAGAACGGTTTGACCTAAAAATATCAAAATTGAAACTACTGCGGAAAAAAAGACACCTACATCTTGGATGCACTTGAGGTAAGCTAAAACATACCAAAAATTAATTTCAAAGTGAACTATCCCTTTAAATGGCAATGAAAAGTAGCCTACCTGTCATTAAAGTGAAATTACTGAATTTAAATATACGAGCTTGATACAAATGATTGTTTTAGAAGAAAATTTCAGATGGCACTCAGAGGCTTTTGCATCATTAAGTCTTCATATATATATATATATATGATCTATATGATCCGAAGTAACTAGTTACTCGCTACTTGAGTAGTTTTTTCATTGGATACTTTTTTACTCTTACTCAAGTAACTATTAAGATTATTACTTTTACTTTTACTTTGAGTAAATATTTCTATAAGTACTTGTACTTTTACTTGAGTACAGTTTTTGGATACTCTACCCACCTCTGCACACACACACACACACACACACACACACACACACACAAGCAGGAAGTGATGTCAAATCATCATCACCACAAACTCTCACATCCTGCAGTGTCTCGATGCACAACGGGAAACTCTACACACTGAAGACTCATAACTATAATAACTGGTAATACTGATTGTGAACTATGATGTTAACAATAACTAGAACATTGACCATAACCACTATAACAATAATGTAAATGACATCTATAATCATAACTATAACATTCACTGACAACTATAACGATAACTATGATGTTAACGATGTTTAGGTTATAAACATAATTTACTTTTATTACTATAGCAATAATTTAGTGCATGCAATGCGTGATAAAAACAATAATGAATAATTAACTATAGTTATAATAAATGAAAACAACAACTATAATGATAATAGTGACCATAACAAACGCTCAACTATAATAACTGTAATGTTAACTGTGTAATGACAGTATAATGTTAAAGTTTCATGATAATGATCACATTGCTATAATAACTACAATTTAAACATAACAAATGTTAAATATGAATGATAACGTTACAATAATGATTTGTAAAACGATAACTATAATATCTTGGACAGTGACAACTTTAATAATAACTAACGTAAATAACTAATGACAACGACAATAACAAACACTGATCCCTGTAGTGTTAATGATAATGAATAACAATTACTATAACATTAATAACTCACAACTATGCTATTATAACTACAACATTTACAATATTGATAACTAACGTTAACAAATAAGACAACTATAATGTTAATAAATAACGATAACTATAAGTATAATACAAATGTACAACAATATCACCTATTAAGTAATGATAACTATAACATTAACGATAATGTAAAAGATTACTATAATAATAACTATAACTACGTTAATGATAACTATTACTATAATAATAACTATAACATTAATGAAAATAACTATTCGTTAAATATGACAATAGTTTACGATAACGATTATTATAACGATAACTTATAACACTATCTATATTATATATAAGTGATTAAATGATTTATAGTTCATGGATCCTCAACGCATCCTCATTGCACAGATCAGCGACCTGTCAATCATCTCAGCAGCGTATGATTCATATGCAGTGACGACAGATTAATAATGTCAACACTGTAATTGAACCCCATGGGAGGAACACTAAACACTGATGTGTGTGTGTGACTGCTGTTCATCAGATGAGAGTGTGTGATCGCGGTCTGAACACACACACGCCTGAGGGAAGATGAGCTCATGTGAAAGGTTAAAACAGGACAGCGTACACACACACACACACACAGCCCATAATAAACACACACAGACTGACCCTGACCTCATTTCAGAGGATTTCACAGTGCGAGTGGATTTATAGAACACACACACACACACTTGAATAGCTGTATTTGGTCCCCCTGCGTTGAAATTCCAGATTTTAATGTTGTTTATGTGTCTATGTGGTGTTTTTAATATGCTTTAAGACAAACCATGTGTAAGTTCATAAGTCGACAGCATTGCTGAGTATTTCCTCCTTAAAACTGCAGTGAACCAAAGACAGTCTCAAACACACGCTTTGAAATCGCTGGTGTTTCTGACGTCACAAACTACCTTGTAACCAATCAGATCAACGTGTGATCGTTAACCAGTGGATCTCTGAGCTGAGTGAGTGAGTGGAGGCGGGGCTCATTTGCATATTCATAGAACCGTGCATACTAAATGAGGCAAGGGTGTCAAGTTAGTCAAGATATTTTAAGGCATTTTTCAAGGAAAAAACGTTTAAATATGTGATTTTTGGTGATCAAAGATGAGTTTCAAGGGATAAAATCAACATTCCAGGTGATTTTATTGGGGAGTGAAAATAAAAATAGCTGAAAAAGCTGTAAAAAAAATAAATAATAATAATAATATATATATATATATATATATATATATATATATATATATATATATATATATATATATTTTACTCCTTTATTGAGTCCTTGTAAGAATTTAAAAAAAACATTTTTTGAATATTTTTATAAAACTGTAGAATTACAACGCTAATATTTCTGACTTTCTTCATTTTTAATTGTTGAACCATCAAACTTTTATTTTGACGGGTTGCTGGCCATCATTATGCATTCTCAATCTGTTGTGAAGCGGAGCGTTTTATTCAGTGTGAAGCCAGTAAAACTGCCCCATAATCCCCCTCTCTCACCTGATGACGGTGGACACAGGTGTGTGTGGACCCTTATCCTTCAGCTCCTGTACGTTCACCACCTGAGGAACCGTCTTCAGCGTGGACTCGGTCAAACACGCTCCTACAAACCACACGACAGACACACACACACACACACCAGAATCAGTCAGAAATAACTTAATTCATCAGTTATTATATATAGCTTGTGTCACGCAATGTCAATAATGCAATATATCTAGTGTCTCAGATGATTATGATAAGGTCAGCTCAAACTCTCTCTGGTGCTTTACTAAACCCTCTAAAACAGATTTTATAGAGAGAATCATGAATATTCACACTTATGGTCTTAGAGAAGTGCAAAAGGCTTCAAAAGTTGCAAAAAGGTGATTATAATGTGTAATTAATCTATGAAAACGAAAACCTAATCTATATGATATTTCTATAATATTTTACAAAACTTTTTTCTACACGACTGCTCTCAAGGCTGCGTTTATTTGATCAAAAATACTGTAAAAATAGTGAAATATTATTACAATGTAAATCCATCTATTTTCTATGTGAATATATAGTAAAGTGTAATTTATTCCTGTGATCAAAGCTGAATTTACAGCATCATTACTCCAGTCTTCAGTGTCACATGATCCTTCACAAATCACTCTAATATGATGCTCATTTATGATTATTATCAGTGTTCAAAACAGTGCTGCTTCATATTTATATTTCCATGATTCTTTGATGAATAGAAAGTTAAAAACAACAGCATTTATTTTATAGAAATCTTTTGTAACATTATAAATGTCTGTAGTCACTTTAGATAAATTTAACGCATCCTTAAATTCTGAAAACATTAAATCTTTTGAGGTGTAGTGTGTATTATAACAGTAAATTGAGAGAAAACTAATGTTTTTGCAGTTCAGACAGTCTATGGTGTCTGTCGCCCCCTAGTGTAAAGACACACACTTACACTGATGAACACACATCTGATTATAAAAAACTGATAATAGGGATGTAATAATATATTGTGTCACAATAATATAATAATAATAATAATATTGTGTTTGCAATACAAAAATGCAACAATATGTATCGTGGATAGTTCACCCAAAATAAAAATTACTGAGTGAGAAAAAAAAAAAGTTGAGTTTTAGTGTCAGAACTACATTAAAATACTATAAATAATGTTGAATATAATGTATAATAATGCAATGGAGGAATATTTGTGGGTCCTGATAATGCCAAATGTCTGATGTTACCAGTAAAAAGTGTCCTACATTATTTTAAATATCTCTAGTCAGTGAAAGAGTGCAAACATATTCATCTACAATAATGCAGTATTATCAGCTTCAGAATCATGAATATTGTTATTCTGGTGTCTCTATTGTCCTGTGCTTTGAGTTATCAGCACTAAGTCCAAAGCCTGTTCATTTACACACACAGTGTAACACCAAATTTAGCATTTAAATCAACTGTACATTTTTTGTGTCTTGGAGTATGGCAATAATACCGTATCGTGAGTTCAGTGTCGTGATATGTATCGAATCGTGAGAGCATCGCTACACCCATACCCGATAATACTGAAGATCAGATCTAAATATTTGATTTCTTTGGTAAACGTGTGAAGGCCGGAGTGTGTGTACCTGGTTTCTGGCTGGTCATGTGTCTACTGAGGGCGGCTCTTCCAGCAGCCTGAGGGGCGGGGACTGTGGTGGGCGTGGCCCTCTCTGTGGGCGGGGCTCCATGCTTCACTGTTTTTGTGGCTAGCGCTGTGCTGTCGGCACTGTCCATGTTTATCTTCGGAGCTGCAACACATTCAAGAGACATTCAGTCAAACCAAAGATTATTCAGACACCACACCAGAGATCACTTACTAGTGTGTGCAGGACACTGTAGTTCATTATGTAAGTGAGGAGAGCAAAATATTATACCACAAAAATTCTTCATGCAGTGATTACCAGTAAAATTTATAAAAATTTGGGATAAAAAAATGATTGGGACACTTTGACCTGATCATGTTTTGCTGAAGTGTTTTGTCTTTAATTGCTAATG
Source organism: Leuciscus idus (assembly GCA_021554675.1). Lineage (NCBI taxonomy): Eukaryota > Metazoa > Chordata > Actinopteri > Cypriniformes > Leuciscidae > Leuciscus > Leuciscus idus. The sequence continues at coordinate 934,836 of CM038624.1, forward strand.
CTCTTTTTACACACAGACTGAACAAAATGAAGCATTGCTTGGTGATTGGTTGAGCTAAACTGGTATTATCTAATTGTGTAGTTAAATTTAACAGCTGACAGATATTCAACATAATTCATGTGTGAGACAGTCTAACAGAAGGACGGACAAAACCAGTCAAATATCAACTGAGTTCTGCTCATATTTTATTACCATTTTCTAAACTATAGCGAATAAACTGTGATAATGTGAGAAATGTTGAAGGTTTATGATTGAGTCTCACCGGCGCTGATGATCGGGACTCTGCTGAAGGGACTGGGACTGAAGCCCGGCTGTATGGAGGGCGTTCGGACCACGGTCGGGTGTCTCGGGACGCTGGGCATCAGAACCGGCATCAGAACCGGCTCGTCCCCGTCCTCGGCCAGCGCCAGCGAGTCCTCGGGCTCCAGGACCTGAGACAGAGACGAGCTCGAGCTCACCTCATCCAGATCCTCGTAGAACTGAGGACACAGGAACGCGGACCGAGACAGGTTGGCTGAGGAACGAGAGAGACACGGAGACATCTCGGATCAAGATGATTATCAACCCTAATTATCAGTACCTGAGATTATCATTGTCATATGTGTATGTTGTTGTTGTTGTCGCTGCTTTCTAAAATAGAATCATCACGGATAGGACAGAAACTCTAATTAACATGGAAAAGACGCTATTTAATCGCACGTCTAGGCGAATCTAATTATGAATAATTTACTGGCCTTTTAAAACAAGTTCTCCAGTTCTGGAATCTGATTACATAATCTAGATGACATGCATACAAGACACATGCAGACTTCAGGAAAACACACGCGTGACGTACCTGGAGCCGTGGATCGAACCGGTGGAGTCTGTCTCTTCGACAAGAAGTTCCTCAGCTGAGACTGCTTGACTGGGGTCATTTTAGCTGCACACACACACACACACACACACACACACACATAGATTAACATCTCACCGCAGCTCATCTGTGCAGAAGCATCATGATTGCTTCTGCACAGGTATCCACAGATGTAGGCACAAACATGTATGCACAGATCACATTGGCATGGATCGTTCAGATTGACGTGTTAAGCCGTGTTTCCACCGCAGGAACGAGGGACTCTGGGCTGGTACTCGTGTGTTTCCACCGCAGGAACGAGGGACTCTGGGCTGGTACTCGTGTGTTTCCACCGCAGGAACGAGGGACTCTGGGCTGGTACTCGTGTGTTTCCACCGCAGGAACGAGGGACTCTGGGCTGGTACTCGTGTGTTTCCACCGCAGGAACGAGGGACTCTGGGCTGGTACTCGTGTGTTTCCACCACAGGAACGAGGGACTCTGGGCTGGTACTCGTGTGTTTCCACCGCAGGAACGAGGGACTCTGGGCTGGTACTCGTGTGTTTCCACCGCAGGAACGAGGGACTCTGGGCTGGTACTCGTGTGTTTCCACCGCAGGAACGAGGGACTCTGGGCTGGTACTCGTGTGTTTCCACCGCAGGAACGAGGGACTCTGGGCTGGTACTCGTGTGTTTCCACCACAGGAACGAGGGACTCTGGGCTGGTACTCGTGTGTTTCCACCGCAGGAACGAGGGACTCTGGGCTGGTACTCGTGTGTTTCCACCGCAGGAACGAGGGACTCTGGGCTGGTACTCGTGTGTTTCCACCGCAGGAACGAGGGACTCTGGGCTGGTACTCGTGTGTTTCCACCACAGGAACGAGGGACTCTGGGCTGGTACTCGTGTGTTTCCACTGCAGGAACGAGGGACTCTGGGCTGGTACTCGTGTGTTTCCACCGCAGGAACGAGGGACTCTGGGCTGGTACTCGTGTGTTTCCACCACAGGAACGAGGGACTCTGGGCTGGTACTCGTGTGTTTCCACCACAGGAACGAGGGACTCTGGGCTGGTACTCGTGTGTTTCCACCGCAGGAACGAGGGACTCTGGGCTGGTACTCGTGCACCAGATTTTGGCGCGTTCGCACCGCAGGAACTAGGAACTCCTTTTGGAGGAACTAAAGGGGGCTTTCGCACCAGTTAAGTCTAGGATCTTAGTTCTAGGAACGAGCCACCAGGATGTTTCCCCGAGGACTAATGGTTCCCTTAGGAGCGTTTCCTGGTTGCGTTCGCAGCGCCAGTAGGAACTCTGAAGTGACGAAAGACACGCTTGTTGTTGGGACTTTTATTTTGCCGGTGCTGAGCTCACAGTCCTCGTATTCTCCGTGTTCATTAGTGTACGATCTGTCTAACAGTCTAATGCGTTATTATATAGAGCTGTTATACACTGACAGTGATGAAGAGTTATTAGCGTGTGTGTGTGTGTGATGTCCAGTGTTGCTGAGCAGAAACATAATCATGTTTCTCTTGTTCTCCTCAGAGTTGTGTTGGGTTTTCTCCTCAGTGTAAAGATAAAGGTTGAGAGGTTCATCTATCTCTGTTTTCCATGTTCGTAGAGTTAGTTTCTGGAGTAAATATATAGGCTATAATCTGTGTGTTTACACAGCCTTTATTAATAATGGCGTGTGCTGGTGTTTCACGTGCGTTCGGCCAATCAGAGGACACTAACGTCACTGTAGTTCCTATAGCGCTGGTTTAGGCAGACTCTGAAGGAGGAGATCGAGTAAGCGAGTGTTCCTGCATTTACAGTAGACATGGCATTTTCCTTCAGGCCAGTCCTTTAATCATAATTAAAAAAATCTGTTTGAATGTCCGCTGTGATATCTTGTCCTTTCAACAGTTCAGGGGTTTTCCGTGCCCTAGTCATCTGTCAGTCAGTCTTCCTTCTCTGTGATCACACGTTTGAGTCCTTTCAATATACAAGTCTCCTCTACTGACTCACTCACTCATAAAGAGTCTTTGCCGCCATCTAATGGAGAAATAATGTGTGTAACTTCTGTTGCTGTTTATGGTCAGGGACTATTTTTTCCAGCGGAAGGAAGGCTTTTAGTGGTTTTACTTCATGAAAGCTGCATAGATGCATATTTTTCGGCTTTAATATTTTGTGTGGTAACCGTTTTATTAAAGCAATAAGGTATGAGAGGCTAGCGCTGCATCGTGAATAAGTGTCTGACTCGCTTCGTGTCGTGCCTAACAACGCCCTTCAGCCGTGACTTATTCACCACACAGCCTCTCTTCCTTATTGCTTACATATTCGGAGGATGAAATCCAGTGGGAACTGGAAAGTAGCGCTCAGTCCTGCGTCACCGGGCTAATTAGCCTATAATCTACACAGTGCTTTAGATCGCGGGGGAAACGCAGACAGCAACAGGTCTGGGGGGAAAAAGGTTCCTGGGACAAATTGTTCAGGGTAATTTCAGTGGAAACACGGCTTGACATCATCTCACCAACCCTGCGACTCTTACATGGTGATTTGTCTTGAGTTCTGGGTGTCGTTTCCAGACTGGCCTTCAGAAGAGCATCCTTCAGACTCTCCAGCTCGCGGTCCAGACTGCACAACACACACAAGCACGTCAATCCTGACGCTTCGTCCATGACACAAACACACAGCGCTTTACAGCGACACTCTCTCAATATCCTCATGCTTCATTTATCATTGATAAATTTGTAATAAATTGATTAAACAAATATCATTAAACTAGTGGTTTTAGTGGTTCAAATCAAGGTTTCATGTGCATTAGTTCTTAGAATATGGAGAACAGCAGTGCGACAATGTATATTATAATCCCTGCATGTTGAGGTTTATTCTAAATAGTTATATCGCACAACCCTACTGTACATTTGACCAGTCTAACAGCATCCTGTGGTGGTACCGTAGTACAGTGACATCAACGCACTGCACAAAATGCTTCTCTTACTCAGTATTTTTGTCTTGTTTCCAGTCCAAACATCGAAAAGCTCTTAAATCAAGATGCATTTACTAGATGAGTAAAATGTCATACAATATTATGTCTTGTTTTCTGGGTAAATAAATAAAAATTAAGTGAGTTTCTGCTTAAAACAAGCAAAATGATGGGTTAAGAAAAATAATATTGTTTCTGTTTGAATTAAGAATATTTTACTTTCCCCATTGGCTGATAATTTTGCTTGTTTTAAGCAGAAACTCAATTTTTATTTATTTCCCCAGAAAACAAGACATAATATTGTATGACATTTTACTCATCTAGTAAATGCATCTTGATTTAAGAGCTTTTCGATGTTTGGACTAGCCTGGTTAAAACCAGACCCTTCTCAGTTGAAACTGAGTGTAGGGTCTGGCGAAGCTATGTAGACAAATCATTTCCAAAGGGGCGTCACCAACCGACGTAGCTCAAATTCCTCTGGGCGCAATTGGATAGTCATAAAACCAATCAGATCGATGAAGGAGATGACGTATGCTTCGAGTGTTGTTCTTTGCTCCGGTTTTAACGAAAACGGTAAGTTTAAATCGCTCAAAACAGACGCGATAACTGATTCGTTTATATACTGTCTATGATTCGAACGAGTGATGTTCCACAGCGGCATCCATCTTTGTAATGAAATCTCCTTCAGCGTCGCTGCGCTGTCGTCATCATGTAAATCCCTCCCCAAACGTTTCTGATTGGTGCCGCGATTTCGGCGGCACAGAAACGAGTTTGAATGGGCTCTTCTCCAGACTATCCTGGAGAGAGAATTAAAATTCGCCGGAAGTAGTCTGGGTTTTCCTAGGCTATGTTTGGACTGGAAACAAGACAAAAATACTGAGTAAGAGAAGCATTTTTGCAGTGTGCCAGCGGTGTGTGTTCACCTCTGTTCTGAGGGTGTGTGATGATGCAGGTGTGTGTTCACCTCTGTTCTGAGGGTGTGTGATGATGCAGGTGTGTGTTCACCTCTGTTCTGAGGGTGTGTGATGATGCAGGTGTGTGTTCACCTCTGTTCTGAGGGTGTGTGATGATGCAGGTGTGTGTTCACCTCTGTTCTGAGGGTGTGTGATGATGCAGGCGTGTGTTCACCTCTGTTCTGAGGGGGTGTGATGATGCAGGTGTGTGTTCACCTCTGTTCTGAGGGTGTGTGATGATGCAGGCGTGTGTTCACCTCTGTTCTGAGGGTGTGTGATGATGCAGGCGTGTGTTCACCTCTGTTCTGAGGGTGTGTGATGATGCAGGCGTGTGTTCACCTCTGTTCTGAGGGTGTGTGATGATGCAGGTGTGTGTTCACCTCTGTTCTGAGGGTGTGTGATGATGCAGGTGTGTGTTCACCTCTGTTCTGAGGGGGTGTGATGATGCAGGTGTGTGTTCACCTCTGTTCTGAGGGTGTGTGATGATGCAGGTGTGTGTTCACCTCTGTTCTGAGGGGGTGTGATGATGCAGGTGTGTGTTCACCTCTGTTCTGAGGGTGTGTGATGATGCAGGTGTGTGTTCACCTCTGTTCTGAGGGTGTGTGATGATGCAGGCGTGTGTTCACCTCTGTTCTGAGGGTGTGTGATGATGCAGGTGTGTGTTCACCTCTGTTCTGAGGGGGTGTGATGATGCAGGTGTGTGTTCACCTCTGTTCTGAGGGTGTGTGATGATGCAGGTGTGTGTTCACCTCTGTTCTGAGGGGGTGTGATGATGCAGGCGTGTGTTCACCTCTGTTCTGAGGGTGTGTGATGATGCAGGTGTGTGTTCACCTCTGTTCTGAGGGTGTGTGATGATGCAGGTGTGTGTTCACCTCTGTTCTGAGGGGGTGTGATGATGCAGGTGTGTGTTCACCTCTGTTCTGAGGGGGTGTGATGATGCAGGTGTGTGTTCACCTCTGTTCTGAGGGTTTGTGATGATGCAGGTGTGTGTTCACCTCTGTTCTGAGGGTGTGTGATGATGCAGGTGTGTGTTCACCTCTGTTCTGAGGGTGTGTGATGATGCAGGTGTGTGTTCACCTCTGTTCTGAGGGTGTGTGATGATGCAGGTGTGTGTTCACCTCTGTTCTGAGGGTTTGTGATGATGCAGGTGTGTGTTCACCTCTGTTCTGAGGGTGTGTGATGATGCAGGTGTGTGTTCACCTCTGTTCTGAGGGTGTGTGATGATGCAGGTGTGTGTTCACCTCTGTTCTGAGGGTGTGTGATGATGCAGGTGTGTGTTCACCTCTGTTCTGAGGGGGTGTGATGATGCAGGTGTGTGTTCACCTCTGTTCTGAGGGTGTGTGATGATGCAGGCGTGTGTTCACCTCTGTTCTGAGGGTGTGTGATGATGCAGGTGTGTGATGATGCAGGTGTGTGTTCACCTCTGTTCTGAGGGTGTGTGATGATGCAGGTGTGTGTTCACCTCTGTTCTGAGGGTGTGGAGGGCGTTCGGCTGGCGAAGCTCCACGCTGATGTTCCTCTGTAGAGTCTGAGCTTGTGCAGGTCACCTGACAGACGGTCCAGAACCGTCTTCTGCTGGTTGATGATGTCCAGGTTATTGGCCAGCGCTGCAAACAGAGCCTCTCTCTCGGGGACGATCATGTGCCTGCGGGAGAAATCACGAGCGGTGTTCACATCCAAAGCTGCGGGGTATCGCATAAAACATCTGTGAATAAAGCAGCGCTAAGATCTCATGTGTTCAAGAGAACAGAACCATCACTTCCTGTGAAACTGGTGCAGAATATCAGTAATAAAACTGACACATACGTTGCTTTAATGTGGCTGTTTACCCTCATCATAAACGAGTGTGTCTCAGAGCGTCAGACGAAACACAGTAAACGCTGTCATGTTCTCTAGCGTTCGGATGCTTGATGTGTGTGAGACGCTTCTGGAGGGCTTCTGAATTACACCAAACCATTCTGATCACACACTTCGACTCCGGCGTTTCAGAAACACCAAACCAACATTAGAGACGCTGCGATGCCATTGGTCCGCTGGTTACCCATTATCCAATCACAGCTGATGCTGAGGCATCAAGGGATTTATTCAGTAAATGTGTCTCCAGCATCAGCATGTCTTATTGGATAAAAAAAACAAAAAAAGTGCTAGGACGGTCAAAATAGCTGAAAAGCTACATCCGAATTTCTTTCTTAAATATTAGCAAAATTCGAATTCTAAAGGCAATGCTTAATGTTAAAGGGAAAGGTGCTGTATCGTCTCCTGTGTCCACAAGAGGGCGCAAGCGAGCGCAATGAGCAAATATAAATCAGATCAAGATCAAATCTAACATATAATTTCATTAATATACATGCAAGGAAAATTAGGTTACAATAGTGTGTTAAACCATGTTTGTGCATCAGTAACCCGAGAAAACACTTCAATACACAGCGTAATGAACTACATGAACACACAATAGCAAACTGACATTCAGAAACACTCACTTCTACTCTCTACATCTACATATAGATCATCACACACACCAGACGCTCTTGATCTGAGCGAGTGCTGAGCGCTTTCTGTTGACAGTGTTTCCAGCTGATGAAACACACACTCACACACACACTCAGCTCTGACCGATGTGCAGTTTTGGTCAAGTATGTCGTTGCACGACAGCAGGCATTTCGTCAGCAGGCCTTTTCCCGCCATTTTTCAAAAATTAGCAATGCAGCTGCACCTGCGGTTCTGGATAAGCTAACAAAAACACACCGCGTCAGCTACGTCATCTTCATCATCAACACCAACACACCAAAGGCACGGTTTATGCATTCGAATGTGTTTTTTTTTTTTTTGACAAATATTCGAAATTCTAATTTTGATTCGACAGCCCTAATGAACGCATAAGTTTAAGAATGTACGCACACGTCGCTGTTACCATCCAGCGTTCTTAAATGTGATATCCCAGAACAGATGTTTGGATTCTCTTCTCAGGAAACACAATAACCCCATCCGCTCACCTCTGCTTCTTCTTCTGCTCCAGGTGCATCTCCCACTCCACGTCTAAAACACCGTTCACGTCCTCCATGGCAAACTTCACGTACTGGTACAAGCGGCGGATCTCCTGTGACAAAAACACACTTTCAGCACACGCTAATCACACAAGACGATCTCTAGAGCTGGGACATCGCGATTCGTGGATTTCAGAGCTGAGTTTATAACAGCAGATGGCGCTCTAGGCTAGTTTATAACAGCAGATGGCGCTCTAGGCTAGTTTATAACAGCAGATGGCGCTCTAGGCTAGTTTATAACAGCAGATGGCGCTCTAGGCTAGTTTATAACAGCAGATGGCGCTCTAGGCTAGTTTTTGACAGCAGATGGCGCTCTAGGCTAGTTTTTGACAGCAGATGGCGCTCTAGGCTAGTTTATAACAACAGATGGCGCTCTAGGCTAGTTTTTGACAGCAGATGGCGCTCTAGGCTAGTTTATAACAACAGATGGCGCTCTAGGCTAGTTTTTGACAGCAGATGGCGCTATAGGCTAGTTTTTGACAGCAGATGGCGCTCTAGGCTAGTTTTTGACAGCAGATGGCGCTCTAGGCTAGTTTATAACAACAGATGGCGCTCTAGGCTAGTTTTTGACAGCAGATGGCGCTATAGGCTAGTTTTTGACAGCAGATGGCGCTCTAGGCTAGTTTTTAACAGCAGATGGCGCTCTAGGCTAGTTTATAACAACAGACGGCGCTCTAGGCTAGTTTTTAACAGCAGATGGCGCTCTAGGCTAGTTTTTAACAGCAGATGGCGCTCTAGGCTAGTTTTTGACAGCAGATGGCGCTATAGGCTAGTTTTTGACAGCAGATGGCGCTATAGGCTAGTTTTTAACAGCAGATGGCGCTCTAGGCTAGTTTATAACAGCAGATGGCGCTCTAGGCTAGTTTATAACAACAGACGGCGCTCTAGGCTAGTTTATAACAGCAGATGGCGCTCTAGGCTAGTTTTTAACAGCAGATGGCGCTCTAGGCTAGTTTATAACAGCAGATGGCGCTCTAGGCTAGTTTATAACAACAGACGGCGCTATAGGCTAGTTTTTGACAGCAGACGGCGCTCTAGGCTAGTTTTTGACAGCAGATGGCGCTCTAGGCTAGTTTAACTAAGCTCACTCAAACGTGTGTGTGTGTGTGTGTGTGTGTGTGTGTGTGTATAGAGACCTTGAGCTGCTCCTCTCGCCGCGGGTCCAGGGGTTTCTTGTAGAGAAGCTGGAGATAGTCTTTGTCTCGGTTGAGTTCGCTTTGAGCTCGCGCCTCCTCGGCTCCAGCGAAACCCTCCAGCAAGCTAGTCTTTAGCGCGCTAATGTCCCCATGAAGAGACTGCGTACAACAGATCAACACAGTTATCACACAACACACAATCTACAGTTCATCATCATCCACCTTATTCCTGCGCCCCATGATGCTTTGCACTAATTATGGGTGTAACTTCCGTTAAGCTGTAAACAATCAGTGAAAGACTCGCTCTATGAACGCAATAATACGAAAAAAAAAAAAGTAACATATGTTGCCTTAACCAAACATGTTCATTAACTTCAGCATTACTTGATACCATTTTAAAGTGATTTCCGTCATTATGACAGATTGTAAATTGTATTTGCCTGTGAAAACAAACCTGGAAAGACGCGGATTTGAGGAGAAAAACGAAAGATTCTTCGAGCAAAAATCAAGACTAAGAAAAATGTGACTTAAAAAAATTAAATAATAATAATAATAAAATAAATTCTCCTGTTTGTGGTCCGAAAAAGAAAGCAGGGCATCAGAACAACGCCAGGGTGAATAAATGTAATTGTGATTTTAGGGTGCGCTGTCCCTTTAAGTGTGTGTTGTACCTCCGTGGTTTCTTTGATCTCCAGTGTGAAGGCGTGGAAGTTCTCCGAGTCTTTCCTCAGGTCTTTCATGTCGTCTGTGCTTCCCACCCGGAAATCAGCATTCCTGCAGCGGCTCTTCAGATCGTCCAGCTCCTTCTGAAAGTGAGCGATCTGAGCAGAGAACAGGGCAGCGTCAACACGACCGGCCAATCAGGCTTGAGCATGTGAACATGTGATGACTGACTCTACCTCCTCCATTATTCCGGTCATGACGGGGTCCGACTCCTTCTTCTGCTGAAGCTGTTTCTCCAGGGCTTTCACAGACACGACCTGCCATGCAAACACACACCGGTCAGATCAGTCAGATCAGTCTACATGAAGATACAAGATCCTGAGCCAATAAAATGTCTCCACAATCTTCTCTCAAAGACAGATGTTAGTGTCGGGCTGCAGAGCTCATTCTGTGGCTGGTGTTTGATTATCATCTCTATATCATGGTTACGCTCGCATGGCACTGATGTTCTTCGTCATCACGAAAGTTTATTAAAGATTAAGATATAAAGATTATTTTCATGCTTTTTAAACCATTGCCAGAGCAAAAGCACAGGGTGTTGCCATGCAGTCACTACAGTGTTCTGAGTGAACGTGACAACGCATGTGTAACAGTATATTGGATCCGTGCATCATGTCTTAAAGTGACAGTATCCTAATAAACCTGCTGCCGTCTGTGTCATTAATGTTAATCAAACTACAAAAGACAGAGAAAATCACTCAACTGCTCTTCACTGAATGACGTTTGTGGCTTTAATAACAATCAATATATATTTAATTAATGCAGTGAAGACTATGCAGTTGTATTTTCACTAGTGCTGGGCATCGATTAATCGCATCCAAAATAAGTGTGTGTTTACATAATATACGTGTGTGTGCTGTGTATAATTATTTTGTATGTAAATACATATGCATGTATATATTTAAGAAATGCATGTTTATACTATGTATACATTCATATATTTATACATCATTTATATTTATAAATTGAAAGCCGTTTATTACATTTGTTTCTCAGCCTATATTGAATTTATCTGAGTGTTTGTAATTTGCCATCTCTTAGTACTAAATTGAGTTCTGTTTCGCTGCTTATTGCGCTTTAACAGTCAAACACACACAAAATAATGTCAAAATGCCGGCGAGTATCCACGTAAACACAGTCAGTTATGTTTTAATGTAAACAGTTGAGAAAGAAAACGCATGTGTATCAGTATACTGGATCCATGCATCAGGTCTTAAAGTGACAGTAGCCTAATAATCCTGCTGCCAAATTCTGAGATGATATTAAAAAGCACTAGCCACAGTGACGGGTGAGCAGAAAAGTGAATGTCAAGGCCTGTTTGGTGCTGTACCTGCGCAGGAGTGGCGACTGAGGCTGGTTTCTGCAGAGCGGCTGGAGGAGCGGCACTGCGTGACATCACTGAAACACAACAACATCATCATCATTATCATCGTCATCATCATATTCTGATATAATGGCTCCAGGTGCCTCATTTATAAAGACATTCACAGAATGATCCAACATGTGAAAGTATAACAAGTTCGTTTAAAATGCCCATATGCATAAAAACGTTGCTAAATGCATCGCGCTTTATTAACAGTTTACCTTAAATTCAAGCACAAAGCGCATCATATCCAGCTCAAGAACATGTAAATCAGCTGTTTTCTATGTGAATATATAGTAAAGTGTAATTTATTCCTGTGATCAAAGCTGAATGTTCAGCATCATTACTCCAGTCTTCAGTGTCACATGATCCTTCACAAATCATTCTAATATGATGATTTGCATTCCCATTCAAAAGTTATTCATTAAAAAAGAAAATAAATAGTTTTATTCAGCAAGGATGCATTCATTGATCAACAGTAGAGACATTGATAATGTAACAAAAGATTATATTTCATATTGTTCTTTTGGACTTTCTATTCATCAAAGAATCCTGACAAATAAAATGTATCAGTTTCCACAAATATATGTCTGTTTTCAACACTGATAATAATCATAAATGTTTCCTGAGCATCAAATCATCATATTAGAATGATTTGTGAAGGATCATGTGACACTGAAGACTGGAGTAATGATGCTGAAAATTCAGAGTTTATCACAGGAATAAATTATAGTTCACTATATAGAAAACTATTATTCTAAAGTGTAATAATATTTCATAATATTATTGTATTTTTCATCAATTTAATCATTTACAGATAGATATTTTCCAGGAAATCATATATATTAATTTCAGTGACAATTATCACAAAGCAAGTGCTCATTTGTTTATATAATAATATTAAAGCATACTGTGCATGTCTATTTATCATTGCATTTTAATAACCAATGTCAGATTATTTTAATTTCTGGTATATGCGAGCACATAAGCTTGAACATGCTCTTCACACTGCACATTTATGTTTTAAAAATTAAATATTTGACTAAGAGAGTCATAATTTATTTCTAATTTATTTGTATTGCTATCATGCTATTTATTGAGGTAGCTGCTGAGACATACACCCAAGTTTCTAAAGTTTTTATCTCGTGTTTTGACCGGGACCCGTTCATACAAATACTGTAAAAAGAAATTCCAGGACTTTTCAAGCACTACTTTTTTGGTTTTCAGGGACTACAATCAGAGATCACACTTATCAAACAATATCTTTAGGATTTTTAAAACTAAAATTACAGATATATGGCATCCAAAATACAACTTGCGACATATTTAATAATATATATATTAAATACAAAGTTTATAATGGCTATTATTGTCCAATAAATTATATTTTACATTATAATGTTAGTGTACTTCTTATGGAGAAAAGGTCTGATGGGGGTTTATCAGCGTGTTAATTTTCCGTGAAAATATTATATTAGTGTTTTTTTGAAAAAATTCTATTTCATATATATTGTATTTAAATAATTAAAGCACTTTTCAAGTACCTCTTCATAAATATGGCTGTTTTCAAGGGTTTTCCAGGATCTTACATATCAAAAAGTGAAATTCATGTACTTTAAGCAGCTTGTATGAACCCAGTTAGTACTTAGTTTCGTTCCTTCATGTAAACGTGTCTGGAATGACAGTAAAAGACCCTTGAACATCAGTTTGTCTTCATAAATCCCGATGTGTTTCTCACTTTTGACGTAGGATGAAATCCATGGATTTAAAGCCGATCATATTCGCGTTTTATAAACGAGGAGCTGGTAATGTGAGTGTGTACCTGCAGGAACGGCTGGTTTGAGCGCGGGTCCCGTCGGACCGATGACCTCCACGGCTGTGGGTTTGGGTGTCGAGGTCAAAGAGAACGGCTGGGCAGGAGTCGGGACCGACGTCATGGTGTCCACCGCCGAAAACCTGCCGCAAAACACACCAAATGCTCATTAATCATTCAGGATTATCCAGGAAAATAAATATTGAGATCAGGCCAAGCGGCAACCTTCCGGTCTCTCTCTCTCGAAGCCAACACTGAAGAGACTTAACCTGCAGTTCCTCCACTGGCCACTAGAGGCCGGCTGCAGAAGAGACTCAATCCCATAAACCCTCATGTTAAAATGCCCAACTTTACAGCAGAAGAAAACATGTTTACAGTCTGGAGCAGAAAGAGCTTTTGGTCTATATCGCTAATCTTGCCCTTCATGACGACTGTGAGGGGGTGAATATTTTTATAACTCTGTTTAAATTATATTAAGCCTTAAAGATCTGCATAATTAAGGGCGCGGCCAATTCAGTGACAGGTGGATTGCCGCTGATGTCACTACTAGCCGTTTGTCTGCTAGCGTTAGCGTCACGTCACCTCAGCTAATCCGCCTCGCTGCATATGTTCGTTTATCCGGGAGTGACGCGCGGCCAAGATGGTGACGGCCGGCTCCGCCCACTTTGGGCTTCAAAACACTCTTCAGAAACACTACAGGTGACGTCACACACACTACGAACATACTTTATGGATCAGGCACTCACCTGTCGGTGAGGTTCATCCTGACAGCAGGCGTTGCAGGCTCCGCCGGGGCTTTGGGGCCGCTGATGATGGGAGAAACAGCAGGAAGATGCTGAGGAGGAGCGGAGGAAGAGAAGGAGAAGGCAGAAGCGTCGGAGGAGGGGGGTTTGGGAGCACTAAAGGAGAAACCAGCCGAGCTGGAGCCGAGAGAGAAGCCTGAGGGAGCGGCAGATCCCAGAGGAGGAAGAGAGAACGAGAAACCTGAGGAGGTCGGATACGGGGGCGGAGCTGAGGAGGCTGGGGGCGGGGCTGTGAAGGATGATGAGGCTGGGGGCGGGGCTGTGAAGGATGATGAGGTTGGGGGCGGGGCTGTGAAGGATGATGAGGCTGGGGGCGGGGCTGTGAAAGATGATGAGGCTGGGGGCGGGGCTGTGAAGGCTGGGGATGTAAAGGTTGATGAGGCTGGGGGAGGGGCTGTGAAAGATGATGAGGCTGCTGAGGGCGGGGCTGTGAAGGCTGGGGGCGGGGCTGTGAAGGATGATGAGGCTGGGGCTGTAAATGCTGGGGGCGGGGATGTGAATGATAATGAGGCTGGGGGCGGGGCTGTGCCAGGAGGTGCGGAGAACGATGTGAAGATGGAGGATGGTGCAGAAACGGGAGCAGCAGAGGAGGACGATTCTGAAACAAAAGATTTAAAAAGAGATTTAAAGTGCTACAACTGAAATAAATCAATCAACATTAGGGCTGTCAAATAAAAATTAGAATTTCAAATATTCGTAGAAAAAAAGAAAAGAAAAAAAAACGTGCATTTGAATGTTTGGTGTGTCGAGATGCGTGCGACACATGATGACGTAACTGATGCGGTGTGTTTTTGTTAGCTTATCCAGTACAGCAGGTGTGGCTGCGTTGTTAATGTGAAAAATGGCGGGAAAAGGCTCTTCCTGCTGACGAAAACCCTCTCAGTTGGTGACAAAAATAGTGCAACGACACACTTGACCAGATCTGAGTGTGTGTGAGTGTGTGTTTCATCAGATGGAAACATCGTCAACAGACAGTGCTCAGCACTCGCTCAGATCAAGATGAGCGTCGGGTGTTTTTGATCAACAATATGTAGATGTAGTGAGTAGAAGTGGATTGTTTTCCATTTAAAAATTCGACTTTAGCTTTTCAGCCATTCTGACGGCCCTACTCAACATCAGAGCAGCCTGTAGGTTTGATTCAGAGCTCAGTAAAGGCCCTGATATACTTCAAACGAAATCAAAGAACGAACTGGTGTGAAGTCATTCAGAACAAAATCAGGCCAAGACGAAGTTTGGAAAAGTTCGCTCCAGCTGGGAAACACCTCTGAACTACTAGAACGCAACAGTCGGTTCTGGAAGTAAAAACATAAGGAAATTCATTTTTAACAAACGCTTAAGTCGACGGCCCTACTGTGAGCTACGACGACGTCAATCGACAGAATACGCTTTTGTTCAAGTCATCAGCCTGCTTTGTTTTAACTTCTGTTTAAGATAATAATGTTTAACACCTGATTTCATGGTGAAAAACTACATTACCCATGAGGCTGTGCAAAAATTCCACCAATCAGAGCATTTCTGCGAGCAAATCCAGCTTGAAACTGAGTGTAATAGAGATAGTCATCTATGCTGCAAACAATACTTTATTATTTGAATGTGTATATATATATATATATATTTATTTATTATAATTTTGTAATGCACTTCAAATCTGTTGCTTCTATTGATATAATAAACAACAATGACTGGTTATAGTTTGTGTCCGATTTTTATAAACTTTTTAGTTTTAAAATCAAAGTTTGTAATTTGATTCTCCTTGAAGCTTTGGTTCAAAAATTATGATTTAACGAAGCTAAAAGCTATATCGCTAATTCTGTCCTTCATGATGACAGTGAGGGGGGTGAATAACTCTGTTTAAATTATATTAAACCTTAAAGTTGTGCATAATTAAGGGCGTGGCCATTTGAGTGACAGGTGGATTGCCAAGATGGCGACGGCTGGCTCCGCCCACTTTGGCCTTCAAAAACGCTCTTCAGAAACAATACGAACATGTTTTTTCACAGTCTATGATATTTAAATGTGGACTTCGTCAGGATATCACAGCAAGGTATTTCACACAAGCTTCACCCCTAAGTGAAGAACGAGAAAGCTTTGTCGTGAGTATATCAGGCCTTCAGCGAGTGGTGTGTGTCTGATGTCTTACGGGCGGCAGGTGCTCTCTCTCCGTCCTCGGGCAGTGGGGCCGCGGGTACACTCAGCTGTTTCGCCCCGGCGTTGAGGTTCAGTAAAGAGAACGGACACAGAACTCCATCTGTAGACAGCAGCATCAGCGTCGGTGCCGGAGGCAAACGCTTCTCATCCGCTGAGGAACACAGGAACAAAACATTTTACAACAGACAAACCAGAACCTGGTTATAGGGGTTCTATAGGGGCTACACTACACTATAGGGGCTTTCGCACCGGATAGTTCTAGGAACGATCAACCAGGATGAACTGAGAACTAATGGTTCCCTTAGGAACGTTTCCTGGTTGCGTTCGCACCGCCAGTAGGAACTCTGAAGTGACGAAAGACACGCTTGTTGTTGAGACTTTTATTTTGACGGCGCTGAGAACACAGTCCTCGTATTCTCCGTGTTCATTAGGTTATGATCTGTCTAACAGTCTAATGCGTTATTAGACAGAACTGTTATACACTGACAGTGATGAAGAGTTATTAGCGTGTGTGTGTGTGTGTGTTCCAGTGTTTCTGAGCAGAAACACATAATCATGTTTCTCTTGTTCTCCTCAGTGTAAAGATAAAGGTTGAGAGGTTCATCTATCTCTGTTTTACATGTTCGTAGAGTTAGTTTGTGGAGTAAATATATAGGCTATAATCTGTGTGTTTACACAGCCTTTATTAATAATGGCGTGTGCTGGTGTTTCGCGTTCGTTCGGCCAATCAGAGAACACTAACGTCACTGTAGTTCCTATAGCGCTGCTTTAGACCGACTCTGAAAGAGGAGTAAATTAGTTCCTCCAAAAGAGTTCCTAGAACTAAAATCATTCCCAGTTCCTGCGGTGCGAATGCGTCAAAATCCAGGAACTTCCAGGAACGATGAGAAGGTTCCTCTGGTGTGAAAGACCCTTAATGTTTAAAACTAGGCGTAAGTCGTAAAAAAAATAGTCACACTTAGCTTCCTCCCGGTCAAAAATGACCGACATAGGAAATGAATGGGAAATACGAAAAAATACGAAAACTCAGAGAAACTCTTGGTGGTACAAACTACAAATCAGCCACTGTGCAGAAAAAAAGTGCACAGCAATAAAGGGGTGACACTCTAAAACATCAAGAGTGCAAATATGCTAAACAAATGTGGCTGCACAATTAATGCTATTTTGCAAATAAAAAGAATAGTTAAACAGTGTGTGCATTTCCCTGGTTTATGTTGATATTTTTCATTTTGACCCATTGAAGATAATCTGTATGTGCATACTTTCCCTCTTTTGCACAATTAAACTAAATAAAACTGGGTTGCACTTTATTTTAAAGTTTCATTGTTAACGTGTAATTATATATTGAAGTACTGAGTAATATACAGTAACTACATGTACTTACTCTAGGGTTTGGTTGAGGGTTAGTTGCATGTAATTATGCATCATTTACTATTATTACTACGGTAAGTACATGTAACATTTGTAACCTAAAAATGAAATGGCGATATATCTGATAAAATCATGACTGAGATCAAAGGCATGTTTTCAGAGCGGTTTGGGTCACAGTATGTCTCTCCAACTCGTGCGTTTCGGAGCGCAAACACAGAAAAACCCGTCATGCATGTAGACAGGCATCAATCCCAGGAGCTCTTACACAGCTGTATGTCCTCCTGGCTGGTGTAGTCGATGGCCACGCCCACAGGGAGTGTGTCCTCGTTGTTCTCGGTGACGGGAAGCTCCGCTCGACTGGCGTCTTCCAGCAACCACAGCTCCCAGTTCACCTGCACACACACATCACATGACATCACATCACATGACAAAAATGGGAAAAAGCACTTCTTGTGTTTTTTGCCTCATGTTTGCATGCCAACAGGGGGACTTTAAGTTATAACAGTTTAATAAGCCGTCTTTTGGGGTGTGTGTTTACCTTGTCCTCTTGTTTGGCGATGATGCTAACTTCAATAGCAGCGGCGGACGCGGCCAACACCAGATCCCTGCGCAGGACAAATCAGTTTCATTCATTTATTCATCGACTCCAGTGACGTGTGTAACACAGCTCGTGTGTGTGTGTGTGTGTGTAACACAGCTCGTGTGTGTGTGTGTGTGTGTAACACAGCTCGTGTGTGTGTGTGTGTGTGTGTGTGTGTGTGTGTGTGTAACACAGCTCGTGTGTGTGCCCAGCCTCACCAGTCCTCGATGTGGCACAGGTAGTAGTGATGCTGCCTCTCGGTGCAGGTGCCGTACACCAGATCGTTGAAGTTCAGATAGCGCTCGCCCCTCTTCTCGTCCTTTTTCTGATACACACACACACACACGCGTTCGCATGGTCATTTCTAGGGGTGTGCATTGCAATATTGACAAAAAATTATATCTATTTTCTGTGATTTTATTTTGCTGAGTGTGTTTCTTGCTCTGGTACCTTTGCAGGTTTAGGACTGTCGTGAACAGCTGACTCTTCATGTTTATGATATTCTTCATATTCTATACGGTGCTCAGTTTGCAGCAGTGACAGAAATCATCTTTTCCAATAAAGATTAAATTGATTTTTTGCCTTTAATGGGCATTTTCTCCTTTATAAAGCTACTTTTTAACCTAATTAAATGCATGCATCATTTTTTGTTGTCAAATTCTTACATTAAATCAAATTCTATTAGAATAAGGCGACACAAAAGGGCTGTTAATGATCAAATGAAATCAGTATTAACAAAAGGAGGAAACACAGAAGCTGCATCTGAAGTTTAGATGCTTTTACACAGACGGTTTCTTGCAGATCAGAGGGACATGAATGTGTTTAACCTGCTCTTACACATGCAGAAATAATGTTTTGATGTTTTACACATAACATGTTGAATATTGATTTTAGAAAAAATTCATTAAAATGAAGAGACTTTAAATGTGAAATTAAAACCACCAGTAGGTGGCAGCAAGTTACCGTAAACGAGTGAGTCATTGAATCATTCGTTCAAACGATTCATTCATTCAGTAAGCAAACACCATCATGTCGCTCAGAGACGCAGAACAGTCCTGTGTCTTTGATTGAAACTATTTTCGTTGGCGAAATGGAGCAAAAACAGGTGATACTGTGTCTAAAAATAAGTCACTTAATATTAACTTTGTTTATTGAACTGTTGTATAAAATCAGTATCACATCTGTAATCATGCTGATAAAACAGCACTCTTCATGTGATACTGATTAACTATATTAAATTATATAAATATAAAAAGACATACAGAGGTATTTTTCCCATTATCTTGAATATTTAATAAACTAGTGCAAGCGCTCTAGTCTACATCACGTACCGTATGTGTGCTCTTGAAAGATGTGCTTTTGTAAAGTGTGTGAGTGAGTGAGTGAGTGAGTGTGAGAGTGTGAGAGAGAGTGAGTGAGTGAGTGAGTGAGTGAGTGAGTGAGTGTGAGAGAGAGTGAGTGAGTGAGTGTGAGAGAGAGTGAGTGAGTGAGTGTGAGAGTGTGAGAGAGAGTGAGTGAGTGAGTGAGTGAGTGTGAGAGTGTGAGAGAGAGTGAGTGTGTGTGTGTGAGTGAGTGTGTGTGTGTGAGTGAGTGAGTGAGTGAGTGAGTGTGAGTGAGTGAGAGTGTGTGAGAGTGTGAGAGTGAGTGAGTGAGTGAGTGAGTGAGTGAGTGAGAGTGTGTGTGTGAGTGAGTGAGAGAGTGTGAGAGAGAGTGAGTGAGTGAGTGAGTGAGTGAGTGAGTGTGAGAGTGTGAGAGAGAGTGAGTGAGTGTGTGTGTGTGTGAGTGAGTGAGTGAGTGAGTGAGTGAGTGAGTGAGTGTGAGTGAGTGAGAGTGTGTGAGTGAGTGTGTGTGAGTGAGTGAGTGAGTGAGTGTGAGAGAGAGTGAGTGAGTGTGTGTGTGTGTGAGAGTGTGAGAGAGAGTGAGTGAGTGTGTGAGTGAGTGAGTGAGTGAGTGTGAGTGAGTGAGTGTGAGTGAGTGAGAGTGTGTGAGTGAGTGAGTGAGTGAGTGAGTGAGTGAGTGAGTGAGTGTGAGTGAGAGAGAGTAACTCACGGGTAAGGACACCACCACGAGCTCGGGCGGCGTCTCCAGAGAGCCGTCAGCCGCTGCGTACGCCACCGCAAAGTTAAACGTGCTCAGCCACAACACGTCCAGCACTGCGACACACAGGGAGAGGAGAGGAGCGAAGATCGGGGAGTGAAGGGTTACTTATCATTCATTAATGTGCTGATGTTTCAAAAAAGCTTGATGATTAATGTTTGAAAATTATCTAAAGCATTGCAATTGTACTTTTGTACTGTAAAATAAAAATACTTATATTTTTATTAAACAGCTAAAATATTCTTGATTTTTTTTATTTTACTGTAAAATATTATAATAGTAATATTTATTTTATTTTATTCAATATTTGTATTTATTAGTAACACTTTAGTATTTATAGTAATAATACTAATGAAAATAATTATTAATATATAATAATTATCGAAATGCAGTTAGATTATTTCCCCAAATCATGAAGCCCAATATGGAAGGCATTTTGTGCCAAAATTAAACAAATCAATTAAATGATAAAAATGAAAACTAAAACCAGATTAACCATTTCATTAAAGAAACCCAAAATATGTGACAAAATTGAGAATGAAATTAAATGATCAGTGCATCATCCCTGTCAAATTGAAAAACAAAATGCAGTTGGTGATTTCACGTTTCATTTTCATTACAATCTCGATGCAAGACTGCCAATATTAAAATGAAAAGGCAAACGTGTTTTTACAAAGCTTTTTATTAACGCTCACGCAATAATAGCGACAATCCAAATTCAAATGTAAAGTTTAGCTGTCATTTTATTTCCTCTTATTTCAGTTTTAGTTTTCATTTTCATTTTCAAAGGCAACCTGTATGCAAATTCTATGTTAATGAGTGTGTGTGTGTGTGGGGGGGGGATTATTCAAGTAATGTTGCTACAGACAAGTAATGGACCTAACCCTCATTCACACGGGGGCATCGACGACGATGCTTTACGGAAGGCGTGTCTGTAGCACCAGTACTTGAATAAGCCCCACCCACTCATTTACATAGAATTTGCATACATAGAAAACACCTTCCATAGCCCAATGATGTTCACAACAATTCACACGTGTGGTGTGCTCATACGGTCAGTGACACATCAGCTGATGTCAGATGCTGTACAGAAGGACAGTCCTACCTTTGACGGGATGATCCTGGCTGTAGAAGCTGGGACACGGGATCACCTTTTTAGCCTGTAAGGTCTGAGACACACACACACACACGGCATGACACGAGACACGGGATTAAAGCCCCGTTCACACCAATGATAACCAGAACTATAAATAACTATGAATGATAACTGTTGATAATCACTCCAGCTCTAGGAGTCCACACCACGACTAGAACTATTAAGTGTTCGTACAGACACTGCAAGATGAAAATCCAGGACTTCACGCACTACTTTTTGGGGTTTCAGGAACTACAGTCAGAGATTGCACTTATCAAACAATGTCTTTAGAATTTTTAAAACTCAAATTACAGATATAAGGCATCCAAAATACAACTTACAGTGTATTTAATAATATATTAAATACAAAGTTTATAATGGCTATTATTGTTCAATAAATAATATTTTATATTATAATGTTGTTGTACTTTGTATCGAGAAAAAAGGATTAATGGGGGTTTATCACACTTATTGATATTTAGTATATCTTATACTTGTTTATCAGTATTAGTGTTCAAAATAAATAAAAATAAAAATAAATAATATTTCATATATATTGTATTTAAATAAGTCAAGCACTTTTGAAGTACGTCTTCATAAAAATGGCTGTTTTCTAGGGTTAAATGTAAAAAAGTCAAACTCATGTACTATAAGCACCCTGTATGAACCCTGCAATAACAACCATTTTTTCCAGCTGATGATCGATCAGCCAATCAGAACACATCCTGCTTTAATGAGCACGAACATCTAAAGCGATCTTATAATAAACAGAGCGATCTGTGTGTTGGTGTGGACGCTGGTATAGTTATCTCTCCTGGAGTGAACGGGCCTGATGACAAGTGAACATCTGTCCATCATGAACTCACAGGGGTGAACTGAACCACGGTGGCGTCCTGTTTCCCAGCAGACACTTGCTTTCCTTTGGGACTCCAGCAAACTGCAGTGCAAGAGAGAGAGAGAGAGAGAGAGGAACAAGCGGACACATTTAGGAATCAGCAGGGTAACAAAAATGTCTTTATTATCTTTCAAATTCTAAAAAAGTAAACGGATAAATAAAAATATATGGTAACATTTTACAATAAGGTTCATTGGTGAGGTTCACTAAGAATGAGCAATACTTCTACCGCATTTATTAATCTTAGTTAATATTGATTTCAACATTTACTAATAGGTTATTAAAATCGAAGGTTGTTAGCATTAGGTAATGCACTGTGAACTAACATGAACACACAATGAACAGCTGGATTATTATTAACTAACATTAACAGAGATGAACTTATACTGTAACACATGTATTGCTCATTGTTAGTTCATGTTAGTTAATACATTAATGTTAACTAATGAACTTTATTGTAAAGTGTTACCAAATATACTAATAAAACCAAATGGTAAAGATAAAGTGCAGCAGATGCAGTGACTGCGGAAACTTTAACCAGTGAAAGGACATTATGACAAAGATATCGCTTTATTCAAACTGATTATGATGGACAGATGCACTTTTATGGACTTCAAAACAGAAACTGCCATTCACTGCCATTATAAAGCTTGGAAGAGCCAGGACAGGTCTAGTGAAACACTGACCGGAGGTGATTCCCGTGGAGGCAGGGAGTTGAGCGAACACACTGACGGAGTCCTGCACGTCCAACACCATCATGCTGCCATCAGACACACACACGGCCAGACGGGTCGGGTCCACCGGACTCCACTTCAGATCCTGGACCAGCGAGTCTCGAGAGGACGGGGGTCTGAAGGAGGTGAAGGGACGCTTCTCCTGTTGGTCCTGCTGCAGCAAACACACACACACACACACACACACACACATCAACACACGCACCAACAACACGCGCCAACAAACCACACACGCCAACACACCCGCCAACCATCACTCAACACACACACAAGACCTTTTCTTTAAATTAATTATATTTTATTGCAATGATATTTATTCTTTAAAGTCCCCTTGTGGTGAAAATCCAGCTTTTAATGTTGTTTATATGTGTATGTGGTGTTATGTAAATTATATATATACCCATAAACATAAAAATATATAATTTTAATTATATATATATATATATATATATATATATATATATATATATATATATATATATATATATATATATATATATATATATACACACAATTTTAAATGTTACTTTTTAAATAAATAAATTCATTCATTTTTAAAACTTTTTTAAAAGTGTTTTCTAGGGCTGTGCATTCCCTGTTTGCTTATAAGAGTAATTTCAGACATAGTAACTAATATTAGTAACATTTATTATATAGTGCATTTGGATATATATTTCATCATCTTTCATATTTCATCGTGGCTGATTTGTAGATTGTACCCCCAAAAAAATTACGTATTTTCACATGTATCGTATTTCCTGTTAATTTATTCTGGTGGTCATTTTTTGACAGCAAAGATCAGAAGAGTGATGTTCGGCCTTTTCTATTTATGACCACAACATCTTTTTTTCTGTTCATATGCAAGTGTCACAAATGTCACCAAATTTCGTATCATTTTGATGAAGTAATTATAATTTTTTCGGTCTGAAAGGACATCATGCATCGCAGACATTATTATTCAGCATTATGGAAATATTCATGAAGACATTAAGACTAAACACAAACTAAACAAAGAGCTGTTAGACCAGTAAAGGAGGGGGTGTGTGTGAGGAGGAGGGGGTGTGTGTGAGGAGGAGGGGGTGTGGGGTGTGTGTGAGGAGGGGGTGTGTGTGAGGAGGGGGTGTGTGTGGAGGAGGGGTGTGTGAGGAGGAGGAGTGTGTGAGGAGGTGGTGTGTGTGAGGAGGAGGAGTGTGTGAGGAGGAGGAGTGTGTGAGGAGGAGGAGTGTGTGAGGAGGAGGAGTGTGAGGAGGAGGAGGAGTGTGAGGAGGGGGTGTGTGTGAGGAGGAGTGTGAGGAGGTATGTGAGGAGGAGGAGTGTGAGGAGGAGGAGTGTGAGGAGGAGGAGTGTGAGGAGGGGGTGTGTGTGAGGAGGAGGAGTGTGTGAGGAGGAGGAGTGTGTGAGGAGGAGGAGTGTGAGGAGGAGGAGGAGTGTGAGGAGGGGGTGTGTGTGAGGAGGAGTGTGAGGAGGTATGTGAGGAGGAGGAGTGTGAGGAGGAGGAGTGTGAGGAGGGGGTGTGTGTGAGGAGGAGGAGTGTGAGGAGGAGGAGTGTGAGGAGGAGGAGTGTGAGGAGGAGGAGTGTGAGGAGGTGGTGTGTGTGAGGAGGAGGAGTGTGTGAGGAGGAGGTGTGTGAGGAGGGGGTGTGTGTGAGGAGAGGTGTGTGAGGAGGAGGTGTGTGTGAGGAGGTGTGTGAGGAGGAGGAGTGTGTGAGGAGAGGTGTGTGAGGAGGAGGTGTGTGTGAGGAGAGGTGTGTGAGGAGGAGGAGTGTGTGAGGAGGAGGAGTGTGTGAGGAGGAGGTGTGTGTGAGGAGGAGAGGTGTGTGAGAAGGAGGTGTGTGAGGAGGAGGAGTGTGTGAGGAGGAGGAGTGTGTGAGTCCTCCCCAGGTGTGTGAGGAGGAGGAGTGTGTGAGGAGGAGGAGTGTGTGAGGAGGAGGAGTGTGTGAGGAGGAGGAGTGTGTGAGGAGAGGTGTGTGTGAGGAGGAGGTGTGTGTGAGGAGGAGGTGTGTGAGGAGGAGGAGTGTGTGAGGAGGAGAGGTGTGTGAGGAGGAGGTGTGTGTGAGGAGGTGTGTGAGGAGGAGGAGTGTGTGAGGAGGAGGTGTGTGTGAGGAGGAGGTGTGTGTGAGGAGGAGTGTGTGAGGAGGAGTGTGTGAGGAGGAGGAGTGTGTGAGGAGAGGTGTGTGTGAGGAGGAGGTGTGTGTGAGGAGGAGGTGTGTGTGAGGAGGAGGTGTGTGTGAGGAGGAGGTGTGTGTGAGGAGGAGGTGTGTGACCTTTTTGAGGAGCGTGCGCACGTCGTAGAAGTCCAGCGTGAGGTCAGAGGATTCGCTCGCTCCACACACACACAGCGTGAGCTCATCGCTGCTCAGGGCCATGTGATGCATCGCCACGGCAACAGTCACCGTCGCGGCGCTGGAACACTCGACTGATGACACACACACACACACACACACACACACACACACACACATCAGTCTGATCGCACTCACACCCACGGATTATAGGTTTTACACAAGAAAAACACAAACAAGAGGCATCATTTCGACATTAAGAAAGCTATAAAAGCATCTAGAATGTGTGCTATGTTTAACATTCTTTCATAATATTTTTTTTTCTTTTCTTTCTTTTACATCTTTTGGCAAAACATTTTCAACAGGTAAATTAGGCTTCCTTATATTATTTTTCTTGTTGACTATTGAACTATAATTTGCTTATTGTCTGAAAGTTTGTCTGTTTTTGTATCTTATGTTTGTTAAAATTTGCAATAAAAACTTAAATCCCCCCCAAAATGTATAAAAAAAATATGAATAATACAAGAGCATTAAACTCGGCATGAAACTGAAGTTGTGCTGGTCTTCTCCTCTATTGTGTCGTATATCCAGTGAAACGCTTCTGGAACAAGAACAAATGTGGGCGGGGCTTTATTGTGTCTGTGTGGAATTGATTGGATGGTTGTGGTTTGCTATTGGCTGATCTCATGTGAGTGACAGGTTGCTCCGCCCACATCATCAGAGAAGAGTTCAAACGACTTCTCCACAGTATGCCTGCGCCCCATGATGCTTTGCACGAATTATGGTATAACTTCCGTTAAGCTGTAAACAATCAGTGAAAGACTCGCTCTATGAACGTGATGATATACTTCTAAACTGTGTAAAATGACATTACATTCTTCTACTCGCCCTTCAACCAATGAACATTAAAGGGACATTTAAAAGTGTAAAAGCATCAATAAGGTGTTTTCAACAGACCATGAATAACCACATAAGAGTAATCTTTCCACAGCAATCGTACGGGTTAAACATCACTATAGTAATATATATATCTGTATTATGTAACATATGTTGCCTTAATCAAACATGTTCATTAACTTCAGCATTACTTGATACTATTTCAAAGTGATTTCCGTCATTTTGACAGATTGTAAATGGCCTTTACCTGTGAACACAAACCTGGAAAGAGACGCGGATTTAAAAAAAAAAAAAAAAAAAAAGAGAGATTCATTATGCATTGCAGTGAATTATTCATGGGATATATCGTAAATTAAATCAGGAGAACAGAACACAGATGTGCAGTATTGTCCTTTTTCATACATTTACAGCGGAACGCAAAGGGGAAAAAGAAAATAATCACGAGGAAAAGAGAGAGCGACTGAAGATATCTTGCCATAGATATTCTTGTTATAACACGTCACATTAAATGTTATTCTCATGTTATTCTTAAATAGATCATGAAGGAACCCTGACGGATCAGCTTTATTTGTTGGGCAACCTTATGATTTGAAACAGTGTTTCAGTGTTTTTGAATGGAAGTTCCCCAAACCGGAAGTGCCTCCCATAATTCAAAACGCAGTAAGAATACGTTGGATATAATACAGTGATGTCTGATTTGTAACCAGGCACTAAAGCGATTACCCGTAAAATGAGCTTTGAACCAATCAGATTGCTTGGGTCCTAAGCTAGGACTCATCACTTCAACACACCGGTGTGGTGAACAAATGAGTCCTATTGAAGAGATGAGTCCGAGGTTAGGACCCCTTTAGTATGCCAGTAGTATGCCTGATCTAAATCTGTTCTCGTGACAACTTATAGCTGACGTGAGCTGTTTTAGTGTTATTATGTGGTAGCTTTATGTAGAATGCTAAATCCCGCTGCTATATGCAAGGTAAGATTACATTAAATTGTATATTGTATATGTAAATTGTATATATTCTATAGCTAATATTTAAAATCTCAAGTTGTGTCAATAGCAGAGGAGAAAGACCACGAAATTTCAAAATACGACTGTTATTGTGTCACGAAATGTAGTTTTAAGAGTTTCTCAGTGGAGAATGTAGTTGTTTGAAGCTCAAATATGTTGTTTATTTTTTTTAAACTAACAACGAGAAATGTTTAATTTCACAATCTATAGCTTCGGTTAAATACTAGTTTATGAAGTTAAAATACATTAATGACTCGTTATAACGTAGTACAAACGTCTTCTATAGTAAAGTGATTTTGTATGATTTGTAACCAGGCACTAAAGCGATTACCCATAAAAAAAGTGCTTTGAACCAATCGGATTGCTTGGGTCCTAAGCTCGGACTCATCTCTTCAGTAGGACTCAACACTTCAACACACCGGCACAGAAAATGTCATTTTAAACATGTGACCGGTCCCGAACGCTTCCTCCAGCTCCTGGTGTTCTGGTGTTCTCTGTGTGCATGAGTCTCACCGGTGTGGTTCTGGTGTTCTCTGTGTGCATGAGTCTCACCGGTGTGGTTCTGGTGTTCTCTGTGTGCATGAGTCTCACCGGTGTGGTTTGGGTTTCCCTCCTGCCGCCCCGCTGCGATGACGTCTCTCGTCCAGAACACCTTCAGCGCTCGCTCTCGGCCCGCGAACGTCAGGCCGTACTTGTTGGAGACGCAGAGGAGACTGGAGCGCTGCTTCGGCAGATCCACACACGCCTCGAACACACGGATCTTCTTCATCTGACGGAACTGGAAGTCCTGGAGGGAGAGATGATTGACAGGCTTATTATCACTGCATGTACACTACCAGACACAAGCTGTGGATCGGGAAGATTTGTGATGTTTTTGAAAGAAGTCTCTTCTGCTCACCAAGGCTGCGTTTATTTGATTAAATACAAAAAAAACAACTGTAATATTGTGAAATATTATTCTAATGTAAAATCATCTGTTTTCTATGTGAATATATAGTAAAGTGTAATTTATTACTGTGATCAAAGCTGAATTTTCAGCATCATTACTCCAGTCTTCAGTGTCACATGATCCTCCAGAAATCACTCTAATATGATGATCTGATGCTCAAGAAACATTTATGATTATTATCAATGTTAAAAACAGTTATTTACATTTTTATTTCAGGATTCTTTGATGAATAGAAAGTTATAACAGAATAGAAACAGCATTTAACTGAAATATAAAGGTTTTGTAACATTAAACTCTACCGTTCAAAAGTTTGGGGTCAGTAATAATTATTTATTTTTTTTGGGGAAAGAAATGAAATAAATCAATACTTTTATTCATCAATAATTAACCTGATCAAAAGTGACAGTAACGACATTTATAATGTTACAAACTAATCGATTACAGATAAATACGGTTCTTTTGAACTTTCTATTCATCAAGAATTAGTACACCACAGTTTTCAACACTGATAATAATCATAATCAGCATCAAATCCTCATATTAGAGCGATTCCTGAAGGATCATGTGACACTGAAGACTGGAGTAATGATCCTGAACATTCAGCTTTGATCACAGGAATAAAGTACATTTTACTATATATTCACATAGACAACAGATATTTAAATTGTCATTATATTTGACAATATTGCTATTTGTAGTTGTTTTGTATTTGTAATGAAATAAACCCAGCCTTGGTGAGCAGAAGAGACTCGTTTGACTGGTAGTGTAACGTTATATAATAATGATCATGTGACAGAAGTGAAACTGATTTCATTTTATAGCACGAGTGACTTTATATCTATTACATTTCTTTAAACTTCAGATAATCGAGTCCAATAATAGCAGTCATTATGAAATGAACCTACATGTGGATAATCTGATGGGAAGATGTTGAGAAGTTAGGACACTTTATATACATATTTATATTAATATATAAGTCCGCAATAGCTCTAATGTAACTTACCTGTGTATTTATAATATTTGACTCATTAAAATCTTTAAGGATTAGAGATATTTTACAAAAACTACACTACACCACTTTATAAGAGAGAGTAAACACATTCACACACGCACGAACTACATGTTTTCAAACGAACTATATAATCTATATCTGCCAGAGAACGTTGTGATAGTAGTAACTTATAAGTAGTAGTAATAATAATACTGTTAATAATAATAATAACAACAACAACACTAGCCGGTCAGTGTCTCACCTTCATATCTCTCTCTGGAATAGAGTCCGGATCGTCTCCCATCTTCACTGAGATTCCCCCTCGGGTCGTCAACGGCAGTAACGAGTAAATATGCAGGTAATTACGTTATTAATGAGGAATTAATGAAGTTATTCTGCTCATCTCAAACTCTCTGCGTGTTAGCAGGAACCCGCGTTGAACTTTGGCAGGAAGTGACGCGTGTTTTGAAGCGGAAGCGTGTGTCGTGTGCATCTCGCCAGACAGTGCCCTCTGCTGGCCAAACGCTTGAACAATATATGTCATGTACAAACAAACATGAGCTGATATTTAATAACCAATAATAATACAGAGCTTTTCAATCTTTCAGGCACAGATATGAGCGGGACCCCATCCTACAGTTTAAAAAATAGCTTTAGATTAATATGTATAAAGACACAATTTAGGCCATATTGTGAAAAATGAATGTGTAAAAATATGTTTATTTTAATAATTTATTTATTTTAGTTTTGCTCTACATTTTTCCACTGCATTCCCTAGCAGACCCAATTTATACTGTGAAAAATAATTAGATAAATATATGTAAAATATTACTTATTTTAATATTTCATTTATATAAGTAGAAATACATACAGTATATATTTATTTATTTTTTACAGCTCAACTCTAGATGTTTCCATGAGTATTCCTTGTATTCCCCCGCAGACCCAATTTATACTGTGACATATAAATGTTATATTATAAATATGTGTAAAATATTATTTGAAAAACATTTTTCATTTCTATTATGGTACATTATTCGATTTTTTTCTACTCACAATATATTATTTATTTTGAACTTATTTGTATTTATTTTCGACAGTTTCTCAAAATTTTCCCACCGGATTTCCTTGCGGCCCCTGAAGGTCCGGCAATTGAATTCATAATGCATAATAACGTGATAATAAACTGTAAACCGTAAGTATTTGTATTTCTATAATGGATGTGTCAGTGCAAAAGTGACAATATTTGATCATTAAAAGTCTATTTAACGCATTTAACATTAAACTGCTGTCTCTGACAAGGAACTACTTGTTTTATGAGCAGCAGGATAATCATATTCATCCGCACAGAGCCGAAGCACAACCACAAGTGTTCTTCCGCGAAATGCATGCAGTTCTGTGTTTTAACCACTAGAGGGACACAAGAAGTCACATCGTGCACTTTTCAAAAGAAACAAGCATCACACAACACAAAGACACTGGGAATGAAAGAGATTTTATTTGTGACATATTGCAGTAGACATAATTGTTTCTTAGTTCAATAAAAAAGCAGTTTAATGGTTTATTATAAACTCTCGTAAGGAACCTGTCTTTAATGCAAAGCATGAGAGCGCATCGCTACAGGCAAAGCTCGAGCTGTCGTTCTTTGAGTCGCGATGTTTGAGTCGGTGTGTTCAGACGAGAAACACACTGAGTAGCAGAGATCCTGAAAACACTTCTTCCTCTGATTGTCGGCGCTCAAGGCTTTAAAGCTCCCAGTGAATTTATTTCACACGAACTGTGAGGCGTTTAAAGTGCTGCCGTTATTTACAAGGGGAAACACACACACACACATACACGCACACGCATAGTGCGCATGCGCAGACGCGACACCAGCATGCAGAACAGCAGAGAATTAATGCGCGTATTAATTTGAATAATTAAACAG
Organism: Leuciscus idus; assembly: GCA_021554675.1. Classification (NCBI taxonomy): domain Eukaryota; kingdom Metazoa; phylum Chordata; class Actinopteri; order Cypriniformes; family Leuciscidae; genus Leuciscus; species Leuciscus idus. Next base: position 965,474 of record CM038624.1, read on the forward strand.
TAAGTCATTCGGTTGCACAGAGGAATATGCAATTACACTGCAATGCTGTGGCGGATGGGCGAATCCTCGGGGTGTTTCCACTCCAAAATCAAAGGAATGAAACATGAAAGGATCATTTGCATGAAGAAAATGAAACCCAATTCAAGAATTTTTTGCATTGCTGGGTCATTCCTACAGTCCCCATGAAACAATACTGCATATTTCACATAAAATGTTGATCAACCACATGCATAGATGTACCCAGTTAACACAAATTCATTATTAGTACCTAATTAAAGCTGCAGTCTGTAACTTTATTCATGTTCAAAATGTATATAATAAGTACATCATGAATCCAGTTTCCAACATGTGTTTCTGTCTAATCCTGAATCACTACGGTACGCCTATAAAAAGTGTTTATACACGGACTATTTTAGACTGTGTGCGTGACTAGTCATAGACATACACAGAGAGAAGTAGTTCCGGCTACAATGTTCCTCCGCGAGACGAATGTTGATCTGTTTATTAACCGCTAGAGCGCCAAAAGTTATGGACTGCAGCTTTTAAAAATAACTTTTTGAAGCACTTGACTGGCAAAGTTCCACGTCCTCAATCATGTTTTCTCAACTCCACTTTGAAATAAAGATAAAGGCTATATATATTTCTAATAAAATTAGCAATTTTGAGTATTACATTTACATATTCTCTTTGACAACTCCAGGAACAAAGTAAGAATCAGTCATAAACTTATCTCTTTTTTCCTATATTTTTTTTTAGAAGATCTTATCTAATAGTGTATCGATTTATACTGGACATCAAAATGTTTGCTTGATAAAAAAAATAAAATAATAATAAAAAAGATTTTATATAACTATTAAAATTCTTCCTAAATGTAAATCATCTGCTAGCGTGTTGTTCTTTCCTAGCTAGTAATGGGCTTTATGAGCTTAAAACATCCACCCTGTCGCATTGTTAAAATGTCATGTAACAGGGTGGACAAACTTACTCAGAATTATTAGGCGACACTAGCCTGAGCTCGACCAGTGTGTTTCTATGATAGACATTAAAACTCATAATATATCATTTAAATTTTTTCTTCAACAACTGCAGGAATGACCCTGCTTGATTTTCTTTAAGGCCCATTCACACCAATAACGATAACGATACGCACGATATCGTTCTGTTTATTACACGCGCCTGTCTCTTTAAATGCGCGCGCTCTTTAAAGCAGGCTGGATTCTGATTGGCTGTCAATGTTTTTATCGTTTATCGGCTTGAAAAAAAAAGATCGATCTGAAAGTGATTCCAGAGACATTTCTCTGTGTCATTCTCGGTATAGTTGTGCTGTGGACTTTGCTATTCCATTTCGATTTTTAACACTATATCTTCATCGTTATAGCTGGTGTGAACGTGCCTTTGTGTGTGTACGCATTCTTTCATTACGAGATTCACCAGAAAACGTCTGTTTTTACTACATTCAAAGGCCGTTTCCGTGATATTTGTTCTCGGGCAGCAGCCAAACAAACACTAAACGATACACATGAAATGATGGACTGATTTGTGACTAACATGATCAGTTTGACAAGAGTTTGCATTTCATATTCATCATGTGGAGCTGCTCAGACACAAACACTCGTCTCTCACTCTCACAGACAAACTAAACCTCTCACATCTGTGCAAAAGCTTTACATTAGCCATTATTAGTGCTGATATCTGGGAAGTGCGCGAGCTTCTACTTACAGAAATCGATAAATTAGCACGTTTACATTCATTCGAAAAGCCACAACAACAGGTTGGCGAAGGACATTCTCCCATATATATATATCCACTTCATCTAGTGCAACATTGCGCATGAATTTAGAGCCACATACTAGGCTTGAAAAATAAAACAATTTACGTAAAAGGTTGGCATACAGACGCACGTTTCTTTTCGCAGGGGTTTCTGGGTAAATAATGACATCCCGCCTTATTTTTCCACATGTGTCTGGCTTCCGGTTTCATCCGTTTCCAGTTAGTTTTTCTGTACAAACACAATTTGATATTGCAAACTGGTATATTCTAACTATATTATTTTAATGTTTTGTTGTTAATTCCTGAAGAATCCGTCATTCACATGCGTTGAAAAATAAGGCGGATAAAAGACGTGCTTGACAACACTAGTGTAAAGAACTGGCCTTATAGTGATCATATATTAGTTCCAGCACATTTTAGTGACTCGTCCTACCTTTAGAAATGTATTGCGATCGCTCTAAATAGTCACAGACTACATAAACATGAAATCTAACAGCATTAATCGCAGCAGACATCTGTCAACGATCCATCCGGCAGTTCTGGTCAGAATCTTCAGGTTTGTAGAGCTTATAAAACAACACAGCTGATGAACAACAAACAATTTCATGACTTTTTTTTTGCATTATTTCCCACACCGTCTTCACGGATGAAGGTTTGATCATTATTATAAATAAACCCAGACAGCAACATAGTGTCGGCCCACATCTGGCCCACGGTTATCTCCACATCTGGCCCACGGTTATCTCCACATCTGGCCCACGGTTATATCCACATCTGGCCCAGACGTGGGCCGCATCTGGGCCGACACTATGCCTCAAGGCTGAGTTGTAGTTATGATGGTGTCAATAGTCACAATAAGGCACAAGTTCTTCAGTCTCTCTGTGAGATACGAGTCGGGCATCTTTGATGAAATAATAAAATGATGCTCGGGCTACTGATGATAAAACAGCAGAAGAGAGTGAAGATGATGTTTATCATCTAGTGTTGATTAGAATCACGACAGCTGTCAATCAACAGCACTGACGAGGCACTTTAACAAAATAAACCAGATCGAATTACTGATGATTGAAGATGGACTGCCGTAACCTCGACACACCTGGAGATTCTGACGACTACAGATAAAGACACAACGCTCTTAAAGTCTCAGTCAGTTGTTTTGCATCATTAAATAATGTGTAAGAGGTTACACTACCGGTCAAAAGTTTGGATTTTGTTAAAGAAGAAATATTTTTTTTATCAATATTCACATTTTTGTGAAAACGGTGATATACCAGCATTCAATTTTTTAAAGGATTCATTCAATTGAAAAAAAAAAAAAAAAAGTATACTGTATGTATATATATATATATAAATAATGATTTCTGAAGGAAATACTTTTTACTTTTTTTTAAATCAAAATAATGAGCTAGAAGAGAGACTTTCAAAAACATTCCAAATTATATTCCAAACTTTTGACCACTAGTGTAAATCAAATGAATATTTGTCATTAATAAAACACACAAACAGACCAAGTGCTTTCCGACCCGGCTCCTGCAGAACTGCCAACAACACACACACATGTGGAGTCTCTTAAGGCCAAAGATCATCGTGATGTTCGTGTCTCATAGTTGGACTGAAGGGCTCGTTCTGTTAGTGTCCTCTAGACTAGTGCATGTCGGGAGTCTTCGTGTCTCAGATCGCTCCGTTCCAACATCTGCGTTCCTTACACCAGCAAGTGCAAAAGGTGATGAAGCCAGCCGGAGCATTCGAGAGGAAACCTCGTCGTTCAGGGTTCACTCAGTTTCAGGGATGCAGGGTATCAGGGTTACATCGAGGCCGAGAGTTCGGATCAGGTTTGGCATGCATGCAAGCGGTGGAAGAGAGCGCACATTCATCCGTTCGTCTGACATCATGTGAGCGTTCAGATGGTCAGACACACACAGGAATCTGAAGCATGAAGATGAACACATTCATCCGTTCGTCTGACGTCATGTGAGCGTTCAGATGGTCAGACACACACAGGAATCTGAAGCATGATGATGAACACATTCATCCGTTCGTCTGACGTCATGTGAGCGTTCAGATGGTCAGACACACACAGGAATCTGAAGCATGATGATGAACAACAAACATCCCTTCAGATTCAAACGCTTCGAGATCATCGATGAATCTCACAAAAGAACATGAAAATTAAATCAGATTCTCATTATCAGAATGTAAAATAAATCATTGCATTAATTAATGATTAGGATACAGTACTCTATTATGTTTGCATTGTACAGTAGTGGCCAAAAGTGATGGACAATCGACATCTTCACCCTTTATTCAAGTATTATTAAAAATTGTGTGCTTGGAGTCGATTGTGTTATTTGTAATAGACACTTAATGGAAGATGACAAATTGTGCAACATCATTTTTGGAAATTATGAACACATGCAACCACAAATGAAATATTAATAACTCATTATGTTGTAATCAGTGTATGCTTGTTTTTCTATGCATTTTTTTTTTTCTTCATAATTTTGTTAAATACCTCAACCAAGTTTAGAGTTTTGTTCTTCCCTCATATTTCAAATATATCCAATATTTCCCTCATATTTCGATGGTCTAATCCTTGTAGGGTCATTAAAAACCTCCAGACATCACTTTTTTGGCCACAACTGTGTATATTACTGTATAATAATTACTAATTATTTTTAATTTACTAACAAATTTTTATTACCAGTTTATTAGATTAATAATAATATAATGGGGATTAATTTTTTGTTTTGAATTTTGCTTCTGATTTAAGATTCTGATATGTATTATCAAACCTAAACGCGTCACATGTTTGTTTACATGAAGGATTTTCCCTCATTATTTGGATGCATGTAAACGTCAATGTTAAAGGCTTCATTTTCTTTTTGCAAAATACAGTCCCTAGTTTTTTCCCTCTTGATTTTGGGGTGTAACGTGATCCGCTCCTGCTTTTGCGAGATTCACCGCGAGATATTTATGGCAAAGTGATCTCAAGAACGGACCATGCGAAGCGTAATATGATGTTTCACAATGAAGGTTATTTCATCACTTCTGTTCTCCACCGTCCAGATGATTTTCAACTTGAAATACTAGTTTCCAGGAAAGTGTGTTTCTTCACGAGCGCAGACGCCTGTGTGTGTTTGGCTTTCTGAATGCACAGATTCTTCCCTTCAGCATGTATTCACACGGTGGATATGAACTGAAAGGTGGTTCCTGGAGTCACACTGCAAAAAGAGCTTTTCTTACTCAGTATTTTTGTCTTGTTTCCAGTCCAAATGTCTAAAAACACTTAAATCAAGATGCATTTAGTAGATGAGTAAAATGTCATACGATTTTATGTCTTGTTTTCTGGGGATATAAATCAAAATTGAGTGATTTGTTGCTTACAGAACGCATCATTATCTGCCAATGGGGTAAGAAATAATAATAATCTTAATTCAAACAGAAACAAGATTATTTTGATTAGCCCATTGGCAGATCATTTTGCTTGTTTTGAGCAAAAACTCACTTAATTTTGATTTATTTCCCCAGAAAACAAGACATAATATCATATAGCATTTTACTCATCTAGTAAATGCATCTTGATTTAAGTGTTTTTAGACATTTGGACTGGAAACAAGACAAAAACACTGAGTAAGAAAAGGCATTTTTGCAGTGCATGAAGGAACTCACTGCCCGTTTACTCTCAGGCCGTCTACAAACTCCGCCTCCTCCTCGTGCTCCTCGGGGGGCGTGGCCACAAAGGCCCCGCCCCCAGCTCCGGGCTTGACAGGCCCCGCCCCCATTGTCCCATCAGCGCTGTCATTCTGAGCTTCTTCTTCTTCGTCCTCGTCCTCCTCTCCGGGAATATCCACGCCGTCTCCATCCAGCGTTAACACAGTTCTGGCGGGTCGTTTGCGCTCGAGTCGCGGCTCCAGATTCAGGCCCGGCGGAAGCAGGTTCTCGAAGGGCATCTGAACACCCAGACCCACGCCCGCGACCGAACCCTGATACACCTCCATCCCGTCCGGCAACATGGACTGGATCTTGGGAAGCCAGCGCTTGCGTACGCGACGAGCGTTGGTGCACATATCAGCCGCGATGACGTTCATCTCGCTCTCCTTAAAGTTGGGCGCGAAGTTCTGACAGTAAACTGAAGGAAAAACAGAACGTTATTAGGAGCTTTAAAGGGGTGGTTGATTATGATTTCACTTTTCTAACTTTAGTTAGTGTGCATTTACTGTTTGAGCATAAACAACATCTGTAAAGTTACAATGCTCAAAGTTGAAGCTCCGCCCTCTGTGCCGGGAGCAGCAGCTCATTTGAATTTAAAGGGACAGACACAAAAACGGCGTGTTTTTGCTCACCCTCAAAAAGTGACAATTTTAACATGCTATAAAAATATCTGTGGGGTATTTTGAGCTAAAACTTCACACACACACACTCTGGGGACATCAGAGACTTATTTTACACCTTGTGAAAAGGGCATTATACCACCCCTTTAATAGAAGAAAATGTCTCTGATGAACATTGAGTTTTCTAGGAGTGAAATACAAAAGGTTTCCTCACAAGATTAAAACCAGCACAAGAGAACATGTTGGTGGATCTTCTCCTAGTATTAAAAACTTGATAGATGTGAACTTGAACCAATTATTAATGGTTGATTATGAATGCATAAAGAGCGTAACGCACGTTTGACGGCGTTTAGGACTCGACTGTCCAGTGGCTTCCGGCTGGGGTCGCTGGTTGAAGATCGGATCCCCGTCCCACAGCTGTTCGCTAACGTGTTTCTGCAGGATCAACAAACAGAAAGCCATGAGAAAACACTCAATATCTCAATAACTGCACTTCAGATGAATGAGGTTTCAAGGTTTATAAAACAGTGCTTTACTGAATAAACTCTAACTCTGTCTGTCTTTAAATAAAAAAATTGGTTACATTTATTAACATATACTTTAAACGTCCCGCTGTGGTGAAAATCCATCTTTTAATGTTGTTTATGTGTCTATGTGGTGTTTTTAATATGCTTTAAGACAAACCATGTGTAAGTCCATAAGTCGACACCATTGCTGAGTATTTCCTCCTTAAAACTGCAGTGAACCAAAGACAGTCTCAAACACACGCTTTGAAATCGCTGGTGTTTCTGACGTCACAAACTACCTTGTAACCAATCAGATCAACGTGTGATCGTCAACCAGTGGATCTCTGAGCTGAGTGAGGGAGTGGAGGCGGGGCTCATTTGCATATTCATAGAACCACGCATACTAAATGAGGCAAGGGTGTTGAGTTACAGTCAAGATATTTTAAGACATTTTTAAAGAAAAAACATTTAAATATGTAATTTTGGTGATCAAAGATGAGTTTTAAGGGATAATATTATTGACTACAGGGGGACTTTAAGCATTTATTAATCTTAATTTCCAACATTTACTAATATTAAAATCAAAAGTTGCATCTGTTAATATGATTTAACAGACCTGAGTTAACATGAACAAACAATGAGCGTCATATTTTTTATCAACTAATGTTAATGTTGAAAAGACGAATAAATACTGTAACAAATGTTTTGCTCCTTGTTAGTTAATGCATATTAACCAATGGGAGGCTATTGTAAAGCGTTATTAAATATTGCTGCAACACTAAATAAGGGAAGAGATTTGAAGTATTCTTACTTTAGGATGCCAAATATTTTAGCAAACTATTCAGAATTATTGCGCTCTATTCTATTTTGTTATATTTGCACTGTAAAAGCTATATTTTCAGTCTTTCCACTTCAAAATTTCAAGGTTAATTCAATACGTTTCTTGCTGTTTGTTTGTAATTGTTTGTGAAATTTACTGTCGATTTCTGAGTAAAAATGTTTCTAGTTTTTTTCCAGTGTGTTTTATGCCGACTCTCCTTCATTGAAGTCTATAAACTTTAAAAGGGTCTTGAGTTAAGAAATCCTATTTTTCTTCATCTTATGATGTATCAGAGGTCACTGTAGTATAAAAACATCCTGTATGTTCACTTGTTACTCCAAATAAAGACGACTGCTTTCGGTTCTGTCACATTATGACGACGAGATCTGTCATTGGCTAATGTTTATCACTGCAACCTTTCATGCCATAGAAGTAGATTTAAATATAATGCTATACACTTTTCACGATTAGTTCATCTCAGCGGCTGTAATAGTAAAAACAGTAAATGTTTTCGAGAGGGTTCCACATGTATTGTTCATTTCATATGCAAAGATGTAAGCCAATCACAGCAGTGAGTCTGGCAGCAGACACGCCCCTTCAAACAGAGCGTTCAAATCAGAAATCATTATTGATTATTATTGAAATCATTTTATCACAAACCTGTCAAAGAAGGTCGCGAGGAGCCTCCGCAGCAACACCTTGTGTTTGACGCCGGCGCACAGATGGCAGTTCATCAGCTGACCTCTAGTCATGAACACACCCGTGCCTGAACACAACCACAGGAACACAACATCAGGAACGCCAGTAAGCTGAACAGTTTAACTAACAGGTATCACTATATTTTCCCTCGTACATTAGGGCAATTGTTTTGAAATGGAGTATGTTTTACAAGAAAATACTATTTCAGTCTTTCTACTTTTAAAATAAATTTTATTGCGTATTTATTTGTGAAATTTCTGAGTGAAAACGGTTTAGAGTACACCAGTTTTTTTAATTTATAAAGTAATGTGTTACTTGTTACATCAACAAAGTAATAGGATTATGTATTGCACAGTACTTGTAATGTGTTACTTTACTGGTTACATTTAAAGTAATCTGATTGTGTAATGCACAGTACTTGTAATGTGTTACTTTATTTGTTACATCAAAAAGTAATCTGTTTGCGTAATGCACAGTACTTGTAATGCGTTACTTGTTACATGAAAAGTAATCTGTTTGTGTAATGCACAGTACTTGTAATGCGTTACTTGTTACATCAAAAAGTAATTTGTTTGCGTAATGCACAGTACTTGTAATGCGTTACTTGTTACATGAAAAGTAATCTGATTGTGTAATGCACAGTACTTGTAATGCGTTACTTGTTACATCAAAATTAATTTGTTTGCGTAATGCACAGTACTTGTAATGCGTTACTTGTTACATCAAAAGTAATTTGTTTGCGTAATGCACAGTACTTGTAATGCGTTACTTGTAACATGAAAAGTAATCTGTTTGCGTAATGCACAGTACTTGTAATGCGTTACTTGTTACATCAAAAGTAATCTGATTGCGTAATGCACAGTACTTGTAATGCGTTACTTGTTACATCAAAAGTAATCTGTTTGTGTAATGCACAGTACTTGTAATGCGTTACTTGTTACATCAAAAGTAATCTGATTGTGTAATGCACAGTACTTGTAATGCGTTACTTGTTACATCAAAAGTAATCTGTTTGCGTAATGCACAGTACTTGTAATGCGTTACTTGTTACATGAAAAGTAATCTGATTGCGTAATGCACAGTACTTGTAATGCGTTACTTGTTACATCAAAAGTAATCTGATTGCGTAATGCACAGTACTTGTAATGCGTTACTTGTTACATCAAAAGTAATCTGTTTGTGTAATGCACAGTACTTGTAATGCGTTACTTGTTACATCAAAAGTAATATGATTGTGTAATGCACAGTACTTGTAATGTGTTACTTTACTGGTTACATTTAAAGTAATCTGTTTGCGTAATGCACAGTACTTGTAATGCGTTACTTGTTACATGAAAAGTAATCTGTTTGCGTAATGCACAGTACTTGTAATGCGTTACTTGTTACATCAAAAGTAATCTGATTGCGTAATGCACAGTACTTGTAATGCGTTACTTGTTACATCAAAAAGTAATCTGTTTGTGTAATGCACAGTACTTGTAATGCGTTACTTGTTACATCAAAAGTAATATGATTGTGTAATGCACAGTACTTGTAATGTGTTACTTTACTGGTTACATTTAAAGTAATCTGTTTGCGTAATGCACAGTACTTGTAATGCGTTACTTGTTACATGAAAAGTAATCTGTTTGCGTAATGCACAGTACTTGTAATGTGTTACTTTACTGGTTACATTTAAAGTAATCTGTTTGTGTAATGCACAGTACTTGTAATGCGTTACTTGTTACATCAAAAGTAATCTGATTGCGTAATGCACAGTACTTGTAATGCGTTACTTGTTACATCAAAAGTAATCTGATTGCGTAATGCACAGTACTTGTAATGCGTTACTTGTTACATCAAAAGTAATCTGATTGCGTAATGCACAGTACTTGTAATGCGTTACTTGTTACATCAAAAGTAATCTGATTGTGTAATGCGTTACTTGTTACATCAAAAGTAATCTGATTGTGTAATGCACAGTACTTGTAATGCGTTACTTGTTACATCAAAAAGTAATCTGTTTGCGTAATGCACAGTACTTGTAATGCGTTACTTGTTACATGAAAAGTAATCTGATTGTGTAATGCACAGTACTTGTAATGCGTTACTTGTTACATCAAAAGTAATCTGTTTGCGTAATGCACAGTACTTGTAATGCGTTACTTGTTACATCAAAAGTAATCTGATTGCGTAATGCACAGTACTTGTAATGCGTTACTTGTTACATCAAAAGTAATCTGTTTGTGTAATGCACAGTACTTGTAATGCGTTACTTGTTACATCAAAAGTAATCTGATTGTGTAATGCACAGTACTTGTAATGCGTTACTTGTTACATCAAAAGTAATCTGTTTGCGTAATGCACAGTACTTGTAATGCGTTACTTGTTACATCAAAAAGTAATCTGATTGCGTAATGCACAGTACTTGTATTGCGTTACTTTATTTGTTACATCAAAAAGTAATCTGATTGTGTAATGCACAGTACTTGTAATGCGTTATTTGTTACATCAAAAAGTAATCTGATTGCGTAATGCACAGTACTTGTATTGCGTTACTTTATTTGTTACATCAAAAAGTAATCTGATTGTGCAATGCACAGTACTTGTAATGCGTTATTTGTTACATCAAAAAGTAATCTGATTGCGTAATGCACAGTACTTGTATTGCATTACTTTATTTGTTACATCAAAAAGTAATCTGATTGTGTAATGCACAGTACTTGTATTGCGTTACTTTATTTGTTACATCAAAAAGTAATCTGATTGCGTAATGCACAGTACTTGTATTGCGTTACTTTATTTGTTACATCAAAAAGTAATCTGATTGCGTAATGCACAGTACTTGTATTGCGTTACTTTATTTGTTACATCAAAAAGTAATGTTTGTGTAATGCACAGTACTTGTATTGCGTTACTTGTTACATCAAAAGGTAATCTGCTTGCGTAATGCACAGTACTTGTAATGCATTACCCCACAGTTTGTGACCATAAGGAAATGAGTGATTTCACGAACCTCCCACTAGTTCCAGCTTCTCTCCGGGGTCTCCCTCCGTGTATAGCTTGGGATGACAGCGATAACCGATCTGACTAATGAGACTGGCCGGCAGCGCCACCAGATCCCGGCGGATCAGCACACAGGAGCGGTTCTCCAGAGACACGGGCATCACCATCTCCGGCCTCTCTGACACTGCAAGAGAAAGAGTGACAGCAACATTCAGACCAAAGGCCTCTCTGAGAGCAGAAATTACATTTTGAAATGAATACTGGAAGTCTTTCAGTCGAATAAGACCATCAGATGCATTGCATCACTGCTTTTAAAAGCTAATCTAAGGCATTGTTCTGTACACTACAAAAAATTATATGATCAACAATTCATGTAACATAAGTTCCATTACTTTAACTCATTAATATAATTGAATTAATATAACTGAAGTTATACACTTAATGGTGCTGAAAATTCAGTTTTGCACCACAGAAATAAATTACATTTAAAATATATTACAAAAGAAGACCAAGTTATTTTAAATTGTAATATTATTTGACAGTTTTACTGTATTTTTGATCAAATAAATGCAGCCTTGGTGAGCAGAAGAGACTCTTTCAAAAACATTGAATTATTTTTAAACAAAATTTAATTATTTCAAATTTTGACCAATAGTGCACAAGATTCAACGTGGATGAGATTTTTTTAAAAATTAAACAGAAGTTTTTAACACTAAGGTTTCATTAATTACTGCACTTTGAGCTAACATGGACATTTTTATCAATGAACCTTTAACCTTTTTTAATAACGAAAAAAGGTTAATTAATGCTGTAAAATATATTGCTCATTGTTAGTCGATGTTAGGTAATGCATTAACCGGTGATACTTTACAATAAGGTTCATTAGTTAACATGAACTAAGAATGAACAATACTTCAGCATTTATTAATCTTAGTTAATATTAATTTCAACATTTACTAATACGTTATTAAAATCAAAGGATGTATTTGTTAGCATTAGTTAATGCACTGTGAACTAACATGAACACACAACGAACAGCTGGACTTTTATTAACTAACATTAACAAAGATTAATAAATACTTTAACAAATGTATTGCTCATGGTTAGTTCATGCTAGTTAATACATTTACCAATGAACCTTATTGTAAAGTGTTATTAACTGATAACAAAGGAGACCTAAAAGTGTTAACAAATGTTTTTTACAGTCACTTTATTCTCTGCTTTCTAGACGCATCGGATTGCATCAACTCAATAAAGCTCTGCACTGGCACGACTTATAGACAAGTTCTGCTTTCCATTTGTCCTTCAGTCCTTAAACTGACACTCGCCAATCACACACACACACACACACACACACACACACACACACACACACACACACACACACACACACACACACACACACACACACACACACACACACACACACACACTCAAATAACCCACAATGTGACCCTCTGGAGTGTAACTGATTACAGACAGAGTGCATTTCACAATCTCTGACACCCGAGTGCAGGACTAGAGATGCATGATGGGAACTTTCTACAATAATGAAGTCATCCAACATAATCAAACTGATAACACACAGCAGACAAAAGACCGGTGTGTTACTGCATATGCAGATCGACATGAGCTTCATGAAACCTTCAAAAAGTAACTGGCTAATTCAGGCATTATTATTCTTTTGGGAAACACTTTATATTACAGTGTCCTTGTTGCATAAGTTACATTTATTTACCGTAGTAATAACTATTAATTATGCATAATTACATGCAACTAACCCTCAACCAAACCCTAATCCTACCCTAACCCTACCCATGTAAGTACATGTAGTTAATTAATTACTCAGTACTTAGAAACCTTAAAATAAAGTGTAACCATGTTTGTTTGACTGATCTTCAATGCCGTGACGCTCTGAGACGCATCGGTCGGGGAGTTTTGAAAGTTAAATGTGTTATTAAGAATTTCTCATTATGATGTGTGATTTATTTGCAGCACTTCCTGAGAATGAGCCTCTAATTAAAGCGATGATTGAGAGTTAGTGGAGAAAGCGGTTGTGTGCAGTGACATCAGGTTATGTTTAGCAGTTTTCTCTGCCATCGCAGTTGAACAGACGTCATGCTTCACACTTCAGCTCACGAGGACGGTTCTCTCTCTCTCATAACAGCCGCTTCAACAGCTTTCGAGAGCTCAAGGATGGACCGAGAGCCTCTCTGTTCCTTAACCACTGCACCCGAAATATAATTACTATATTTTAATACATGGCTTGGTTGAATTCCAATGAAGAATGCGGTGTGTTATTTCTTGATATCAGCCGCTGTGAAGTATAACACACCGTTGCCATGAAAAACAGAGCGTTGCTATGGACGCGGAACGGACTATTTTCTTTAGCGGAAGCAATACAATAGTTTTTAAATCAATAAATTCCTTTTTAAATCAATATTTTGTGTCAAATTATTGATTTATTTTGTTGGTAGCCCTGTAATAAGCGGGATAATGTATGGCGAGGCGGTTGTTATAGCGAATAACTCCTTCAGGCTGATTCAAGATCCCTCCGCGAGCCTGTCGGGGGTGTTTTCGCTATTACAACCGCCTCGCTATTACATTATCCCTTACATAATAATTATATTTCCCTCTTTGTTACTTAACCACTGCACCGAAATATAATTATGTGTATCAGTTTTACTTTTGGCTCTGGCTCATCTTACCCGACTTCACACATTGACACAAAGTCTGAGATCTATTTAACAGCGGCCTCTGGTTTTGTAGTGAATGCTTTGAAAAGATTAAAAAATACCTTAAAAAAATTTGAAATATTATTCTAATGTAAATCATCTGTTATCTGTGTGAATATATAGTAAAGTGTAATTTATTCCTGTGATCAAAGCTGAATGTTCAGCATCATTACTCCAGTCTTCAGTGTCACATGATCCTTCAGGAATCACTCTAATATGATGATTTGATGCTCAAGAAACGTTTATGATTATTATCAGTTTTGAAAACAGTTTATATTTTTGTGGAAACTGATACATTTTAGTTTGTAGGATCCTTTGATGAATAGAAAGTTCAAAAGAACAGCATTCATTTAAAATAGAGATATTTTAGAACATTATAAATGTCTTTACTGTCACTTTTGATCAATTTAATACATCCTTAAATGTATAAAAATATTAATTTATCATTTAAAAAAAATCTTACTTACCCCAAACATATGAATATACACTGCCGTTCAAAAGAATGATTTCTGAAGGATCATGTGACACTGATATTTACAATATTTATATTTCACAATATTTGTCTGATTTTCATATTACTCAAAATATTAATAAATATGGTGATAATGTTAAATCCAAATATTAATTTATTATATAGTATATTTATAGTATATAAAAAGAAATTCATATTTGTATGTATCATTATCACCGTAATATTTTTTTTCCATATATATATATATTCAAATAAACTTTCAAATAAACGCTGTTCTTTTGAACTTTCTATTCATCAAAGAATTCTGAAAAAATAAAATTTTACACAACTGTTTTCAACACTGATAATAATCATAAATGTTTCTTGAGCATCAAATCCTCATATTAGAGTGATTTCTGGAGGATCATGTGACACTGAAGACTGGAGTAATGATGCTGAACATTCAGCTTTGATCACAGGAATAAATTACACTTTACTATATATTCACATAGAAAACAGCTGATTTACATTAGAATAATATCTACCTCCTATCTATTTTTAATTTTTAATTAAATTAAATTAATTATTATTTTATTTTTTTCTAATTTTATTTATTATTTATATTTATATTTATAATATTTATTTATCTATATATCTGTCAGTGCAGAGAGAGAGAGTGGGAAAGAGAGTGGGATTACTTCCGTAAGGATTAGCGGAGCGTCCGCACAGATGGCTATAGCTCTCCTCGGTGTCGAACGCCTCTTCCTCGAACTCCTCATCCTCGTTCTGGTATGACGTGGGGCTGTCGGTGGTCGGGATGCTGGAGGCTCCGGGACTGGCCCGTTCCCCGACACACACTCGACCCGCTCGCCTCGGCTCCTCCAGCTTGATCCTGCGGGACGGCACCAGCGCGGTGTTGGGACTCTGCGGACCCGAGTTGGGCTCGTCCATCGACGCCGAGGCTGAGTCGCAGTGAGGAGAGCTGGCCTTGAACATCAGGTCCATTCCTCGCTCCACGATGTGCTGGATCTGGAGATACCCGGCCGTGTACATCAGAACCAGCTGTTCTCCGGCCGCCATGCTGAGCTTCCCGGTGTAGCAGAAGCCCAGGATCTGCTGGAAGCAGGCCGGCGTGACCGAGGAGGGCAGCTCGAACTGGGCTTTGGTGCTGGCGCTGAACAGGTCCCGGAAGTACAGGCTGCTGGCCGCCAGAACCGCGCGGTGGGCCTTGAACGCCTGGTTCTTCACCACGATGGACACGTCGCAGTACTGGCCCTGGAGACGCTGCTCGTTCAGCGAGCCCAGGACCATGTTCCCGAAGTTCGGGATCTCCATGTGGAGCATCTGGGACATGATGATGACGGCCCGCGGGTCACACCGTCCACCGGGCCGGAGAGAAGGTCATCTGCACACACACACACACACACACACACACACACACAGTTAGACATTCATAATGTATTTATATGTTAACATTACTATAGAGAAGGGCATCTGCACATACACAGATTTCATCAGTATTGAAAATGTATTATTTTTATGAGAAATATAAAAATAGAAAATTTGTAAAAACTCTTAAATAACAGAGACCTTGTTACACTATTTAATACAGTAATTGGAAATCCTCTGAAAATAAATCATATCAACTTGATTTTAAAAAATCTGTGAAATAAAAAAAAGTAAAAAAAGTAAAAAGAAGAAAAAGTCTGTGCTAGGAATCATATTTTTATAAGAAAAAAGAGCCAAGCTTATGCTAATTTCAAATACAGCATACAGTGAATATGACATGAAAGTTTGCAAGGTCTGTATAGTTAAATATTTATTCGATATTCAAAGACATGATATAAATGCATATTAGCGGAATGCCGACAGTATATGAGGACATTATTATTATCGCACCTGCCTTTCTATTATCAGACAGAAACAGAGACAGTAAACCAATGAAAACACTGATGATGATGAGCTCAGCGGTGTCAAAATAAAAGTCCCGCTCAAGACTCTTATCTGACAAACAAAAACACACGAGTGGCCTCAACAACAGCTGATAGACACACAGTAATCACACTGTCACACACTCTCCACAGCATCAACAATGAAGAACACTGAAGTCCCACTCTTGGGAAACAGCAACACATTTCCAGGAACAACGACGTCTGTCTCTCAGTCCTTCACTCGCTCACAGATCAAGAGTTTTCTGTGTGAGAGATAAAGCTTCTCTTGCTGAACTCAACAGGTCAGTGTTTGCATGCTGAACACAATCAATGCTGCATCTATACGACACACACACACACACACACACACACACACACACACACACACACACACACACACACACACACACACACACACACGCTAGAGTTACACAGAGAGAGAGAGAGAGAGAGAGAGAGAGAGAGAGAGAGAGAGAGAGAGAGACGGGCGAGGGAGGGGCGAGAGACAGAGGAAAGTCATTTCAGGACAGAAGCAGCAAAGAAAAGCAATCACAGCATGACACCATCACACACACACACATACACACACACACACACTCACACAATCTCACACAATCTCACACACGCAATGCAGATTTCAATGTAGGCAAATCATGCTGTCCTGAAAAGACCATGCGGATGATTTTCATGTCATTTGTTGGATGCTGTCACTATAAAAGCATTACAATATGAATATGAAATAACTGATGCAAAATCTCACATCTGCATCTTACTGAAGAAACAATGTCCTGTCTGACAG
>CM038624.1:985000-1077500 GCA_021554675.1 Leuciscus idus
ATCGATTATGAAAATCGTTGTCAACGAATGTCATTGTCGATTAGTTGGTCTGCTCACGTCACGGGGAGCGTTTACTGATGACATCACTTTCATGACAACACAGTCACACGCGAAATGGCAGAGAGTACAGATCAACCGGCGGCAGAAAAAAAGTTTGCGCCCCAAGTCATCTAAAGCATGGGAGCATTTTACATTAAATGCAGCAAATAAGATTGTAACCTGCAAGTTATGCAACGCTGAGCTTGTGTGGCATGGAAGTACCACAGTGATGCACGAACACATGAAGAGGAAACATGTTGGTGTCACAGATGAAGGTGAAACATCAGCACGCTAAGCAAAAACTGTATATCCTCATTAAATGAGGATGTGAAAATGGTAGTCTAGTTTAATTCAATGCTACCGTGTAAACAGCTTTGTTTACTAACTTCGGGACAGTCACACTAGATGTAGTTTGTCTCGAGCGTCAGGTTGCGCAATCAGTTCGCTCGCAACATAAGTGATGGATTAAAATAGCGCTACCGCAGAAATAGGTTAAATTAAATGGTGTTTACAAAGTGAAGCACTAAATATAAAGGCAGTTAATAACAGCAGCAGTAAAAGATTGTTTTTTAGTCACTGTAGGCAGTGGTTTTCAGCGAATGCTTGTGCACTAATGCATCATTTTTCCTGTCCTTTTAATCAAGCCTGTTAGCTTGCTGCGTACCTCCATCCCACTCTCTTTTTATAGCATTTGTCTACTATTAAGTTTTAATTGTTTTTCAAACGCGATCCACTGCGGCTCTACTACGTTCACATGCTTGTTTTCAGTCTTTCTATATTTAATTTATCAATATATCCTTATAATTCATTTAAATTTAAATAAAATTTAAATTATATATTTCACAAAATTAATGGAGAGGAAGTACCAGGAGGCATTCCCAAAAATTAAGAGTTCTATAAACACCACCAACAGCAGAATGGCTTTAACTACTGATATATGGACAAGTGTTGCCACTATGTCAAAATTAAAGATTATATTAGTAAAACTCAATGTGTGGCTTTTGCACTTTTTAAAGTACACTTTTACACATAAATACCCCGATTTAGGGTTTTATTTAGTTATAATAAACAAAAAAATTTAATTAAATGTAAAAAAAAACTTTTATCCGAATAATCGAAAAAATAATCGTTAGTTGCAGCCCTACCTGTCACTCACATGAGATCAGCCAATAGCAAACCACAACCAGCCAATCATCTCCACACAGACACAATCAAGCCCCGCCCACATTTGTTCTTGTTCCAGAAGCGTGTCACTCAGATATACGACACGATAGAGAAGACCAGCACAAACTCATTTAAAGCGAAATATACTTTATAGCAAAATAAGCTAATTTCAAAGCCTTACTGCTTGAATCTCAAAACATGTAACTATATTAAATCGCAAAGGTTTTTATATTAAGTTGGATATATAAGTGTCCAACATTATCTTCATACTAAAATTTTCAACTCCCATGCATACGGTCACGGTACAGAAAGAGGCAGACAGGTAAATAGTGAAACTGATGTTTATTGAACAGAGGCACGGAGTGGAACAGCAGATGAGACTTGTGAATATGCAGAGGAGAATCAGAACTCGACGATGAACTTAGCTGAATAATGATATGGATCTCTGTTTGCAGATGGTGGGACAGGATACGGCAAGCCGATGACTGGAGACAGAAGACAGATGACGGATGACGGGATCGGAGATACGAGGGCGAAGTTCAGGTAAGGAATCTTCAGGTGAGTAAAGGAGTCTGCACGTTCAGGTAAGGACGAGACGTGACAATGAAGTGAAGGGGAAGTGTCTTTATATAGTGTGCGTTGATGATGAAGTGCAGGTGCAGTGAATCAGAATTCCGGAGAGAGTGAACGAGTGAGTGGAGCGTGCTGATCTGGTGACTCCATGACAGTACCCCCTCCTCCACGGGTGGCTCCTGACGACTGGATAGGATGACGACGACGGGGGCTACCTCGGGTGCTGGGAGCCGGTCGATCTGGGTGTTCCGTGTGGTATTGTGTGAGGAGTGTAGGATCGAGGATATCATGACTATTCACCCAGGAGCACTCCTCGGGACTGTAGTCCTCCCAGTTGATGAGGTACTCCAGTCTGGGATCCCGTTGCCGCGAGTCTAGGATAGCTCAGACCCATTAGATCGGTTCCTCTTCAGTGATGTTGGGAGGAGGAGGTACTTCTTCAGAAAACAGAGGATCAGAGTGAGATTTTAGGACTGATACGAGGAAGGATGGTGAGATTCTGTAGTGAGGTGGAAGGTTAAGTGACGTTGTTGAGCTGCCTCTGCACTGTGAATGGACCTTTGTACCGGGGACTCAGCTTACGGCAAGGCAGGCGGAGACGGAGGTCCCGCGTCGAGAGCCATACCTTCTGGCCTGGTTGGTAGCGAGGGGTTGATGTCCTACAGGTGTCTGCTTGTCTATATTTTTGTAGACAATTACAGACCTATCTCTCTCCTACCATTCATTGCAAAAACACTTGAAAGAGCTGTTTTCAACCAAGTAACATCATTCTTGTCTCTGAACAACCAGCTGGACGCCAACCAATCCGGCTTCAAGAAAGGACACTCAACTGAGACTGCATTACTGTCGGTCACAGAAGCCCTACGGATCGCAAAAGCTGCTTCCAAATCCTCAGTTCTCATTCTTCTGGATCTGTCTGCTGCCTTCGGCACTGTGAATCATCAGATCCTTATGTCCAGCCTCTCAGCACTGGGCATCACAGGAACCTCCCTCCACTAGTTTGAGTCCGATCTCACAGGTAGGTCCTTCAGGGTCGCATGGAGAGGCGAGGCATCCAGAGCACATCATCTGACCACAGGGGTTCCTCAGGGTTCAGTTCTTGGTCCCCCCTCCTCTTCTCCATCTACACCACATCACTGGGACACATCATACAGACACATGGTTTCTCCTACCACTGCTATGCTGATGACACACAGCTCTTCCTCTCATTTCAACCAGATGATCCCACAGTAGCTGCACGGATCTCAAGCTGTCTGGCGGACATCTCGACATGGATGAAGGAACATCACCTGCAGCTCAACCTGGCAAAGACTGAGCTTCTCGTCCTCCCTGCCAATCAGTCTCTGCAACACGACTTCACTATCCAGCTAGACTCATCATCAATCACCCCATCAAGGTCGGTCAGAAATCTTGGAGTAACAGTTGATGACCAGCTGACCTTCACAGATCACATTTCAAAGACAGCTCGATCATGCAGGTTTGCACTGCACAACATCAGGAAGATCAGGCCTTTCCTAACTGAGCATGCAACACAACTTCTCGTCCAGGCCCTGGTCATTACTAGGCTTGACTACTGCAATGCTCTTCTGGCTGGACTTCCATCATGTGCAACTAAACCTCTACAAATGATTCAGAACGCTGCAGCTCGTCTTGTCTTCAACGAGCCCAAGAGGGCCCACGTCACTCCTTTTTTCATCTCACTGCACTGGCTACCTCTCTCTGCTCGCATCAAGTTCAAGGCACTGACGCTTGCTTACAGATCTGTCACAGGCTCAGCTCCCTCCTACTTTCACTCACTCCTACAAGTCTACATCCCTACCAGAAGCCTTCGGTCGGTCAACGAGCGACGTCTCGTGGTCCCATCACAGAGAGCCAAAAAATCAATTTTCAGAACATTCTCATTCACAGTTCCATGTTGGTGGAATGATCTCCCCACCGGCATCCGGAATGCAGAATCCATGACAACATTCAAAAAAGAGCTGAAAACTCTTCTCTTCCATGAGCACTTCACCTCATAAAAAAAAAAATAATAATAAAAAAAAAATAATATATATATATATATATATATATATATATATATATATATATATATTTTCCTGTAAATTCTCGCTTATCGGGCTTATGCTACTCTGAATATGCCTGAACTTCGTATTTTGAGCACTGTTTTTTGCCTCTTCACGATGACTTGCTTAATTTAGTCCCAGTTTGTAAGTCGCTTTGGACAAAAGCGTCTGCTAAATGACTAAATGTAAATGTAAATGTATTGCACATGAGCTGAGTCCCTCTCATACCCTCTCGCTCTGCTCAAACCAGTGGTTGACAGCTGGAACTTCCGAGGGCTCACCCGAGCAGGGAAACAAAGGAGGTTGGTATCCAAGGATACATTGGAAGGGGGTGAGCCCGGTGGTGGATTGCCGGAGTGAGTTTTGTGCGTACTCAGCCCACGGGAGGAACTGGCTCCAACTGTCCTGGTTCTGGTGGCAGAAGGACCTCAGGTATCTCCCGATTTCCTGGATCTTCCGCTCAGTCTGGCCGTTAGTTTGGGGATGCTAACCAGAGGAGAGGCTTACGGATACTCCGAGGAGTTTGAAGAATGCTTGCCAGACTCTAGAGATTAATTGGGGTCCCCGGTCGGATACGATGTCTTCGGGAATACAGACACATTTTGAAACATTGCTTCGGCCACTTCGGAAGCAGTGGGCAATCCTCTGAGGGGAATCAACTTGCAGGCTGTAGAGAAGCGGCCTACTATTACAAATACGCAGGTGTGGTTGTTTGAAGGTGGTAGGTCGGTCATGAAGTCAATGCCCAGATGTGACCATGGATGATGCGGAATGGGAAGAGGTACCAGGGAGTGTTGGTAACGGCACAGACTTAGCAACTCTTGACGTACCGGGAGATATCCTGAGGCATGGTTGGCCACCAGTAGCGTTGACGGAGGAGCGAGAGGGTACATCGGCTACCTGGGTGTCCAGAGCCCGGAGAGGTGTGAGCTGAGTCCAGAAGGGGCAGACGAAAGGTGGGTGGAATGTAGAGGAGCCCTTCTGGACCTCCCGGTGGAGCAGGGTTGGAGCGATTAGCTTGGGAGATTTGCTCATCGATGGGCCATCTTATTGGACTGACGATCATGGCTGGAGAGAGGATGGTTTCAGGAGCAAAGTCATCAGGAGCAGGTTGGTGAAGACGCGATAAGGCATCTGCCTTGTAATAAAGCCCATCGGGCTTGACAAGGATTGAGCCTCTTAGCTTCTTCTCAGGTATTCGAGGTTGCGATGATCAGTGATGACCTCGAATTTGTGATGTGCTCCCTCCAGCCAGTGTCTCCATTCTTCGAGAGCTAGTTTAATGGCAAGCAGCTCTCAATTACCGATGTCGTAGTTCTGCTCCGCCGGGGAAAGCTTCTTAGAATAGAAGGCACATGGATGGAGTTTGGGAGGATCACCCTGCCGCTGAGAGAGGACCGCTCCGACCCCAGTAGATGAGGCATCCACCTCGACGATGAACGGGAGATCAGGATTAGGGTGGACCATGATCGGAGCGGTTTGGAAGGCCTGTTTTGAGTTGTTGGAAGGCTTCTGAAGCTGCTGGGGTCAAGGGCAGAGACTTGGGCCGGCCTTTGAGAGCTGAGGTTAATGGAGAACTGAGAAGACTGTAGTTGTGGATGAATCGTCTGTAGAAGTTAGCAAATCCGAGAAAGCGTTGGAGTTCCTTGATTTTCGTGGGTTGAGGCCAGTTTTGGATGGTATCCACCTTCCTCTGGTCCATCTGGATGCCATGTTGGTCTATGACGTACCCTAGGAAGTTGTCGGAGGTTTTGTTGAACTTAGCTTGAGGTAGGTGATGGCGGAGTTTCTCAAGGGCCTGCGTTACGTGGAGGCGATGTTCGGCCAGGTTCCGGGAGTAGATAAGGATGTCGTCAATGTAGACAACGACGAATCACTTTATATAGTGTGTGCTGATGATGAAGTGCAGGTGCGGTGAATCAGAATAACTGGGAGAGTGAACGAGTGGGCGGAGCGTGCTGATCTGTGTGATAATTTATATCATCGTAAAATGTAAATTACGTTAGGTTGAAATATATTACAGCCGAGTTTATTACAATTCACTCATGTAAAGTGATTTTTCAATAATTGTTTTTGGACTTTTCCTTTTTTTTTATTATAAGTAATTTCACTGGTATCTACGTTTTGAAATCATTGCATATTTATTTCCAGCAAAATATACTTGATATAGACTGCTATTGAGACAAATTTTTGGTCACCTCGCCCACTGATTGTGTTTATTAATCATGATTATGATTTTTGCCTTAATCGAGTATTTTAACTAGTATCTTGAAGTCGGAACTTGACGACACTAGAAATATAGAACTACTGCTTTCTTTCACTGAACATCAGATGCCATGTGATATCACAGATATAATAACCCATGAACCTCTGCGGCGTGTGTGTGTTCACACACACACACATACACACACGTGCATGTACGTGCAGGAATAATGCAGAGTCAGACACGCTAAATATAGACTTTGCACATCTTTGATAAGGAACTCCATAAACTCAGCCGAACCATTGATTTATCAGCAGCTCGCGTCACAACCGGACCATAATGCACTGCAGCAGACAGAGAGATCATCTGACGAGAGGAAAAACCGGACCATGATGCACTGCAGCAGTGAGATCATCAGACGAGAGGAAAAACCGGACCATGATGCACTGCAGAAGACACAGAGATCATCAGACGAGAGGAAAAACCGGACCATAATGCACTGCAGCAGACACAGAGATCATCAGACGAGAGGAAAAACCGGACCATAATGCACTGCAGCAGACACAGAGATCATCAGACGAGAGGAAAAACCGGACCATAATGCATTGCAGCAGACACAGAGATAATCAGACGAGAGAAAAACCGGACCAGGATGCACTGCAGCAGACACAGAGATCATCAGACGAGAGGAAAACCGGACCATAATGCACTGCAGCAGACACAGAGATCATCAGACGAGAGGAAAAACCGGACCATGATGCACTGCAGCAGACACAGAGATCATCAGACGAGAGGAAAAACCGGACCATGATGCACTGCAGCAGACACAGAGATCATCAGACGAGAGGAAAAACCGGACCATGATGCACTGCAGCAGACACAGAGATCATCAGACGAGAGGAAAAACCGGACCATGATGCACTGCAGCAGACACAGAGATCATCAGACGAGAGGAAAACCGGACCATAATGCACTGCAGCAGACACAGAGATCATCAGACGAGAGGAAAACCGGACCATAATGCACTGCAGCAGACACAGAGATCATCAGACGAGAGGAAAACCGGACCATGATGCACTGCAGCAGACACAGAGATCATCAGACGAGAGGAAAACCGGACCATGATGCACTGCAGCAGACACAGAGATCATCAGACGAAAGGAAAAACCGGACCATGATGCACTGCAGCAGACACAGAGATCATCAGACGAGAGGAAAAACCGGACCATGATGCACTGCAGCAGACACAGAGATCATCAGACGAGAGGAAAAACCGGACCATGATGCACTGCAGCAGACACAGAGATCATCAGACGAGAGGAAAAACCGGACCATGATGCACTGCAGCAGACACAGAGATCATCAGACGAGAGGAAAAACCGGACCATGATGCACTGCAGCAGACACAGAGATCATCAGACGAGAGGAAAACCGGACCATAATGCACTGCAGCAGACACAGAGATCATCAGACGAGAGGAAAACCGGACCATAATGCACTGCAGCAGACACAGAGATCATCAGACGAGAGGAAAACCGGACCATGATGCACTGCAGCAGACACAGAGATCATCAGACGAGAGGAAAACCGGACCATGATGCACTGCAGCAGACACAGAGATCATCAGACGAAAGGAAAAACCGGACCATGATGCACTGCAGCAGACACAGAGATCATCAGACGAAAGGAAAAACCAAACCATGATGCACTTCAGCAGACACAGAGATCATCAGACGAGAGGAAAAACCGGACCATAATGCACTGCAGCAGACACAGAGATCATCAGACGAAAGGAAAAACCGGACCATGATGCACTGCAGCAGACACAGAGATCATCAGACGAGAGGAAAAACCGGACCATAATGCACTGCAGCAGACACAGAGATCATCAGACGAGAGGAAAAACCGGACCATGATGCACTGCAGCAGACACAGAGATCATCAGACGAGAGGAAAAACCAAACCATAATGCACTGCAGCAGACACAGAGATCATCAGACGAGAGGAAAAACCGGACCATGATGCACTGCAGCAGACACAGAGATCATCAGACGAGAGGAAAAACCGGACCATGATGCACTGCAGCAGACACAGAGATCATCAGACGAGAGGAAAAACCGGACCATAATGCACTGCAGCAGACACAGAGATCATCAGACGAGAGGAAAACCGGACCATAATGCACTGCAGCCGACACAGAGATCATCAGACGAGAGGAAAAACCGGACCATGATGCACTGCAGCAGACACAGAGATCATCAGACGAGAGGAAAAACCAGACCATGATGCACTGCAGCAGACACAGAGATCATCAGACGAGAGGAAAAACCAGACCATAATGCACTGCAGCAGACACAGAGATCATCAGACGAGAGGAAAAACCGGACCATGATGCACTGCAGCAGAGAGATCATCAGACGAGAGGAAAAACCGGACCATGATGCACTGCAGCAGACACAGAGATCATCAGACAAGAGGAAAACCGGACCATGATGCACTGCAGCAGACACAGAGATCATCAGACGAGAGGAAAAACCGGACCATGATGCACTGCAGCAGACACAGAGATCATCAGACGAGAGGAAAAACCGGACCATAATGCACTGCAGCCGACACAGAGATCATCAGACGAGAGGAAAAACCGGACCATAATGCACTGCAGCAGACACAGAGATCATCAGACGAGAGGAAAAACCAGACCATAATGCACTGCAGCAGAGAGATCATCAGACGAGAGGAAAAACCGGACCATGATGCACTGCAGCAGAGAGATCATCAGACGAGAGGAAAAACCGGACCATGATGCACTGCAGCAGACACAGAGATCATCAGACAAGAGGAAAACCGGACCATGATGCACTGCAGCAGACACAGAGATCATCAGACGAGAGGAAAAACCGGACCATGATGCACTGCAGCAGACACAGAGATCATCAGACGAGAGGAAAAACCGGACCATAATGCACTGCAGCCGACACAGAGATCATCAGACGAGAGGAAAAACCGGACCATGATGCACTGCAGCAGACACAGAGATCATCAGACAAGAGGAAAAACCGGACCATGATGCACTGCAGCAGACACAGAGATCATCAGACGAGAGGAAAAACCAGACCATAATGCACTGCAGCAGACACAGAGATCATCAGACGAGAGGAAAAACCGGACCATGATGCACTGCAGCAGAGAGATCATCAGACGAGAGGAAAAACCGGACCATGATGCACTGCAGCAGACACAGAGATCATCAGACGAGAGGAAAAACCGGACCATGATGCACTGCAGCAGACACAGAGATCATCAGACGAGAGGAAAACCGGACCATAATGCACTGCAGCAGACACAGAGATCATCAGACAAGAGGAAAACCGGACCATGATGCACTGCAGCAGACACAGAGATCATCAGACGAGAGGAAAAACCGGACCATGATGCACTGCAGCAGACACAGAGATCATCAGACGAGAGGGAAAACCGGACCATAATGCACTGCAGCAGACACAGAGATCATCAGACGAGAGGAAAACCGGACCATGATGCACTGCAGCAGACACAGAGATCATCAGACGAGAGGAAAACCGGACCATGATGCACTGCAGCAGACACAGAGATCATCAGACGAGAGGAAAAACCGGACCATGATGCACTGCAGCAGACACAGAGATCATCAGACGAGAGGAAAAACCGGACCATAATGCACTGCAGCAGACACAGAGATCATCAGACGAGAGGAAAACCGGACCATAATGCACTGCAGCAGACACAGAGATCATCAGACGAGAGGAAAAACCGGACCATGATGCACTGCAGCAGACACAGAGATCATCAGACGAGAGGAAAAACCGGACCATGATGCACTGCAGCAGACACAGAGATCATCAGACGAGAGGAAAAACCGGACCATGATGCACTGCAGCAGACACAGAGATCATCAGACGAGAGGAAAACCGGACCATAATGCACTGCAGCCGACACAGAGATCATCAGACGAGAGGAAAACCGGACCATGATGCACTGCAGCAGACACAGAGATCATCAGACGAGAGGAAAAACCGGACCATGATGCACTGCAGCAGACACAGAGATCATCAGACGAGAGGAAAACCGGACCATAATGCACTGCAGCCGACACAGAGATCATCAGACGAGAGGAAAACCGGACCATGATGCACTGCAGCAGACACAGAGATCATCAGACGAGAGGAAAAACCGGACCATGATGCACTGCAGCAGACACAGAGATCATCAGACGAGAGGAAAACCGGACCATAATGCACTGCAGCCGACACAGAGATCATCAGACGAGAGGAAAACCGGACCATGATGCACTGCAGCAGACACAGAGATCATCAGACGAGAGGAAAAACCGGACCATGATGCACTGCAGCCGACACAGAGATCATCAGACGAGAGGAAAACCGGACCATAATGCACTGCAGCAGACACAGAGATCATCAGACGAGAGGAAAAACCGGACCATAATGCACTGCAGCAGACACAGAGATCATCAGACGAGAGGAAAACCGGACCATAATGCACTGCAGCCGACACAGAGATCATCAGACAAGAGGAAAACCGGACCATAATGCACTGCAGCCGACACAGAGATCATCAGACGAGAGGAAAACCGGACCATGATGCACTGCAGCAGACACAGAGATCATCAGACGAGAGGAAAACCGGACCATGATGCACTGCAGCAGACACAGAGATCATCAGACGAGAGGAAAACCGGACCATGATGCACTGCAGCAGACACAGAGATCATCAGACGAGAGGAAAACCGGACCATAATGCACTGCAGCCGACACAGAGATCATCAGACGAGAGGAAAACCGGACCATGATGCACTGCAGCAGACACAGAGATCATCAGACGAGAGGAAAACGGCTCTGTCAGGATAAAGGAGAAGTCTGGGACATTCTGCTCCTGAAAAAGTGTCTGTGACACACATAATCTGCAGTGTGTGTGTGTGTGTGTGTGTGTGTGTGTGTGTGTGTGTGTGGTGCTCGCCGACCCTCTTCACATGAACGATCTGCTTTATAAATATTCAAGCACTGCAGTCGAGCTGAAGTCGAGGTCTAAATGTACAGACAGACACGAGACATTCAGTCCACGTCGAGATCAGCTCCCCGGCAACAGGCCGACCAATCAGAGCCCAGCATGAGGAACATACAGAAACACAAACCCCAGCCAATCAGAGCCCAGCGTGAGGAACATACAGAAACACAAACTCACTTCTGCAGAACTTTAACTTGTTTCATTTCAGCCGGCGGCCAAACATGATGTATTAAAGACACTAAAACTGCAATAAAAATTAATAAGAATTAAAAACAACAAAACAAAACAAAACAAAGACGAAAGCACAATTCCTAACAGAACTACAATGAAAACTAAAAATACAAAAATAAAACAAAACATTTCTATATATATATATATATATATATATATATATATATATATAGTATAATTTCAGTTAGTTTATCCTGATGTGTTAAAATACCTAAAATAAAAATTATTTAAAAAATAAATAAAAACAATAACTAATAAAATGACAAAAAACAACAATGAAAACTGAAAATACAAAAATAAAATAATAGTTTCTTTTCAAAATATCTTGCTGTAAGTGTCACGGGCAGACTCTGACTGCAGTGTGAATACTGTGTGCAGTTCTGTGTCTGGCGTACATCGATCTGAAGGTTTAAACCTGCGTCTGCTTCAGTGAAAGGAGAGATCTCCGTCTGAGAGTCATCACGCTCTCAGACACACATAAAGCACAAGGACACGGAGACTCACGACACGAGCTGTGTGTCTCAGAACCACAGCGAAAACACAATCACAGACTTCAGGAGACTCACAAAACACACATTTTAAATATAACCTATTATGCTCTTTTACGTAGTTCTGATTATGTTCTTTGTGCTCTACTAGAACAGGTTTTCCTGCTTGAATGTTGATTATTCTCCTCATATTCTCCATTGTTGCGGCTCCTCTCTTCCCAGTCTGTCAGTAACGCTCTGTTTAGTTCCTGTCTCTATGAAGCCCCTCCTTCTGAAAAGCACACTGTGCTCTGATTGGTCGGCTGGAGCAGTGTGTTGTGATTGGTCGAGCGCTTCGAGTGTGTTTGGGAAATGTCCCGCCCCTTTCCATAACCGCCAGCTTAACACACTACTAACTAACTCAACCAGGCCCCGCCCCTTTACTCTGCGCATTAATTATTATAATGAGGAATATTGTGACGTGTTCGTTCCCGGAAGAAACTCAAGACTACAATGGAGGCGTTTCAGGAGTTCAGGAACACTGACACTGATATAGAGAAGACCTGGAGCTTTATCATGATCACACAGCAACATTACAGAAAGATGAACACGTAGAAAGCACACTATGGCCTCTATAAAGCGTCATGAAACATGAAACCAAAACATATCTTCTGAGATGTGAACAGATCTGCACATCAATGAAAACACTAAAAGCACTCGTACATTTTACCAACAAGTGGATTCATGAAGCATTTCCACCAGTATAAAAGTTCAGAGGTTTGATGTCTGAAAATAAAGAAATGACGACAGACATTAGTATTGCCATTTTACAGTTGTAATATAAAATTAAATTATTATTATTATATAGTAATATTTCTTATTTAGTTTTTAGTACTTTATATATATTTTTTCAATATTATTATTATTATTATTATTATTTCATACCCATATTGATATATAATTACAAAATTTCCCAAATTGTGCAGCCCTTGTGCAGATATTTTTAATGCATTTTAAATTGCAATCATGTTTTCTATTTAGTCATTTTATACATGTATATAGTAGTAATAGCATTAGTAGTAGTAATAACAACAATAAATATTATTATTGTTATTTTATATCCATATTGATATCAGCATTTTTTGGCCAAGTTGTGCAGCATTTTTGTATATTTATTTAGTAATAATAATAATAATAATATTTTATAGCCATATATAAATCACAGAATGTTTTGCCAGGTTGTGCAGCCCTTGTGCAGAAGTGATTTATATTGCATTTGATAATGTCCATCATAAAATGAAGCTATTTTCCGTGTGGTTTATGATCATGAATGCTCTCGCAGAGCACACATGTGTGTTATTATCATCCGAGACTCTGATCGTGACGGAGAGACTCTAGATGTTCACACTGTGTGACATGTAATCTGAAGTCATGAACATGTGTGTGAGGATTACATGTCAGAGACGTGGAGATGAGGAGTTATTCTGGGACAGAGGAATGTGTGATGGGACATGACTGATGTGTTCTGCAGGGATAACCTAAGATAACTTAAACTTTGTGTACGGAGAAATCTGGGCATGAAAACATCATCTCTCCAGTAAATTCTCTTTCTCTCCTTCGTCTTGACAGTTAATAATAAATGAAATATCTCTTGGAAAAATAATTGCCATTTCTTAATTTCAAGTCTGCGTATAAAGACGCTGTGTGTACTAATGGCGTGCAACACACATATGGCGGAATAAGCCCCGCCCTCTAAAATAAAAGAGCCAATCAGCAGACGGTAAAGCCATGATGTCACTGCAGCTGCCGGCGTCCAGAGAGAAATAGAAGCTTTTTTAACGCTACTTGTTGCTGAAATATGTGTGAGGCAAATAAGACAAGACTGTCCTTAAGATATTACTGGAAAGAAGTGAAAGTGAAATGGAAGAAGGATCCATAGATATCCATATAAGGCTAGATAGTAGATGTCTTAAGGCGGAGTCTCGAACGGCATCACACCGGCGGCCATCTTGTCACAGGGAAGCTTTCTGGCGAGCTCTGTGGTATCTGAAGTAAGGTGAGTGATCAGCACGAACACAAATCCTCTTATCTCGCTGAAATCTTGACGGATTTACAAACGGTTTGGTTTCTTACAAACGTTATTAACGTGGCTATAATTCTGGATGCTTGAACATGTTTAAATATATAATATTATATTTATTGATAAGTATGCAGTGTCATAACTACATCTCTGACGTTTATAACAAACCAAACCGTTTGAAAATCGGTAGAAAATATAGCAAGTTATGGTTATTTAAAAAGTACATGCACCATTAACACAATGTTACGAGTGAGCGAGCTCCCTGTGGCAAGATGGCCGCCGTGTGCGGACGTCGACCTCCACTGGCCAGCAGCGCGGACGAGACATCTAGCCTTTATTATATGATATCGATGGAAAGATCCAGCAATACTAAAGAACACAGAGTAACACCGTAACAGAGTA
Source organism: Leuciscus idus (assembly GCA_021554675.1). Classification (NCBI taxonomy): domain Eukaryota; kingdom Metazoa; phylum Chordata; class Actinopteri; order Cypriniformes; family Leuciscidae; genus Leuciscus; species Leuciscus idus. Next base: position 999,284 of record CM038624.1, read on the forward strand.
ACATGAGAGCATAGAAACACTGAGTAATGACCAACTACACTCAAGCAAACACAGTTCTAAACCATGACTTTTAGGTGTGTGTGTGTGTGTGTGTGTGTGTGTGTGTGTGTGAGAGAGAGAGAGAGAGAGAGAGAGAGAGAGTGAGTGTGTGTGTGTGGTCTCACCCTGCAGATGTGGTTTCGTGATCTCCTGCTCCGGGATATAGAGACAGCAGATCTCACACAGGAGCTGATGTGTGTGTGTGTGTGTGTGTGTGTGTGTGTGTGTGTGTGTGTGTGTGTGTGTGTGTGTGTGTGTGTGTGTGTGTGTGTGTGTGTGTGTGTGTAAAGTGTGTGCGTGTGCGCATGTGTGTGTGTGTGTGTGTCAAACGCGTCTGAAAGTGACTCAACACACACATCACACCCACATTTCTATCAAACAATCCTCTCCTGCTCCACACACACACACACTCTCTTTCTAACTGGTTATGAATCAGAGGTTATGAGTTTATAACTGGTTATGGGTTGTGAAGTCGAGCATCACTACAGTGCTATTGCTCACACTCGAACAAACCCTTAAAGAGACAGTTCACCCAAACCTGAAGACCGTGTCATCATGACTCCCTCGTGTCGTTCCAAACCGCCAAGACTTTCCTTCATCTTCGAAACACAAATGATGATATTATAAGGAAACCTGAGAGCTTTCTGTTCATCCATCGACAGTCCGTTTACCTCACACTCGGACGCTTCCAAACGCTCAGAAAAAGATTGTTAAATAAATCGACATTGATCAGTGAATGTGTATAAAGCACTGAAATATGGTAAACAGAAACTCAACCGTACGTGCCTGACGTGGGAGAACGAGCAAGCGATCGTGATGAATGAATGAATGAATGAATGAATAAATAAATAAATAAATAAATAAAAATGTAAATAAAAATAAATAAAAATAAATAAAATAATAATACATTAATTAAATCATTTTAAATATATATTTTATTTAAAATTAAATAATTTTAATTATCAGAATTTTTTTTAATAAATAAAAAAATTAAAATTATAAATATAAAAAATTATAAAAAAGGATAAATAATTAAATAATTTTAAATACTTTTATTTAGAATTAAAAATGAAATAATTTTAATAACTTGAATTAAAAAAATTAAAATATAAATAAATAATAAATAAGTGAAACTTCTGTGTGTGGTCTATGGTAAATCTGAAATCAATAGTGAGTTCATAAAAGTCTCAGTGTTGGTCGATGACTGGCTGTACAGAAAACACCAGAGAAAAGAGAGCAAACAGACTTCAGAATCAGAGAATGTAACAGTACGGAGCGCAGACACATCAGGAAACAGATGTGTCTGCTCATCCTCATCTGCTATTTAATGTCTCAAACACACACTTCAAACGTTCTGAGACTCAGAGTCTAGTTCTAGGTTATTTCCAGGATGACTGGTGTGAGTAAAGCAGGAGGTTATTCAGATCTGCTGCTGTCCTTCTCTGCAAACACGGATCGATTCTGTGGAAGTGTGAGCGGGGAATTCAGCGCAGGAACAGTCCAGATAACACACACACACACACACACACACACACGAGTCCGTGAGTCTCCCTCCGCAGACCTTCAGATCATCACGTGTTCATGTTGTTTCTAAAGGATCCTGATGTTGTTTCAGAGTCTCCTACAGTGTGTTTACATCAAGCTCACACTGCAAACAGTGCTCTTCTTACTCAGTGTTTCTGTCCAAATATCTAAACATTCTTAAATCAAGATGCATTTACTAGATGAGTAAAATAATGACATATGATATTATGTCTTGTTTTCTGGGGAAATAAAAAAAATTAAGTGAGTTTTTGCTTAAAACAAGCAAAATTATCTGTCAAAGGGGTAAGAAATATAATATTGTTTCTGTTTGAATTAAGATTATTTTTCTGACCCCACTGGCAGATCATTTTGGGTTTTTTTAACCAACAAATCACTTAATTTTGCTTAATTCCCCCGGAAAACAAGACATATCGTATGGCATTTTATTCATCTAGTAAATGCATCTTGATTTAAGAATTTTTAGACATTTGGACTGGAAACAAGACAAAAATATTAAGTAAGAAAAGCATTGTTTGCAGTGATAAAACACTAATGTCCTCATAATCTCCACTGCAGCGTCAGCTCTTCTCTCTCAGTGTCTGAAACGCTTCCATCGAGGATTCAGTCTCTCTAAGCCCCGCCTCTCTGAGAGCTGCTCTGCTCTGATTGGTCAGACAGCAAACACTCATTATCATATCTGAATCTCAGCTCTTGATCACAGTGATACGAACAGTAACGATGGCGTGGGTTTTACCGTATCAATCTCAGAAAACAGCGTCTTCTCGACATGAACAACACGAACCAAACTCAGTCTCAGATACACTACAGTGTTTGAGGGCGGAGCTAAGAGATGCTGCTCAGCCAATCAAGACCAGAGACTGGTATTATGCAAATTACTTAAAACCTACAAAAACTCAATTTATCTGCACTTATCTGTGCATTTTACACTCACAAACAGCTTTATCACACACTACATGAAAGGGAATTTCCGAAACACCATAATTCAATCCCACACAATTAAGGCAAGCCCATCTCTGGACGCCTCATGAGTGACTAACACAATTATCTTGACTAAAGCATTCCAGAAATAAATAATGAAGAAGTGCAATAATGATTTCATCTCATCATTATCCGGTATTAGAGAACTGAAAACATGCAAAGCTAAAAACACTCATGATCTGACCCATCATCATCATCACACACACACACACACACACACACACACACACACACACACACACACACACACACACACACACACACACACACACACACACACAGAGATGAACACGTCAGCGCACAGAGTGTTCAGTGAAAGCGTGAGTGAATAGAGTAAAACTCTCTGCTGAGTAAGTACACATATGAGTCAGAGACTAACAGCTCCAACGGCCACAACGAAAACCAACTGTGTGTGTGTGTGTGTGTGTGTGTGTGTGTGTGTGTGTGTGAGAGAGACAGAAGTGGAAAGAGTACCTGGAAACCATACTTGAGTTACAGTACAGATACCTTACAGCAAAAATGACTCCATTACAAAATTACAAGTCACCAATATCAATATGACTCGAGTAAAAGTCTTCGAGGATCTGAGTTCAGCAGAACTTCAGTAACTCGTACTGAACGAAGACTCAGAGATGAACTATAGTCCTCGACACCTAAGAGACATGCCAGTGAAAAACAAGAAACAGTTGATTTATGAGAAATCATGTTTATTTTCACATTTTAACAGCTCAATATTGCAATAAATGAAGGTCGACACAACAGCCTCTTAGACGTCTACAAACCCTCACGTCTCAGTTCAGCTCAAGTGCTCAAAAAGGCCAAAAGCAAACCAATATCCTTCAAAGAAAGTATCTTCAATACAACGGATAAATAAAATAATGTGAAGTCAAATGAAATAGTCAGTGCCCTGTAGATGGCGATATCACTTCTTTATATAGCAGCAATAAAACTGCAGAAGAAGAAGTGCCATGCAAAACGTAACCAGTAATTGCATTACTCTTCACTAATGTAGTCAAGTAGAGAGTAAAAGTTGCTAATACCTTTGATATACAGCCTAAAATATACAGTAATTAATTACATTTACTCAAATACTTTCCACAACTGGTCTGTCGGAAAAAATGACACCAAAATCACCAAAACTCAGAGAAAGAGAAATGAATAAAAGTGTTGATTGCAGCATTATGTTCAGATCTGCTCATGTTGCATCAAGGACTTTTTTATTCCCAGTTTAAATAACCATTTAGTTTTTCATGCCAGTAAAATAATCAATGAACTCTTGATTCTCTAATGACAGAAAGCATTTAACTACTTCATGCCTTTTACCCAAACACAATTTTTTTGCATTCTATTAATTAGCATTAACATTAATATCAACAAAGATTTTTGTCATAATCTTGGAAATGAGTTCCTGTTTTTATTTAACAATTTATAAAGGGTTACATTATATGAGCATTAATCTCATAATACCATAATGCAGATGTTGTGCCACATTTGAGCCGCATTAAAGAGTGTAAATACATACAGACTGTCTGAAGATGCTCAAAACTGTTGATGAAATATTAACCATCTTCAGCGTTTCATCTGGACTCTTCATTGCTCATCCACACACACATAATAATAATTAAACAAACCGCTTTCACAGTGAACTGAGATGATTGTTAGTGATTTATGTAACTCTTGTTATTGATCATTATCAGTCCGTAAGAAACATTAACGAGCCCGGAGGTAAGATGGGTTTGCACTGGATCATGGGTGAAGACTGTAGGACAGGAGAAAGATGGGACGCTCCCTGAGATTCTCCAGACGTTCTCCTGGAGCTCAACCAAAGATCTGGATCACAGCAGGAGTGCACAAGATCCAGAAGACCAGGAGGACAAGAATGTGCCAGTCATAGTAAAAGAGATAATTCATAATAATATTGAAGATCTATAAAGCTGAGCATTACACTTTAGATTCTGCTGAGACTGATATTGATTGTAAGAAAGTGTGTGTGATGATGTTTGCCCATGCAGATATAAACTCAGAATTCCGGAAAAAAAGTGAGAATTGTGAGATATAAACAGAATTCCAGGGAAAATAGTTGGAATTGCAAGATTTAAACTCAGAATTCCAGAAAAAAAGTCAGAATTCTGGGCTTTAACCCCTTTCGCGTCACGGGATTGCAGACGGATACACTGTAAAAAAAATTGCTGCGATTATTTATCACAACTTAAAATCCAACATTGTTTCAACTTTAAAAAGTATGTGTTCATGCTTGACTTAAAATATTAAGTTTAGTTAACTTTAGTTAAGTTGGATATTTAAGTTATCTCAACAAATTTTAAGTTGTTATAACTAAATCGCAGCCACATTTTTTACAGTGTACTTTTTTCAGTATTCTGAGTTTACATCTTCCAATTCTGACTTTTTTCCCCTAGAATTCTGAGTTTAAATCTTGCAATTCTGACTATTTTCCTTGGAATTCTGTGTTTATATCTCACAATTCTCACTTTTTTCGGAAAGGGGTTAAACTCAGAATTCAGGGGGGGGGGGGGGATAAACTCAGAATTCCCCAAAAAAAAGTCAGAATTGCGAGATTTAAACTAAGAATTCTGAAAAAAGTAAGAATTGTGAGATATAAACTCAGAATTCTAGGGTAAAAGTCAGAATTCTGGGCTTTAAACTCAGAATTCCAGAAAAAAAGACAGAATTCCAGGATTTAAACTAAGAATTCCGGAAAGTTAGTATTGCAAGATTTAAACTCAGAATTCCCCCCCAAAAAAGTCAGAATTGCAAGATTTAAACAGAATTCTGGGGGAAAAAAGTCAGAATTGCAAGATTTAAACAGAATTCTGGGGGGAAAAGTCAGAATTCTGGGCTTTAAACTCAGAATTCCAGAAAAAAAGACAGAATTCCAGGATTTAAACTAAGAATTCCGGAAAGTTAGTATTGCAAGATTTAAACTCAGAATTCCCCCCCAAAAAAGTCAGAATTGCAAGATTTAAACAGAATTCTGGGGGGAAAAAGTCAGAATTGCAAGATTTAAACAGAATTCTGGGGGGAAAAAGTCAGAATTCAAGGATTTAAACTCAGAATTCCGGAAAGTGAGTATTGCAAGATTTAAACTCAGAATTCCACAAAAAAAAAGTCAGAATTGCAAGATTTAAACAGAATTCTGGGGGGAAAAGTCAGAATTCAAGGATTTAAACTCAGAATTCCGGAAAGTGAGTATTGCAAGATTTAAACTCAGAATCCCGGAAAAAAAGTCTGAATTGTGAGATAAAAAGTCACTTTTTTACTCCATGACACAAACCATCCTTCACAGTTTTCCTCATGCACTGTACACCACAGAAGAGCCATAATGTGCATCTGTGGGATTTTTCCACCTGTTTTCTGGTCCAGCAGGTGAAAATGTTGAATAAAGCAGCAACACACCTCTCCTCACTGAGGAATCATTCATAATGATATTTAATAAATGCTTGACCACTAATAAAAGGGTCACTTTGCTATTACACTGTGAGGATTCCTCACGTCAACTACGATGAAAAACTCCTATGTAAACAAATGAAGAACAATGGTTAGCATGCTAGTTTTAGCATGTGCGTGTTTTAACATGTGTATCAAACACAGCAACAGATCCCAGCTCAAACGGTCCTGAACAACAGTGAGCTCTCCTGCTGGAATTATACAATATACACACACAGTCATTCATGTGGAATTATTCACAGACACACACACACACACACATCCATACCATGTGATCATGCCAGGCGTTATGCCAAAGGCCAGTCATGTCACTTACCAGAAATCACAAAGACACAGAGGGGGAGGGAGAGACAGAAAAAGCCTTTTAATTTAACAAACTATCAAACCTCCGGCACAAGTTCGACCGTGAATCACACACTCCGAGTCCTGACACATTCCTATCATATCGTGGGTTTAATACGTCCATAAAAACACACATATTGTTCTTTTTGCAGTGCCTTGATCTCCTTCATCCCATATTTCCCTTATGAAAAGTACACAGAAATACAATTAAGCATCAACAGTTTCCCGTGAACAGTATATGGACACTGTTTACACAACATTACATCATTACACCCACATTTCACTCCAGTATGTGACTGAACAGGTTAATAGAGGGACTGTAAAGCTCTGGGCCGGTGAGATATTAATAGCCTTATTCAGCATGGACGCATTAAACTGATCAAAAGTGACAGAAAAGACTTTTATTATGTTACAAAAGATTCTATTTTAAATCAATGCTTTTTTAAAACTTTTTATTCATTAAAGAATCCTGAAAAGTCAAATGTATGACGGTTTACGCACAAATACGAATCATAAATGTGTTCAAATCAGCACATGATCCTTCAGAAATCATTATTTTGACCTACATTGTATATGTTTGGGGCACCTATGAATTTTTTTTTTTTTTTACATTAATATTTGTATACATCAAGGACGCATTAAATTGATGTAAAGTTACAGTAAAGACATTTATAATGTTCCAAAATATTTCTATTTCAATTAAACGCTGTTCTTTTGAAATTATCAAAGGTTTCCACAAAAATATGAATGTTTTTTTACTGATAATAATCATAAATGTTTCTTGAGCATCAAATCATCATATTAGAGTGATTTCTGAAGGATCATGTGACACTGAATGACACATGTGACAGTAATGAATAAATGATCACAGGAATAAATGACACTTTACTATATATTCACATAGAAAACAGATGATTTACATAATAATAATAATATTTCACTGTTTCACTGTATTTTTTATCAAATAAACGCAGCGTTTCCGAGCAGAAGAGACTCTTTCAGAAACATTTAAATGGTTGTGTGTGTGTGTGTGTGTGTGTGTGTGTGTGTGTGTGTGTGTGTGTGTGTGTGTGTGTGTGTGTGTGTGTGTGTGTGTGTGTGTCAGTCAAGCAACTGCATTTGATTTGAATTGAAATTTGAATGCAGAGGATCAGAGTCCAGGCGTCAGAAACAGCGACAGGTGCGTCGTTTCTATTAATAATGCCAGTGGGAGTTTAGTGACTGTAAACAACATGGACTACATGCTATCTGAACCCTAACCCTGGAGCGTCGCAGGACTTCACTGATATCGGCCTCACAACTTCTACTCTGTCATGGGACAGAAATGCTTTTGTTTTTACAGGAATAATATTGTTCTCGACACATGACTGAGAGTAACGCAGTGTGGTTCAGTCATATGTGAGAGCTGGGGTTGTTAAACGTTTCTTGCATCCATTTTAAAAATTCAAACTAATTTTCTCATGCCATGGATTATAAAAATGTGAATATATGACATTAACACCCGCCAACACGCCAGATTTCAAATATAATACATGCATTTTTCAATTGTTGTTTTTTAAAAAGGCATGTGAAATAATAAACTATCAGTGCAATGTAGTATTGTCAAAAATATTGATTTCTGATACATATTGACACTGAAATATCTGAAACGCCTCCAATTCTCATTTTCCACAGAGTAAACAAACAAAACCAGCATAATTTGACTTATTCCCGCAGATTTTGAGCTCACACACATAACGCCTCCTCTCAGGACTAAACGGAGTTATTTTTGCTGCTTATTGCACTTTAAATACACACAAAATAATGTCTGAAAATTTTAGCCGATACCGATAACCGATAATTCTTTATATTTGCAAGCCGATAACCGATATCATGTTATAATCATATTATAAGTTGTAGTTTAAGAATCAGTCAACTAATGAGAAATAAGACCGTTTCAAGCATGTTATTATTACCCAGAATGCCTTTAGTGAGTCAGATTGAAATACTCAGTTTTTATAGATTTATCGGTTATCGGTATCGGCCAAAATGTTCATATCGGTGCATCCCTACTCGCAATACTATTCAGAAGTTGTTTCAACCCCGTTACATTATGTTTGGAATTCATAAAGGATAGAAATATCAAGAAATTTAAATATCTAAAATATCTCACATTTCGCTTGCAAAAGAGACCCATAGTGTAGAGATGTGTGAAGCATAGGACACAGAAGTCACTGTTAAACCAAGTCAATATGTGTGAGCATTTGAACTTGAGCAACATCATATGTGACCCTGGATCACAAAACCAGTCACATGTCGCACGGGTATATCTGTGGCAATACATTGTACGGGTCAAAATTATCCATTTTTCTTTTATGCCAAAAATCATGAGGATATTAAGTAAAGATCATGTTCCATGGAGATATTTTGTATATTTCCTACCGTAAATATATAACACATTTATTTGTGTGAGTGAATGCAGCACAATCGCCAACATAAATGAACAACTTTAAAGGCGATTTTCTCAATGTTTTGATTTCTTTGCACCTTCAGATTCCAGATTTTCAATCACATATGTATTCAAGAAGTCTGTGGCTCGTGTGGAGCGTACACTATAGTACAAATCCCAGCACGTCTGGAGAGTCCCTGCATGGGCCGAGATCTCATTACTGATGTTCAGAGCGAGCTCATTGTGTTCAGATAAGGCCCTCAGCGAAGGGGCCCGTCAGGGTTCGGCCCCGAGACACCCAACAAACCCCGACTGCCCCTTCAGCCCCATGAGGAATGTGTGGATGAGCGAGGCCTCGGGAAGGCAAATCAGGACACGGTGCAAAAATACAGCTGTGCGCGTCATCGGGCCCTGGACCCCGGCCAAACCAAAGACAGCGCTGTTACAGGCATGCACTGAGACACACACACACACACACACACACACGGAGAGACACGGCCTTGTGTGCTGGGAGAGAACGCTCCATGCACACATGACCACAGAAAACGGCTTCATTTAGGAAAAACAGGGGGTCATGACCCAAAGATGGACGGACAGACATGAAAAACAGTACTAAATGTCAAGTCAAGTCACTTCATTTATACAGCGCTTTAACAATATAGATCGTTTCAAAGCAGCTTTACAGTGATAACAGGAGATTACAGTAACAGAGATTGTTTAGGCTTTACAGCAGCTCTAGAATAAAGTTATTGTCCAGATAAAGTTAGTTTTGACTGATTCACTTCTGTTGCAGAGATCATTAGTTATTGCATAATAATAAACAATATAAAGTCATGCATTTATCCAAAGCGACTTACAAAAGAGCCAGGTTTAGAGGAGAACACAATGCATATTAATAGGGCTGCACAATTAATCGAATTTGTAATCGCGATTACAATTATGGATGCCACAATTATGTAATCATTAAAAGGAACAATTACAACAAAATCCACTTACATTATTCTGTGGGTTTAAGATGTGTTTCGTTTCTTTCTACAGCTTATCTTAAGGGTTCTTTCCTCCATTGTTTTAATTTTTATATATTTTTATAAAATTTTATAATACCATGCATATTTTTACTTTGGTTTCTTTAAATAAAATAATAAAAATGTATATTTGAAATTTGAGGCTGAATGCTATAGAAAAGCAATACAAGTTTCTCAGGAAGAGTGTTATCAGCTTGTTAATTTTGATATAACAATGTCACTTCAAACAATGGCTAAAAGCTATTCAAAACATAATTCAATGCAAATTGTGATAATCGTAATTACAATTTCAAGGCAATAATCGACACTTATGATTTTTGTCATAATCGTGCAGCACTACATCATAAAAAACAATGCAACTAACCATATGGTCATGCATTTATCCAAAGCAACTTACAAAAGAGGAACATCCAAAGCCAGGTTTACTAGAGGTGAGAAGAGGAGAAATCCCTTATCGAAAAACCACACGCACAAAAACACATGCGGTCGCAGATTCTGCACATGGGAACTGTTCAGAAACCACATGCTTCCCATGTGCAAAGTGTGCGATCACATGAGGAATACGAGGGAAATTCATGTGGTTTTTCTTTATTTTGTTGAAGCATAGTGAATAAACAGACTCGTCACGTCGCAGACGAGAGGAGAAAACACTTCCCATGTCTTCAGTTGTCCATGCCAAAGAGTTTCCAATCAAACTCTAGTGTATTAATCTGCCTTTATGTAGAAGCTCGTCTAGTCACAGGCCTCGCTCACATTCTGTACAATGAAATTCAAGGAAGTATACTTTTCAAGAACTACTTTTTTGGTTTTCAAGGATCTCACTTATCAAACAATATCTTTATTATCTTTCAAATTCTGAAAAAGGTAAATAGATAAAGAAACTAATAAAACAAAATGGTACAGATAAAGTGCAGCACTTTCTTCAACCATTGAAAGATATCAATTTATTTTTTCAAACAAATTTTTCTCCCATGAATATATACTTGACAAGAAGAATGAAAGCTGTATCATAAACTTGGATATTTATGAGCAATATCACACTCATAGCCATGTGAAGTGGCTCTATATCTATATCAGACGGAGACGGGCTACAGAGTTCATTCTGTGAGAAAAGATTGTTTTATTGATCAAATTAAACACTAATTTCACATATATTGTCTTTCAATAATTCAAGTGCTTTTCAAGCACCTTTTCATAAATACTGTATGTCTGTTTTCAAGGGTTTTCCAAGACTTACATTTCAAAGTCACTTTAAGCATTTTAAGCAGCTTGTACGAACCCTGTAATTAGACAAAAGCCAACATGGGCATGTTTGGTGATATGCCCTCATACTCGAAAGCCATCAACAAAACTACAGAAGGTCACAGAAAACACACTCTTTAATACAGGTTCACATTGTGTGAAACCACAGAGCAAAACCCATCGATAAATTCAAGAGAAACCCAAATGGCCAATGACACGTGGGCCTAAAACTGATAAAAATATTCCGATAGCTTGAAATAGCAACAATAAAATTACATTTTGCAAAGGCTGTAAGACTTATTTAAGATTCAGCCACTAAAAAAAGAAAAAAAAGCAGTGCTGTACATTCATATTCATATTCAGCACATTTGCAGAAACAGCTGGTGTGAGTTTTACCGCGGTGTGAAGAAGCCCTGTGGCTCGACCACACTTCAAAACTCTCTCAAAACCTCCTCACACGAGGAGAAACACGGAAAAGCAGACGTTAGGCTTCGTTCAATGCAGAATATGACACTATTCTGCTGAAATGACTCACTGTGCACACATAAAATATTTGTTAGATATTATCAAGACGGAGAGAGCAATCGTATTCAGGAAATGCCATGGATCACATGTTAGTTTCATAGGAAAGGAGGCATTGTGCACAGTCACATGTCTTGGAAACCAGACAGCAGCATGCAAGAGTCACACACACACACACACACACACACACACTTCATGTGGCTATACACTCTCTCCTCTGACCAAACTTCCTTTCTCTAATTTAGTCATCTTCTGAATAATCTTAAAGCAACAAACCCTCGAATCTAAAGCTCAGCACAAGTCTGGTCTGAACACACGATGAACAAACTCGCCTTATCAGTCTGTCTCAAACCGTTAGCTGGAAAGAACACACACACACACACACACACACACACACAGTGTAATCACCATGGGAAAATCTCAGAGTAAAACTGGGAGTTGTGAAAAATATGATACACCGGTGTTTCGCCAGATGAGAAGTTTATCTATGCATCATCTTTTTACTCTTTTAATTTCTTCTATAACTGTTTTAATTTCCCTTGCTTTTATTTTGTGATTATTTGAATCATGTTCTGTAAAGCACTTTGAATGGCCATAGTGTATGAAATGTGCTGTATAAATAAACTTGCCTTGCGTTAGCTGGTTTATGTCCGGCCCATGCCCTGTTCAAGTGAGTTAAAAATGACATCCGGTTTCAATGAACACTGAAGTCCACAGCTGAGGAGTCAAGCCACAATGAACTTCATTTATGAATAAAAGTATTTCTGCAACCAGAGATTCGGTCATGGTGTAAAACACAGAATTTAGCTGTGGCACTTCAATCTGTGTATGACAATCTTTCTTTTCAATATTCAAGAACTTCAAGTTCCTTCACAGAATATCATTGCACATATGCCCTAAAAACTGCATAAGAGCATTTTCAGATTGTCATGTTTAAAAACCAGTAGTTGACACACACAGCTTTGCAAAAGTAAATGTTCTGCTCTGAGTTTTAACAGTGTTTGATTTTCTGCAGTGAGTGTCTATCATCATAATCATCATTCTGCATTAAATCACTAATAAACTCAAACACACACACACGCGCGCGCACACGCACACACACACACACACACACACACACACACACACACACACGTTTCACAATATGCTCGCAGAACACATTCCACCTGCATTCCTTCACTGCCACAGTTTATTTATCTTTTAAACAAGTTTCATCAGCCTGAACGTGAGACATTACGGTTAAGAAAGCAACCCCAAGTTTCAGTGAAATCGGATCCCCATCAGTGTGAATGCAGCTGTACACTCTGAATCATAGAATATATGAAGTAGAAATATAAATATGGCCCCATATGCGTCATGCAGTCAGAGCTCAAACATGCTGCGTGTCAGATGTGATATTTACCCGGAGACTCTCTCCTTCAGTCGGGGTGTTTCTCTGGATGTGAAGAGTTTCCAGCGGGTCCGCGTGTGTGTGTGTGTTCAGACAGACCCTCCTCACCTCCACTGCTGTCTGTCTGTCTGTCTGTCTGTCTGTCTACAACAACAGCGATCTGCCCATCTCTCTCTCTCTCTCTCTCTCTCTCTCTCTCTCTCTCTCTCTCTCTCTCTCTCTCTCAGTTCAGGAAGTGATTTCGCGTTCAGTCTGACATCATTCTCCAGCGCTTTCAGGAGTTTTTAAAGACACAGTCGGACCGTCCCGTACAGGTCATTTCTAATGAACAATGCCTCAAAAGTAACAATTAAAGGATAATGTACAGGCTAATGGGTATTATCAAAAAATAAACTCTGGTTAATCTCCCATCGTGCGAGTGAGATCACCTTAAAGACCCCATGAAATCAAAATGTAAGTTTTTTGGCTTTTAGATAGATTTCTTTACTGTCATTATGTTAGCTTTGCTGTTAACAAGTGTTCTCCAAAACGACAAAATTCGCATTTAGAAAATATAAGCATTCAAAACTGGGTCAGGGATTTTGATGACATCACTCTGCACTGTCTAATCAAAGCTCTCTATAATCACTACGCTATTGGCTATTTTTAAAGGGGGGAGGGGCTACTCCATATGCCCCGCCCTGTTTTCCTGTTTCAGTGGAAATTACTCAATAATGCTGAGCGTTTTAAAGCACTTCAGTGGGACTTTTTTTTCTAAACAAGACATTTGTTTTGCTATTATGAATGATTGTGTCATGGATCGCAGAACGTACCAAAAGAAGGGGGTGGGGGTGTAAATAGGTATATTTATAAATGTCTAAAATTTTATAAATAAATCAATTAAATTTTTTTAAATTTAAATAAATAAATTTGCTTATGTAAAAATAGTTTGACATTAATAAATCAATGACACATCAAATACATTTTACCAGTCACTGGTTGCCACCTACTGGCGTAACAATTGCTGCGTCCCAATTCGTCTACTTAGTGTGTAGCAGAAGAGTAGGCAAACTTTGGGACAAACTAGGCTAATTCTTCATGTTTAACGGACAGCTCTGTTGCTTAGTTACGTGCTTTAAACTGCCCTGTCAATCATCTTGTCACAGTTACAATTTTAATTTAATTTAATTTCCTTGAGAAATGTAGTCGAACGTAGATCTGACAGTCGCGGGTCTTTCATACGGGGACTCTCCTCATTTGTTTGCAATTTGCATACTGAGGCATTTAAAAGTTAATGACTAAACGTATCATTACAAAAGTTCACTATGCTGTTGCAGATGAAATATAATGTGGAGAACAATAAATAAAGGTTAGATGCTGATAATTAATCACTCAAACCCCTTTATCTAAACCTCTACTTAACATCGGACTCACACATCCGCCATTTTTGTAGTTTTTTAACACTTTTTATTCGTGTTTGTAGTTCTAATTCGAATCCTCGTCCAATCCGGAAGAGTTAACATTAGTTTCAAAGGTCGTTAACTCATTTTGATTGCTTCTGCAAGTGTTTATATCCAGACTATAAACTTTTATCCCAGTACTATTGTTATTATTTGACATTTGCAACACAGAAATAGCAATACTGAGTAGTTGAAAAATGAAGAAAAAAGTCAGAATTGCAAAAAAAAGTCGCAATTACATTTTTAATAATGAGTTTATATCCCACAATTCTGTCTTTTTGAGATAGAATTCCTAATTCTGAGATATAAACTTGCAATTACGAGAAAGAAAGAAAAAACTAGCAAACACGATTCTGAGAAAAAAGTCTGAACTGCAAGATAAACGCTCATATACAATAGCCTTCACTATGGGACAGCCACAGCACAAGGACTTTTCACTCTCTATATCACTGCGCTTGTCTTGTTTGTGTTCCAGACAGACTATCAGTGGATTAGTGAGATTTTCCAGGGGTTTTTTTCTAAAGACTTTGCTACACCAGTAGGAGATTGCAATTGAAAGTCTTTATGGGAGTCGTTGAATCATTCATTCAACCAATTTGTTCAAAAACATTGATTTATTTACAAAAACTGTGGTTTTGCTTGGATCTATTTTCTTTGGCAGAGCAAAAACAGACAAAGTAACTCACAACATTATAACTTATTGTTCGTCAAACTGTTGCATAAAATTAATATTCAATTGTGCTGCACTAACTTCTCAGAAACGGCCTAATCCATCGCTAGTTCTAAAGTGGTTTCTGAATTAGTAAGAATTGTGGGCACATCTTTTGAACTAGTAATGACAAGTATTGAATCTGTAGCGTCAGAAAGTAGTTCCACACACACAGACTTATACGCTTGCAAGAGTGTGTTACGGTCGTAACCAGTAGGGCTGTGAAACGATTAATCACATCCAAAATAAAAGTGTGTTTACATATGTGTGTGTACTGTGTATAATTATTTTGTATATATAAATACACACACATGCATGTATATATTTCAGAAATATTTGCATGTATATACTGTACATATATTGATATTATATATAAATATATTTTCTTAATTATACATGCATGTGTGTGTTTTTATATATACAAAATAATTATACACAGTACACACACACACGTTATGTAAACACAAACTTTTATTTTGGATGTGATTAATCATTTCACAGCCCTACCAGTGTAACTTTTTTAGTGGATTTTAAGCAAATTCTTTTGTGTAAAATGTGCAAAAAGAATGTGTACATGTAGTATTCTGTGCATCTCTTTAAACAAATTAGGACACAATTGTCTGGCTCACATTTATTATACACAGAAATCATAACTGCACACACCAGTGCGATTAACACTATTTTATTCATAGTGTTTTCCATGTTGTTCCTGAGATGTTATTGAACTGTGCTACACTCTGAGCGCGTCTGCAGTGGTAGATACGTGTCTCTCGGCCATTTGACACGGGTCAAGTTCCAGTCATTCGACAGATGTACATGTGTGTGTATCAGTTCATCGAGTCTTGACCCTTCTGGCCTGAACTCTCCAACGGCTGGTCTGAAGCGTCACCAGTGTCCGTGCGGTTTCAGAACAAAAGAGCATGCTTGGCCAAGTGTGAGGCATATGATGTTTGATCCTCAAACAATAGCAGATTGTACTCACTCACTTTCCTTTCATGCCAGGCTGGCGCCAATAACACCACACTAATGCAACACGGGCATCAGACTCATGCTCTGATTGGCAACAGACAAATAATATAGTCTGAACGCCGCAAGTAAGTCCATTAGTGAAGGATTTTTCTGCATGAGGAAGAGAAACCGTGATAAAAGACTGACTTTTCAAAAGCAAACGTAAGCATTAAATCGAGGCACATGCAGACCTAAAAATGTATGAAACATTGGGTTTATATTACATCAGATTCCCCTATGCACAAACACACAACACATTTAATCCATTTAAAACATGCACACTCACAACATTTTTCTCACAATGAAATGCACGTTCTTTTTTAAACGTTTCGTCATGTTGCACGCTCAAAAAACAAACCAAAGTGTCTTTTAGCATTTTTATTCACCCAATCAGAACTTCACATATCAACAAAGACCATGAAACACCATCCCAGGCCTCCGATCAGAAACATGGTCACATGCATGCTGTATATGAACAGATCATTGAGAATCCCGAAGTCCAGTCGGCGGTGACCCAGCAGAAGGAGGATGACGGACAGCTTGTACTGAAGGCGAAGGAAAATCCGCACGCTGACGTACTGGAGACAGAAGAGCGCAGACAGCGCCACCCAGAGGAGGGAGGTAAAGAGGCTGCAGCCGAAATACAGAAGGAACCGGATGAAGCTATACATCCATCGAGACTTCAGGTACAGGTCAAAGTTGTTGTATTTGGTGCGTACGAGCTGGGCGGTGCGCGCCGGGCCACAGGCGGAGTGCATGCAGGTGGTGTGAGGGCCGTGGAAGGAGCGAACCCTCCGAGGGATGGGAATGACAGGCATGGGTGATTCAGGAAGGCCCACGGACAGGACTCTTCCAGGAACTCTGCATGTTGCAGGATCGCAGGTAACAGCTAAAAGGCAGACGGATGTGAATGTGATGTTACTGTGACCGAGCGCATCGCTGCTCTCATCCGGTGGGAATCTCCATAGCACTGGAACTCTGCGGGAATAAACCAACAAAAACAAAGTGCTTAGGAGCGTAACAATACATCCATGTCACGACTCGGTTCGAGACACAACACTACAATACAAAAAACAAAATCAAAATAGAGTTACATTACAGTTACATACAGAGTTACATTGTATGTAACTGTAATGTAACTCTGTATGTAAATGTTATGCAACTCTTGTATGTAACTGTAATGTAACTCTTGTATGTAACAGTAATGTAACTCTGTATGTATGTTATGTAACTCTGTATGTAACAGTAATGTAACTCTGAATGTAACTGTTATGTAACTCTTGTATGTAACTGTAATGTAACTCTGTATGTAAATGTTATGTAATTTTTGTATGTAACTAATGTAACTTGTATGTAATTGTAATGTAACTTGTATGTAACAGTAATGTAACTCTTGTATGTAACAGTAATGTAACTGTATGTAACTGTTATGCAACTCTTGTATGTAACTGTAATGTAACTGTAATGTAACTCTTGTATGTACCGTATTTTCCGCACTATAAGGCGCACTTAAAAGCCTTTAATTTTTTCAAAAAACGACAGTGCGCCTTATAATCCGGAGCGCCTTATATATGGATCTGGCGCCTTATATTAATGTCTGTAAAACAACCGCTGACTTAAACCTTTTGTTTATACTTTCGCCTGGCACCGGAGCGCGAGCCTCCGCTGACTGCGCGCGCACCTCCCCAAACAGACGAGGCATTTATACTTGACGCAACTGTTTTGTTTTAGACTGAACACCAGACCATACAACTGATTTAGACGCGCAAACTGGGTGCCGGTGTGATGAGATGTACTAATATCCGTCTGCTCGGGCAGATTCGGCTCAAAGTCGTGCATCTTCGGATGCGGAGGCGCGCGCGCTGTCACAATGACGTAATTTTGCCGCGCGCGCGCCTCCGCATCCGAAGATGCACGACTTTGAGCCGAATCTGCCCGAGCAGACGGATATTAGTTTTTTTATTACCTTCGCGCTCATGCGGACGCGTCGAGTATAAACAAGGTTTTACAGCTCAGCCACTTGTTTTTTCATATTTTTTTGCAAGTGGTAGATCTTGGTTTACATTTGGACTTTGGATGTGATCTTAGGCTTGAAAAGGTTGGTGACCACTGCATAACGCAAACCCAGTCAAACGTTTGACTGCAGTATCTTCTATTCTATGCGCCTTATAATCCGGTGCGCCCTATATATGAAAACAGTTCTAAAATAGGCCATTCATTGAAGGTGCGCCTTATAATCCGGTGCGCCTTATAGTGCGGAAAATACGGTAACAGTAATGTAACTCTGTATGTAACTGGTGTATAACTCTTGTATGTAACTGTAATGTAACTTTGTATGTAACAGTAATGTAACTCTGTATGTAACTGTTATGTAACTATTGTATGTAACTGTTATGCAACTCTTGTATGTAACTGTAATGTAACTCTTGTATGTAACAGTAATGTAACTCTGTATGTAACTGTTATGCAACTCTTGTATGTAACTGTAATGTAACTCTGTATGTAACTGTTATGTAACTGTAATGCAACTTTGTATGTAACTGTTATGTAACTTGTATGTAAATGTAATGTAACTCTGTATGTAACTGTAATGTAACTCTTGTATGTAACAGTAATGTAATTCTGTATGTAACTGGTGTATAACTCTTGTATGTAACTGTAATGTAACTTTGTATGTAACTGTTATGTAACTCTTGTATGTAACTGTAATGTAACTCTTGTATGTAACAGTAATGTAACTGTTATGCAACTCTTGTATGTAACTGTAATGTAACTCTTGTATGTAACAGTAATGTAACTTATGTAACTCTTGTATTTACATTATACATATACTGTATACATTATAGTTACATAAAGAGTTACATTACAGTTACAAACAAAGGTACATTACAGTTACATGTTACATTAGAGTTACAAGAGTCACATACAAAGTTACATTACAGTAACATACAATAGTTACATTACATACAGTTACATACATCTTTTTAATTATTCCTAAGATGTATGATTCTAAGACCCTTCACTGGAAACACTGATGTTCTGTGATTTTACAAGAATATCATTATGTTTACTTACATTTTCACAATTAGTTCTTGTACTATATGGATTGAAAACACAAATGCAGTTAATTTGTCAACAAGTTCCGTTTTATAAGAGTTCGATGTTTCTTACTGCTTTAATGGCCACATTGAGTTCTAATTGAATCTGAATAAGTCTGATCATATTATTATACTATTTAAAGCTGTTTAATGTTGATGATATTTACATTTGCCACTGTATTTTAAATATGTGGAGCCCTGGTTAATTCCTCACACTGTTCAGCATCAGCCGGTAACCATGTCTGTTTAGCTATGATAAATTATTAGAATTTTTGTTTAGTTTTCCTCATGTCAGTTCCACATTCTCACTTCTGCCATTAAACTGAACTATTATATCAGCTGTTGCTCTAATTTTCTATTAGCATTGGCCAATAAAAAACTCATATTGGTCAACTCAATAATAACTTATAAACACAATGTTTAGTTTCATACCGTTTCATTTCGTTTTTTAAATGTTACTAGAACGTTCAGAGAACATTCAAAAGTAACAATTTCGCAAAATTATCAAATATAACGTTCCCTTAAAGTTCATATAACCAAGTTAAAACGTTTTTAACACATATTTTATTAGCTGGGATTTTGACAGTATGCATTTACTTGCATAAAAGTACTATGGTATTACCATGGTACCAGATGTTAATAGCGTGGTACTGAACGATTGCCTCATTCATACACAATGGTGTTTACATGGAATTACAAGTTAATTGCAAGAACACCACTGTATTGCAGTGGTACAATGACATTATGATCATCATCTCATGCATTTATTGCATTGCATTTACACGGTACGCAAAAGAATACAACGGAACGTCTAAAATCCAGAGTAATACAGTAATAATTCAGACAAACATCTTTATAATGGTTATTCTATAAACGCAAGGCCACATTTAATGCTGTTCATCACTCAGAAAACACATCATCACTCACCTCTCGTCACACACTTTATATATTACATATTATACGTTATATGTGATTATATATGGTATAAGGGAATTAAACTTACATGCGTTTATGTTGCATTCATCTGCTGTGATAATAATGATGTGCTGCGTCGCGGAACACGGTCTGTCGCAAAACACACAGGCCCGCTGGTTACCATGACAACAGCCGGACAATTTAAAGGCGCAGGCTCGTCTTTTTGATCTCTGACGCCCGTGAGCGTCGCAAAAATATTTTCTTCTTTTATAGATTTACGACATAATCATCCAAATCCGTTCAAGCTGTTTATATTCGCGGTAGTTTCTTGTTTTGAGTCTGAAGTCCCTTGGAATAAATATCATACATTGGTTTAGCTCAAAATCTTGATATAGATCACAATATAGTAATTTGATATGTAAAGCTGCTTTAAAACGATGTGTATTGTAGAATAGGCTACACTAGATTTGATTAAAGAACGTTCGGTCAAAGTTGGTCATTAATACAGTTTTTCTCGATTGTTTACACACATTTTCTGGTACTTGAGACACAATGACCACAACATGTAACTCATTCACCAACCCCCTGAACCAATTCTGCTAAACTACAAGCACAATTCCTGCTTTACATTCAAATTGCAGTTCTAAAACACACTTTTTTCAGAACACTACACACAATTCTCTGCTTTTGGCACAATTTTCATGCAGAAAATCTCTTGTTTTCACAAGGAACACACTGCCATTCAAATATGCACACTGACTCATCACATGGGCAAACACCCGTCACACAGTTTTACAATTAGCAATCAGAACTTTAGCATAAAGGGCAACAGGTGAGCTCTTCAATGGAGCAATGGATGCCAACATTGGATTTTTTTTTTTTTTTTACTGTAACTGTATACATTCAATTCTTCTTTTGTATGTAGACCACTGTATGTGCAGCTTTGTGTTGGTTGGGATGTACACTGTGTACATTGTTTTTGTGGGAAAAATAAAATATATTTGTTACCATGTATTTGTGTGTTCTGAGTATAAAAACAATATTCTCAAATATTTTACAGCACACTTATGTATGTACTGTCTGTAGCAAGTGAACACTGAACAAAAAAAGAAAAAGGCCTAAGTCATTATGATGAATGGAGAAGAAGTGTTTTCCATTCATCATAGTGTTTTACATTGAGCACATCAGTGTTCAACTGGTTCTTATAAATGTCTATTCATTTGATGGTTTGTGTGTGTCATTTGAAAACAAAATACCATTTTGAGAAGAAATAACATTGTTTTGAATGTAAAGTTTCATTTTGCAGGAGAATTGAGGGGTTTTGCCCATTGTGTGTGTGTTTTTGGATTTGTGTGTAGAGTTCTGAGAATATGAGGCATGCTTTCAGAAAATGTGTGTAAACAATCAAGAAAAACTGTAATAATAATGTTTTCAAAAAGTTAGCACAAAAACATTATTTCTCTGAAATGTTTCAGTTGTACGTTCATCAAACGTTTTTAAAATGTTTCTTGTTTCAGACACGATGTTTCAGAGCGTCCAGAACATTATAAAATAACATTGTCATAACTTAAAGGGAACGTTCTTAGAACACATTTTTGTTAGCTGGGTATAACTGAAATATAGCGTAGCATAATCTGTATCGTCATTTTCTTTCATCGTGTGTGTGTGCGTGTGTGTGTGTGAGAGAGAGAGAGAGAGAGAGAGAGAGAGAGAGAGAGAGAATGTGTGATTGTATGTGTGTTAGAGAGAGAGAATGAGCGTGTGTGAGTGTATGTATGTGTGTGTGTGTGTGTGTGTGTGTGTGTGTGTGTGTGTGTGTGAGAGAGAGAGAGTGTGTGTGTGTGTGTGTGAGAGAGAGAGAGAGAGTGTGAGTGTGAGCGTGTGTGTGTGTGTGTGTGTGCGTGTGTGTGAATGTGTGAGAGTGTGTTTGTGTGTGTGTGTGTGTGTGTGTGTGTGTGTGTGTGTGAGAGTGAGTGAGTGAGTGAGTGAGTGAGTGAGTGAGTGTATGTTTGTGTATATGTGCGAGAGTGTGTGTGTGTGTGTTTGTGTATGTATGTTTGTGTGTGTGTATGTATGTGCGAGAGTGTGTGTGTGTGTTTGTGTACGTATGTTTGTGTGTATGTGCGAAAGTGTGTGTATGTGTGTGTGTGTGTGTGTGTGTGTGTGTGTGTGTGTGAAAGTGTGAGAGTGTGTTTGTGTGTGTGTGTGTGTGTGTGTGTGTGTGTGAGTGAGTGAGTGAGTGAGTGAGTGAGTGAGTGAGTGAGTGTATGTTTGTGTGTATATGCGAGAGTGTGTGTATGTCTGTGTATATGTGCGAGAGTGTGTCTGTGTTTGTGTATGTATGTTTGTGTGTATGTGTGAGAGTGTGTGTATGTTTGTGTGAGTGTGTGTGTCGCTCTCATAAAGTTGTTTTGACCTCTGTAAGTTCTCGGAGCGTCTGCAGATTTATGGCTCGACTGTACGATATTATCCTGCATATTTGTCAGATGGAACATGATAAATCATAAAGAGAGGCGCTTTTTAAAAGAGTTTATTATGATCGTTAATGGGGCGCCCGATCACTTTGTGCAAGATTTAAAGACATATTATGCAAAATTTGAAAAACAAACCTTATAATACTTAATCAAACATGCATAAAGCCGTCAGTGGCGCTGAATAAATTCTCCCAATTAACTGGCTTTAAGAGATTGTGATTGCTTTTACTAATTTAATCAACAGTGTCATAATTCCAGCGCAGTCAGAGTTGGTGATGAGCTTCTGAGGACACGGAGAGAATCAGGGATGAGACCATATCTTTAACTCTTCCATGAGGAAGTTTTCAGTCGTACAGCAATTTCTGGGTATATTTCATATTTTGCTTCAATATTATGAATATTAGTCAACGGCTGTATTCAGATTCATGTCCAAGAGTTGAACAGCTGTGGGAGGACGTTCTCTTATAGGCCAAAACCTGGAAAGTTGCAGTTTTGTTGCACTTTATTAATTTTACTCTACATTTGTGCAGTGTTGGGGGGTTTAAGTTTTTTTTTTTTAAATGTATATAAATAAATAATATTTTATAAATAAATATATAAATATTTTTAAATAGGTTTTTATATATATAAAAAAAACGTTTTATGTACAATTCACTTTAAAAAATGTGCGGTTGGAGCAATGTGTGTGTGTGTGCATGTGTGTGTGTGTGTGTGTGTGTGTGTGTGTGTGTGTGTGTGTGTGAATAGGGGTTTGGTTTTGCCTGAAATAAGGACTGTGTTCAAGATATTTTTATGTTTTATTCTACGACATAAAATTCATCAGTAATTGTGATTTTTAAAAGCTTTTCCTCATCTTGAAAAAGGTGTTTGCTAACATGAGATGACAGGTTATAAACGTCATTAAACTGAACGATCAAAATCCATGTGAAAACAACTTATATTTATCAAAAGAAAATTACGTGTATGGGTAGCGCAACTATGACTGTTTAACCCCGCCCATCACTTCCGGTTCTGTGGCTGCGGTTCTGAAACTGTGGTTCTGAAACTGCGATTCTGAAACTGTGGTTCTGTGGCTGTGGTTCTGAAACTGTGGTTCTAAAACTGCCGTTCTAAAACTGTGGTTCTGAAACTGTGGTTCTGTGGCTGTGGTTCTGAAACTGTGGTTCTGTGGCTGTGGTTCTGAAACTGTGGTTCTGAAACTGTGGTTCTAAAACTGCCGTTCTAAAACTGTGGTTCTGAAACTGTGGTTCTGAAACTGTGGTTCTGAACTGTGTTTCTGAAACTGTGGTTCTGAAACTGTGGTTCTAAAACTGCGGTTCTAAAACTGTGGTTCTAAAACTGGTTCTGAAACTGTGGTTCTGAACTGTGGTTCTGAAACTGTGGTTCTGAAACTGTGGTTCTGCGGTTCTGAAACTGTGGTTCTGAACTGTGAACTGTATTTCTGAAACTGTTCAGAAACTGTTTCTGAAACTGTGGTTCTGCGGTTCTGAGGTTCTGAAACTGTGGTTCTGAAACTGTGGTTCTGCTGTTCTGAAACTGTGGTTCTGAACTGTGGTTCTGAAACTGTGGTTCTGTGGTTCTGAAACTGTGGTTCTGAAACTGTGGTTCTGTGGTTCTGAACTGTGGTTCTGAAACTGTGGTTCTGCTGTTCTGAAACTGTGGTTCTGAAACTGTGGTTCTGCGGTTCTGAAACTGTGGTTCTGTGGTTCTGAAACTGTGGTTCTGTGGTTCTGCGGTTCTGAAACTGTGGTTCTGAAACTGTGGTTCTGTGGTTCTGAAACTGTGGTTCTGCGGTTCTGAAACTGTGGTTCTGAAACTGTGGTTCTGTGGTTTTGAAATTGTGGTTCTGAAACTGTGGTTCTGCGGTTCTGAAACTGTGGTTCTGTGGTTCTGAAACTGTGGTTCTGCGGTTCTGAAACTCTGGTTCTGTGGTTCTGAAACTGTGGTTCTGAAACTGTGGTTCTGTGGTTTTGAAACTGTGGTTCTGAAACTGTGGTTCTGTGGTTCTGAAACTGTGGTTCTGAAACTGTGGTTCTGCGGTTCTGAAACTGTGGTTCTGTGGTTCTGAAACTGTGGTTCTGAAACTGTGGTTCTGAAACTGTGGTTCTGAAACTGTGGTTCTGCGGTCTGCTGCTGGATACTATTGACAGAATTTTCACTTGTGTGTGAACTGTCCCTTTAATGATGGTGACGGTGAAGTCATGTGACTGAATAGTAGTTATGTCTAACATTTTACTTCTGATGATTGTATTTAGGCTTCAGAGGTTTGACAAGAGGTAAGAATCATGAACTATTGTTGGTCATAGCGCTTATTTTCTGCAATAATTCAAAAGCAAATGGAACAATCTTTGTCGAGGGAACCGGGATGCTGCTGCAACTTACAGATATATTTATACTGTATTTGTAGCTTGAATTTCAGCAGCATAGTTTCAGCAGTGTGATGCCGCTTCTGTCCACCAGATGGCGCTCTAATCCTGCCATTAAACACAAGATCAGCTCATCTGTTTCTCACACACACACTACTGCACTTTAAGAGATTTTAAGAGTATTTTGTCTTGTTTTCCAGTGCAAGTATATCAAAACATTCTTAAATCACGATGCATTTACTTGAAAAGCAAAACTACATAATATATTAATTCTTGTTTTCTGAAAAAGCACAAACTCACTTCATTTTGATGCAATTTTTTCCAGAAAGCAAGACTTCTTATCTTCCGTCACTTCTCCAGTAAATGTATCTTGATTTAATAATGTTTAGATATTTCTGCTGGAAAACAAGACAGAAGAAATATTTCCAGCTGTTCTTCTCCTGAAAGCACTTTATCTTACTTTATTGAGAGAGATTAAATCCAGAAAAACAGACATTTAAAGCATTTCTTTTTAAAACAGGCATTTTTCAACTATAACAATAATAAACTCTTCGCAGTTTGTGGTAAATTTCTCTGATTTCCATGATATCTCCATTAACACACACACTCTCAGAGGCTCTGAAATCCTTCATTTTCCACCAGCGCAGATTAAAGTGGTGAAATGTCAAAATCCTCTTACCAACCCAAAGTACACTGAAGGTTGATCAATTAATTCATTAACTAAGTAGAAGTCCAATCCTCCAGCAGAGACTGAATCAATTACCAGAGGCTAATCACAACAAAGGGGACTTTAATTAAAAGCAGTTTAATTAAAGCATTTCCTGTGTAAAATGAAGGAGCGCTTCATATATGCTGGAGACGCACACACATACACTCTCACAGACACACACACACACACACACACTCAAGTGTGTATGAGTGAGTGTGTGTGTGTGTGTGTGTGTGTGTGTGTGTGTGTGTGTGTGTGTGTGTGTGTGTGTGTGTGTGTGTCTGTGAGTGTGTGTCTGTGAGTGTATGAGTGAGTGAGTGAGTGTGTGTGTTTGTCTGTGAGCATGTGTCATACACACTCACAGACACACACACACACACACACACACACACACACACACACACACACACACACACACACACACACACACACACACACACACGCTCACAGACACACGCTCACAGACACACACACACACACACACACACACACACACACACACACACACACACACACACACACACACACACACACTGAAAGAAGTGTTACCTGTAGTGGAAGAGCCTCTCCTCAATATTATTAACTCGTCTTTATCTTTAGGTCATGTTCCAAGAACATTTAAACTGGCAGTTATAAAACCTCTCATTAAGAAACCACAATTAGATCATAATAATCTAGCAAATTATAGACCCATTTCAAATCTTCCATTTATGTCTAAAATATTAGAAAAAGTGGTGTCCGATAACAAAATGATATCTATGAAAAGTTTCAGTCTGGATTCAGACCGCATCATAGCACTGAAACTGCGCTCGTTAAAATCACAAATGATTTACTTTTAGCTTCTGACCAAGGCTGTATCTCAATACTAGTTTTACTTGATCTTAGTGTTGCGTTCGATACTATAGATCACACAATACTCTTAGATCGACTACAAAATTATACTGGTGTTCAAGGACAAGCACTAAGCTGGTTCAAATCATACCTATCTGACCGCTACCATTTTGTCTATTTAAATGGAGAAAAATCGATCATAACTCCAGTAAACTATGGAGTGCCTCAGGGATCTGTATTAGGCCCTCTGTTATTCTCAATATATATGATGCCACTTGGAAATATTATAAGGAAACATGGAATTAGTTTCCATTGTTATGCTGATGACACTCAAATATATATTTCATCACGGCCGGATGAAAACGCTACATTTTCCAAATTGACAGAGTGTGTTAAAGATATAAAAGATTGGATGACGCGTAATTTTCTTTTATTAAATCCAGACAAGACAGAGGTAATACTTATCGGTTCAAAAAACCGCCCACAAAACCTCGCACAATACAACTTTAACATCATAGGATGTCCTGTTACTTTATCCTCTACAGTAAAAGACCTGGGTGTTATACTCGATTGCAACCTGTCTTTTGAAAATCATATTTCATATGTTACAAAAACAGCCTTTTTCCACCTTAGAAACATTGCTAAGCTACGTAATATGCTATCAGTTTCTGATGCAGAAAAGTTAGTTCATGCATTCATGACCTCGAGACTGGATTACTGTAATGCTTTATTAGCTGGTTGTCCTGCATCCTCAATAAACAAGCTACAGTTAGTCCAAAATGCCGCCGCTAGAGTTCTTACGAGATCAAGAAAATATGATCATATAACACCGATTTTATCATCACTACATTGGTTACCTATAAAGCTCCGTATTAATTACAAGGTATTGCTACTGACTTATAAAGCCCTAAACGGCTTAGCTCCAGTCTATTTAACGGATCTTCTATCGCCCTATAATCCATCGCGCTCTTTAAGATCACTAAATTCAAGGCTTTTGGTCATACCTAGGATATCCAGAACCACCAAAGGAGGGAGAGCATTTTCATATTTGGCTCCAAAACTCTGGAATAGTCTTCCTGATACTGTTCGTTGCTCAGACTCGCTCTCCCAGTTTAAAACTAGATTAAAGTCGCATCTCTTCAGCCAGGCATTCATATAATCCTACAGTTCAAACTACAATCCGGCCTCTAGCTCATAAATGCCAGAGGAGAACTGGCCCCCGACTGAGCCTGGGTTCTCCCAAGGTTTTTTTTTCTCCATTAGGTCACCTGATGGAGTTTTTCGGTTCCTTGCCACTGTTGCCTTTGGCTTGCTCAGTTGGGGATATTTTGGGGATATTTTGGGGATATTTAATTTAATTTAATTTTATCAATCAATAAATTCCTCTTGAAACAAACTTTGTTGTATTATTTTAATTTAATACTGTGAAGCTGCTTTGATACAATCTGTATTGTGAAAAGCGCTATACAAATAAACTTGACTTGACTTGACACACACACACACACTCACAGACACACACACACACACATACACACTCACACACACACACACACACACACGCACACACACACACACTCACTCATACACAGCCACAGACACATGCTCACAGACACACACACACACACACACACACACACACACACACACACACACACACACACACACACACACACACACACACACACACACACACACACACACACACACACACACACACACACACACACACACAAACACGCACACACACACACACACACACACACACACACCCTCAAAAAAACATCAACATTAATAAACCAAGTTGATTTAATTTAATTTAAATGACTTTATTTTCAAATGAAATGATATATTCCTGTTTGCATATTCTGATTGAGAAACTCGGGCTGTGTGTGTGTGTGTGTGTGTGTGTGTTAGAGTTAATCTGTCCTGAAGGGTTCCTGTGGATCATCAGGAGGATCAGCAGACACACACACACACTCTCTCTGAGTCTGAGACACACAGTCACACAATATCAGGACATCATTCACTGGAGCGACACGAGGAAGCACAGGGTTCCTGACATGTTTGCTTGGATGTTTGTCTAACATTTAAAAATAAATAAAAAAATTACATTTTGAAAGCTCAGAGAACTTGAAGCATGAGCTGTTCTTGTGGAAAAGAGTTGCGTTAAGTTTCTCTGTATTTCCGTGTTTAGAACGAGTAAATACAACATTCACATGATTCGGCTGAACTGTTCTCAGGCCTGTGTGTTTCACACGAATCATAAATTCCAAAAAGTCCTCGTCAGTATATCTGTAAATATTGACAGTGTTTTATTCAGTCTTTAAATGAACTCATTCTGTGAGTCACAAGTTCACTGGATTCTGCATATAAGCATATTTCTGCATTAATATACATAAAGCCATGAGTTCCCGCGAGTGATTTAGAGGCGGAGGACACGCGTTTGGCTCCAGTCCGGCAGAGGCTCGCGTCAACAGCCTGATTTACACCGGGGAACAGATGGCGCACAAACCAGTGTTTGGAGAAGATGTGCAGTTTATTCACAGTGACACCAGAGCCCTTATTAGACATTCTCTGGTGACACAGTGGGCGACGCGTGCAAGAGTTTATATCTGCATGCAGATGAGAGGAGAACATCACGACGTCGGCGAGCGTGAGAAGCGAATGCATGAGAATCCAGTGTGAACAGAAGAAGACATCAGGAGAAACTCCGGAGATTACAGCATTAATCCAGACACAATCTCCTCACTATCAGCCGCTTCTCTGAGGTCAAAGGTGTTCGGCTGACACTAACATGTGGAGATCGCATGCATCGTATACGGTCGCCATCACTGCAAACTTAATAAACAGAACTGATAACTGAAAATGTGTGTGTAATTCCAGTTTTAACCTAATTTAAAGCCTAAATGAGAGACAGGAGAGTGTGCCGAGACACCCCGTATACAGTAATATATGACAAATATTGCCCTGTATCATGAGTGGGATTGTTAGGCCTATAAGTTACCAATAAGTCAATATATTATTTACATATATAAAATAGCCATAGTAAAATTGCATATGTACATACTGTATGCTAATAGTATTTAATTTGCGGCAATCATGTAATTCCATTTTTAATGTTGTAGAGTTCATTTTCATCCATATTTAGATTTCATCCCATTTAACGTCAACATAACATGTTCTATCAGTTGTTTTGAATTTTACACACGCATTGAGTGAACTGATGAATATTACCAGAGCCCGTCTACGGACAGCCTTGGCACTTCCTATTAGCCCCATTGTATCGATCTTGGTTGCAGTTCCATTAGAATTCCACTGGAGGTGATCGCGGGCGAGTGCAGACTGAATGGGAGTCTATGGGGCTAGACGGCTAAATGTGTCTCTTTCACCCGATTGCCGTTGAGAAATCTCAGATTTTATTGTAGGTTTTGCAAGTTCAACATGGGTTATAGGTCGAAAGTTGAATGAACGAGTACTTATTTCTTTTCGATTTCTTACAGTTTGAGTTGTTGTTGCCCATAACACGCTAGAATTCTGCTAATGACGTCAGCATTCTGACGTCATTGACATTTTAAAAGACTTTTTAAACCAAATAAGTGACTCTAAAAAATCTAACAGCCAGCAATGTGTAATTTCTTTGCATCTCCTTTCGAATACAACATTCAAATTACTAGACAAAAAATTATATCCTGAGAAAAGTGGATTTTGAGGGTTTTTCACCATAGACCTCCATTCATCCTGCACTCGCCTGCGAGCGCCCCCGCATGGACAGAGACGTGTTACTGCAGCCAGTCCAGAAACCGGAAGTAAGCAGAGAGTGCCAATTCTCTTCCTATTAGACATTCTCTGATATTACTCATCATAGCATATCTATATACACAGGGAAACAAAGGGAGCTAAATGAAACACAGGTGAACTTAATTAGTGACTAACAGACTATCATGGTTAACTTGTAGCTCCTAAAAGAGCAGCCAAAAGTGTGATTGCAAAGGAACATTCTCTCAATCCCAGTTCAGGACTGCACACGGATCGAGGACAACTTGTGTCAGCTGTACGGTAACGTACCTTTGCTGTTTTAAGCTTGTTCTTTTTTCTCCATTCTTGCAAAACTGACTTGCTTTAGTACAACTAAAAAAAGTTAGTTTAAGCAAAAGTATAGATTTAGTATATAGTATTTTTTTTTTTACCATTCCTTGTGAAAAAGTACACTTTAGCATGCTTTAAAAACAAGAGTACATACTGTATTATTGAAAAACCTATAAAAAATATACTTAAGTGCAAGAATGTAATGTTTTCAGACTTAATTGCATGTTTATGCATATTTTAAGTGTATATTAAATAGTCCTTTTGTTTGACTGAAGTACATCTTTATTTGTAATCCATTTCATAATTACTTTGAAATATGGTTAAAGTGCACTGCTGAATGTACTGATGTTTACTGTGCAGTTATGGTCAACTAAAATATATTTTAATCTAATTTCTATTTAAACTTATGTAATGCATTTAAAAATATACATGCAATGAAACGAAGTTGCAATTTTGTACATTTAAGAAAATATTAACTTTATATTTAATATTGAATAACATGTAGGCTACAACAGATCAAATTAAGTGTACTTTAAAGCACAACAAAAAGATTTTTAAAACATAATGTACTTTAAAGAAACTCTTCGTTTGACATTACTTTTTTTTTTTTAAGCGTACATATACTTAAAGGGATACTCCACTTTTTTTTGGAAATAGGCTCATTTTACAACTCCCCCAGAGATAAACAGTTGAGTTTTACCGTTTTCGAATCCATTCAGCCGATCTCCGGGTCTGGCGGTACCACTTTTAGCATAGCTTAGCATAGATCATTGAATCGGACAAGACCATTAGCATCTCTCAAAAAAATGACCAAAGAGTTGACCAGTAATGATATGATGCAGCGCCTGAAAATAGTCCCCAGCTCGGTAACTTCCAACGTGACCGGGACTAAGTTTGTCTAAACTATTAGACCTATTTTCAGGCGCTGCATCATATCATTACGCCTGCTGGACTCATGGTACGGCAGCAAAGTTTCTTGATTATTACGCAGGAATGAGAGTATAGTTCCTATCCATATCAGCCTAGAAAATCACAACTTTACATTTTCCGTCGGTCTTAGTACACGATGTTACTACAGAAGAGTCAAGTTTTAAATAGGAAAAATATCGAAACTCTTTGGTCATTTTCTTGAGAGAGATGCTAATGGTCTTGTCTGATTCAATGATCTATGCTAAGCTATGCTAAAAGTGGTACCGCCAGACCCGGAGTTCGGCTGAATGGATTCGAAAACGGTAAAACTCAACTGTTTAACTCTGGGGGAGCTGTAAAATGAGCCTATTTCCAAAAAAAGTGGAGTGTCCCTTTAATGTCACTCCTGCCAGCAGAAGCGCTATGATGGCCACCAGGGGGCACTTCTCCCTAGACCTTTTTCTTAATAATAATAATAATAAATTTAATTTGTAATGCACTTTATATTTAAGAAAATCTCAAAGTGCTACATGATAAAAAGGATAAAACAGAAAAAAGGGAGTTCAATCAAAAGCTCTCTTAAAAAGGTGGGTTTTAAGGCCTCGTTTAAAAGCATCCAAAGTCTGTGGTGTCCTCAGGGAGAGCATTCCACAGACTAGGGGCAGCTGAGCAGAAAGCCCGATCTCCCATTGTACGAAGCTTGGTCCTGGGAGGTTTCAGGCGATACGCCGAGGCAGATCGGAGGGCACGTGTTGAGGTCTGTGGGGTAAGGAGTTCCTTGAGGTAGGGGGGGGCTTCACCATGGATGCACTGGTAGGTAAGTAGAGAGACCTTGTACTCAATCCTGAGTGAGACAGGAAGCCAGTGGAGTGATTTGAGGATGGGGGTGATGTGGTCATATTTGCGTACCCTCAGCAGGGTACCTTTGCCTGGACTCATTTTAGTGTGATTACATCCACCTGTATGTCATTGGTTTGTTAAAGTTTAAAAGCCCTCTGGTGGCTATCATAGGCACTTCGGCTGGCAGGTGTGACGCTTATGAAAGTGTAAGGTGTGTACACATCATTGTTATTAACTGCAAGTGGACCTACAGGTTTTTTTATTTATTATTATACTTTCAAGATACTACAGGTACACATCCAATACCAATAAGCGCACTTTTTTTTTTTTTTTTTCACAAGGGTACATGGCAATTCAAAAATTATACAATTTTCCAGACAGCAACATGGTGTCGGCCCACATCTGGTACACATGGATTGCACTTGGCCCAGATGTGGGCCGGATCTGGGCCGACACTATGTTGCTGTCTGGGTTCTTACATGGTTTTCCGTTGCAAACTAATCTGGTTGTACTATTTTACCTAATGCAACTTCCATTCTCAAAGCTTTGACCTTCTATTCTATCAAAAATATTACATTCTTAAACCAAATGGCATGATTTCACTGAATCCACTCTTCATTGTAGGCTTTAAAGATCAACATGGAGAAAATCATCCTAATATTCCCTCTGATATTGCTGGTGCTGCATATACAAGGAGGAGAGTTCTCCAAAAGTCCAGTTTGTTTGCCTGAAGCTCCACAGCCGGAAGTCGAGGAGTTCGACAACACAATCTATGCCACTTGTGAAGTAACTCCCAGCCCCAATTTGCCACCTTGCCAGCCAAAGATCTTTGGGCAAATCCTCTTCAAGCAGGTCTTCCCCAATGGAGACTTGGAAGTGAAAATCAACCTCCGTGGTTTGCCTGCCGTCGATCGTCAAGAGCGTGCCATGCACATCCATCAGTATGGAGACCTCAGTCAAGGCAGCATCACTGTTGGTCCTCATTATAATCCAAACGGCGTTG
The DNA here is from genome assembly GCA_021554675.1 of Leuciscus idus. Lineage (NCBI taxonomy): Eukaryota > Metazoa > Chordata > Actinopteri > Cypriniformes > Leuciscidae > Leuciscus > Leuciscus idus. The sequence continues at coordinate 1,032,647 of CM038624.1, forward strand.
ACCACCCTCATCATCCTGGAGACCTGGGCAACTTTGCTTCCGAGCAAGGAGTTATAAAGCAGTTCCTGACGCTTCCAGACGCCAAGCTCTTTGGGCCTTATTCCATTCTGGGACGTTCGGTGGTGGTTCATGAGAAGGAGGATGATCTGGGAATGGGTTCAGATGAGGAGAGTAAAGTCAGTGGGAATGCTGGACAGAGAATTGCTTGCGGTGTGATTGGTATTACTACTCCAAGTCTGTGGCAGAAGACTGAACCGCTCCCCAAGAAGAGATGTGGAGGAAGGCACTGAGAGTCAAAGATGAGGGAGTCGGATATGGTGGAAGGGCAGATTCAAATAGGATAATCATGATTTTCCTTGTGTGTTCTTTGTATGTGTCCTACATTAAAGTATATTTCATAACCTGAACATTCCAATGTTTTTTTTCTTGGTCTTTTCAGAGGCTTTTTGGCTATGGCTTCCAATAGTAAATGCACCCTTAAAATTAAATGTAGGGTGAATGCGGGTAAAGTGGGCCATTTAGTTTGATTTACTGTGCTCAATGGGTTAACGCTTTAGAGCATGACAATGACCTTTAATTAAAGATGCACTATTTCTTTAAATTATTAAATAGTTTTGGTTGATGCAATATGACTCTTGTAAGGAGTTTATATATTGCTGACCCACTTTGGCTGAATGTCTTAAAGTGGGCCAGTAGGATTTATGTAGAGTGGGTGACCTGAAGTAATTCAATTCAAATTCATTAAATTGATGTATATTGGTTATTTTATAGTTGACATGTATAATCTACTTTTTTAGATGTAGATTCAGAATGTAACGCTTTAAAATATAGACACAATTTAAGTTAATTTAAAGTGTTTAGAGAAAACGGACGCAAATGTTTTACAATATGGTTAACGGAGTATTTTACAATACTGCAAACGAAGACGTGAAGTCGGACACTTTCTGCTTCCCGTAGTGACCGCTCACGTGGTGTTTGCATACTTTACCACAGCTGAAGTGAAATAAATGCAATATTTGCCAAATAATACACAAAGTATTGAATGAAAATGTCTCTGAAACATGTACTGCTTCATACAGCGTCTGTTTGAACAAGAATAAAGTTCAACATAAGCTACTATCAATGAAGTGGAGTAAGTTTTTTAATCCGTTTTAATTTGATAAACATGACACAATATAACGTCGCAACTACATGAAAAGAGTGTTTACTGTTATAAAAAACTGATTTGTGAGCTTTAGAGGAACTAAAGGTGTTCGAATAAACACGAAACACACGTGATCGTTGTCATGCGGTGAATCCGGCCAATCGTGGAACAGCTGTGACGTCATCAGCCCTCATGCAGCCGCTCTTGAGAAGCTGTGCTGGCTGAGTTCTCCGGCTACTCTCCAATCGCTCTCGCAGTACTTTGATGGCATACGTCACAGTCACGTGGCGTCGGCGCTGGATCAAGTCCAAGGGGGAAATCCATCAGCCGGAAACTGAAGCTTCCCCGGGCGCCGCCATTGATTAGCAGACCATCACCTGCTGTTAGCATCCCATTGACTCCCGTTCATTTTGGCGTCACTTTGACAGCGAATAACTTTACATCTGAGGCGTTTAAAGACTCCATTTGTCCATTATTTATTTCTAAAGAAACACGAAAATGTATAAAAGGCTCCATTACCTTGTATCTTACGTTATGGCCCCGTAGAAGCAGTTTTTGTAAAAGTAGGCTAACGATTGCGTCATAACCACGCGACTCTCTGTCGCACAGTAGAGAGATTACCGTATAGACAGGAGGAGAAGCTCGCAGTCAATCGGGGGGACGTGGATGCATAAAGTCCGATAAAGTCAAGGGAGAAGCCCATAGAGAATCATAAAGTTGCTCCTGCTCCTAGCTCATGCACACCTCCTACTCACACTCTCCGTCTCTGCAAGTTTCGGAAGCGAATGATTCAGATTTCTCTCGGCACAGCTACTAGAAGACAGACGGGTTGCTCACGTCACATCTACGTCGTCAAGCTCAGTGTGAGTCTGCGCAGTGCGCTCAGCCATCAGGAAGTGAGTGCTTCTAATTTGCTTCACTTTTCTCCGTTGAAACCTATGGGGTCGCTGTGTCCAGTTTATATACTGTCTATGGGCGCTGCGCACTCGGCTGCTCATAAACATGGCTGCAATATATTTGACCTGCCACAAGATGGCGCTGTTTTTGAAACTCTTGATGCAAAATCACTTTACTATAGAAGACGTTTGTACTACGTTATAACGAGTCATTCATGTATTTTAACTTATACGTTTCATAAACTAGTATTTAACCGAAGCTATAGATTGTGAAATTAAACATTTATTAGTGTGTTTTTTAGTTAGCTTAGATAGTAGCATAGCATACAGCTAGCGTTAGCCGATGATCGTGCTAGCTGAGCTTTACCTGAGCTTATACTGCCCTGATCAGGGCTGGACTGGGACAAAAAATCGGCCTGGGCATTTTGGCCCAGACTGGCCCACTATATGATCATAAACACCACCAATCTTTGCACACCCTTAAATATATGCATACCATCTCCTATTCCTTAAAACCACTAATGCCAGGTAATGAGTGAGTATAGGAACAAGTGAGAGTTAACAGATGAAATAAGTAAAAATTTGACATTTATTAATACAGTTGAACTATACTCCACAGTGATGAATCCTAAAACAAGCTATAAGCTGCATTGGCATAGCAATACCAGTGTTTCTCACATGATTTTTGGTAAAATTGTGGTGGGTGGACCTCGGTCCTTCTAGGGGGGTTTGGGGGCAAACTGTGCATTTGAATGTTAAATTCATCAATCTGGTGCACTTTGAGAGTTCAAAATTAAAAGCTCCAACCCATATTCAGTGTGCAAATTAAACAAAGAAAAATTCAAACCTCTTTTAGTAACAGTGTCTGTCTATATTACACTACATAATAATAGTTATAAATAACATTAATCGTATGACAGTAATAGCCATATTTTGTAAAACAAAGGAAACTTTCATAATTAGTTTTGTACCAATTTTTATACTTGAAAGAGATAAGCACATGATTTTTTATTTTGACGGTAACTGCATCAAGCTTTTATTTTGGCGGAAAACATGGTTTACAAACGCGTCTCGTTAAATTTCTAGTAAATTGCGGTAATCGTCAACTATGCAGATGTGGAAATAATCTGTAATTGGGTAATGGGTTCCTGCACTCATGACATAGCCTAAGTGTTTTGAAAGTAGTTCTGCTTACCGCGGACTGTACACTCACTCATCTCTCTCCTGATCCTCCTCACTATCATCATCATCATCACTGGAGCTGATGAAGGGCAGAAAGCATATATTTTGACACAGTTTACAGTGTCTGCTTTAAGGGCCTGTTTCAATTTTTTCACACTATTTCTCTGCACAATCCTTGCGTTTCTTCTCCATCTCGCTGACTATTTTGACAGATACACACTGACACTGCTGCACGCTCGCTCACTCGTTTAAAGTTGTGATTGGGCCAGCCCAGTGTCAGTCAAGGAAAGAACCAATGGGCCGCTGATCTACGTGTTTCATGGGCTGGTCTGTCAGAAAAAAAAACTAACGCTGACTTTTTTTGACCAATGCATTACACCGGCACAAACCCAGCGCCGCCAATGAAGCAAAACAAAACAAAACGAATGGGCCGACGATGTACAAATTTTATGGGCCGTAAAAAAAGATAGAAAAAATAATAATAATAAAAATGATGTATGAGTATGAGATGTATCGTCCCAAAAAGCACGTCGGCCCACTGGGAAAGTGCCCGGTATGCCCGATGGCCAGTCCAGCCCTGGCCCTGATACTGCCTTACCGTATTCACAGCTATTCATAATGCAATTATAATTGTCATTATTTTTCATTGTAATAATCAGCACAATATGTTACAAGTACACTTTTTTTTTTAATTAAAAGAACCATAAAATAATGTTTATTTGTGTATATTACTATTTTTCTTATTAACAGTTTAGACAGCTCACGTTAGCTACAAGTTATCGCAAGAACAGATTTAGATCAGGCATACTACTGGCATACTAATGGAGTCCTAAGCTCGGACTCATCTCTTCAATAGGACTCATTTGTTCACCACACCGGAGAAATCCAGACGGAGTGCTTAAGGAAAATGAAAACGAGCGGAAGTAGGAGGGCGGAGCCATGGCTACACTTTACCTGCATTCACTAAAAGGGGATTTTAACTTCGATGCCATAGAATAATCATTCCCCCAGACATTTTTACTTCTACCTGCAAAGACAATTAAATAACAGTCCAATTCCATGTGAAATATAGGCTTGTCAGGTTCGGGACAGAGTCTGTAGAAATGGTTTCTTGAAAAATAACAACTTATGTGAGATGAATATCTGCTATAAGAAGTGATGTCAAGCATGAAATTCACGTGTAATTGAACACTAACTGAGAATTAATGAGTCACAGTTGAGTTACCAAATGAAGAGGAGAGGAATCTATAGCAGAACTTCTTTTAATAAACACTAAACAATGAAGCGACTCTACACTGGAGAACACATTGTGCAATGCAAGACAAAGAACTGAATAAACTGAGTGCTATATATACACAGGCAAACAAAGGGAGCTAAATGAAACACAGGTGAACTTAATTAGTGACTAACAGACTATCATGGTTAACTTGTAGCTCCTAAAAGAGCAGCCAAAAGTGTGATTGCAAAGGAACATTCTCTCAGCCCCAGTTCAGGACTGCACACGGATCGAGGGCAACTTGTGTCAGCTGTACGGTAATGTACCTTTGCTGTTTTAGGCTTGTTTTTTTTTTTTATCCATTTTTGCAAAACTGACTTGATTTAGTACAACTAAAAAAAGTTAGTTTAAGCAAAAGTATAGATATTGTCTTTTATTTGACCTGTCCTTGTGAAAAAGTACACTTTAGCATGCTTTAAAGAGAAGAGTACATATTATTGAAAATAAACCTATAAAAAATATACTTTAAGTGCAAGAATGTGATGTTTTCATACTTAATTGCATATTTTAAATGTATATTAAACAGTCTTTTGTTTGACTGAAGTACGTCTTTATTTGTAATCCATTTCATAATTACTTTGAAATATGGTTAAAGTGCACTGCTGAATGTACTGATGTTTACTGTGCAGTTATGGTTAACCAAAATATATTTTAATATAATTTCTATTTAAACTTATATAATGCATTTTAAAAAATATACATGCAATGAAACATGAAGTTGCAATTTTGTAACTTTAAGAAAATATTAACTTTTATATTTAATATTGAATAACATGTAGGCTACAACAGATCAAATTAAGTGTACTTCTTTAAAGCACAACAAAAATATTTTTAAAACATAATGTACTTTAAAGTAAAACTCTTTAAAGTGTACATATACTTAATGTCAGTCCTGCCAGCAGAAGCGCTATGATGGCCACCAGAGGGCACTTCTCCCGAGACCTTTTCCTTTTCCATAAACCTTTGCCTGGACTCATTTTAGTGTGATTACATCCACCTGTATGTCATTGGTTTGTTAATGTTTGTGTGTGTATATAAGCCCTCTGGTGGCTATCATAGGCACTTCTGCTGGCAGGTGTGACACTTATGAACGTGTATACGGTGTGTACACTTAAGTGGCATTTTATAATTCATCATTGTTATTATCTGTAAGTGGACCTACAGGTTTTTTTTATTATTGTATTTTCAAGATGCTACAGGTACACATCCAATACCAATAAGGGCAATTTTTTTCACAAGGGTACATGACAATTAATAAATTATACAGTTTTTCAGACAGCAACATAGTGTCGGCCCACATCTGGTACACATGGATTGCACACGGCCCAGATGTGGGCCGGATCTGGGCCGACACCATGTTGCTGTCTGGGTTCTTATATGGTTTTCCGTTGCAAACTAATCTGGTTGTGCTATTTTACCTAATGCAATTTCCATTCTCAAAGCTCCCTGCAACAAAGTTTTGACCTTTTATTCTATCAAAAATATTACATTCTTAAACCAAATGGCATGATTTCACTGAATCCACTCTTCATTGTAGGCTTTAAAGATCAACATGGAGAAAATCATGCTAATATTCCCTCTGATATTGCTGGTGCTGCATATACAAGGAGGAGAGTTCTCCAAAAGTCCAGTTTGTTTGCCTGAAGCTCCACAGCCGGAAGTCGAGGAGTTCGACAACACAATCTATGCCACTTGTGAAGTAACTCCCAGCCCCAATTTGCCACCTTGCCAGCCAAAGATCTTTGGGCAAATCCTCTTCAAGCAGGTCTTCCCCAATGGAGACTTGGAAGTGAAAATCAACCTCCGTGGTTTGCCTGCCGTCGATCGTCAAGAGCGTGCCATGCACATCCATCAGTATGGAGACCTCAGTCAAGGCAGCATCACTGTTGGTCCTCATTATAATCCAAACGGCGTTGACCACCCTCATCATCCTGGAGACCTGGGCAACTTTGCTTCCGAGCAAGGAGTTATAAGGCAGTTCCTGACGCTTCCAGACGCCAAGCTCTTTGGGCCTTATTCCATTCTGGGACGTTCGGTGGTGGTTCATGAGAAGGAGGATGATCTGGGAATGGGTTCAGATGAGGAGAGTAAAGTCAGTGGGAATGCTGGACAGAGAATTGCTTGCGGTGTGATTGGTATTACTACTCCAAGTCTGTGGCAGAAGACTGAACCGCTCCCCAAGAAAAGATGTGGAGGAAGGCACTGAGAGTCAAAGATGAGGGCGTCGGATATGGTGGAAGGGCAGATTCAAATAGGATAATCATGATGTTCCTTGTGTTCTTTGTATGTGTCCTACATTAAAGTATATTTCATAACCTGAACATTCCCTTTTTTTTTTTTTTTTTTTTTTTTTTTTTTTTTTTTTCAGAGGCTTTTTGGCCATGGCTTCCAATAGTAAATGCACCCTTAAAAATAAATGTAGGGTGAATGGAGGTAAAGTGGGCCATTTAGTTAGATTTACTGTGCTCAATGGGTTAACACTTTAATTAAAGGCCATCGTCATGCTCTTAAAGATGCACTATTTCTTTAAATGATAAAATAGTTTTGGTTGATGCAATATGACACTGGAGGGTGTGGCTACATCTCAAGGCCGGACACCCTTATTGTTAAAGGTAGAAAACCCTCTAACATAAGATTTTATTTTCTAAATTATAAGGTTTCTCACACATATTGTGACTGTTCCTGGTTTGTTACTAAAGTTAACAGGGAATCAAATGCAAAGAATTGAATGTGTTGCTTTTCTTGTAAGGAGTTTATATATTGCTGACCCACTTTGGCTGAATGTCTTAAAGTGGGCCAGTAGGATTTATGTAGAGTGGGTGACCTGAAGTAATTATTTTCTAATTCATTAAATTGATGTATATTGGTTATTTTATAGTTGACATGTATAATCTACTTTTTTAGAGAACAGAATCATGGAAGAAATGAAAGGGCAGAAAATAAGATGAGGAAAGTTCAATCTGTAAAGTGAAGAAAGGATGAGAGGCGCAAAATGTAGATTCAGAATGTAACGCTTTAAAATATAGACACAATTTAAGTTAATTTAAAGTGTTTAGAGAAAACGGACGCAAATGTTTTACAATATGGTTAATGGAGTATTTTACAATACTGCAAACGAAGACGTGAAGTCGGACACTTTCTGCTTCCCGTAGTGACCGCTCACGTGGTGTTTGCATACTTTACCACAGCTGAAGTGAAATAAATGCTATATTTGCCAAATAATACACAGATGTTTCAGAGACATTTTCATTCAATACTTTATGTACTGCTTCATACAGCGTCTGTTTGAACAAGAATAAAGTTCAACATAAGCTACTATCAATGAAGTGGAGTAAGTTTTTTAATCAGTTTTAATTTGATAAACATGACACAATATAACATCGCAACTACATGAAAAGAGTGTTTACTGTTATAAAAAACTGATTTGTGAGCTTTAGAGGAACTAAAGGTGTTCGAATAAACACGAAACACACGTGATCGTTGTCATGCGGTGAATCCGGCCAATCGTGGAACAGCTGTGACGTCATCAGCCCTCATGCAGCCGCTCTTGAGAAGCTGTGCTGGCTGAGTTCTCCGGCTACTCTCCAATCGCTCCGCGGTACTTTGATTGCATACGTCACAGTCACGTGGCGTCACGCTGGATCAAGTCCAAGGGGGATAACAGAGCCCGTCTACGGGGAGCCTGGCCACTCCCTATTAAGTCCTATTGTACCGAATTTTGGTTGTAGTTCCACTGGGGGCGATCGCCCATGAGTGCAAAATGAATGGGAGTCTATGGAGCTAGACTGCTAAATTTGTCTCTTTCACCCGATTGCCGTTGAGAAATCTCAGATTTGATTGTAGGTTCAACATGGGTTATAGGTCGAAAGTTGAATGAACGAGTACTTATGTCCTTTCAATTTCTTACAGGTTGAGTTGTTGTTGCCCATAACACGCTAGAATTCTGCTAATGAACGCTGATTGTTCAGTGAAGGACTGATTACGACCAGAGATACCGCTTGATGGCATTGTGTGTGTGTGTGTGTGTGTGTTTTCGACGTGGTCTTTTAAAACAACAAAACAAAAACTCTTCTAGCACGTGTATTTACCTGTGTCAGCTGTGTTGTGTGTTTACCTGTGTCAGCTGTGTTGTGTAGTTACCTGTGTCAGCTGTGTTGTGTGTTTACCTGTGTCAGCTGTGTTGTGTTTACCTGTGTCAGCTGTGTTGTGTGTTTACCTGTGTCAGCTGTGTTGTGTTTACCTGTGTCAGCTGTGTTGTGTAGTTACCTGTGTCAGCTGTGTTGTGTGTTTACCTGTGTCAGCTGTGTTGTGTAGTTACCTATGTCAGCTGTGTTGTGTGTTTACCTGTGTCAGCTGTGTTGTGTAGTTACCTGTGTCAGCTGTGTTGTGTGTTTACCTGTGTCAGCTGTGTTGTGTAGTTACCTGTGTCAGCTGTGTTGTGTGTTTACCTGTGTCAGCTGTGTTGTGTAGTTACCTGTGTCAGCTGTGTTGTGTAGTTACCTGTGTCAGCTGTGTTGTGTAGTTACCTGTGTCAGCTGTGTTGTGTGTTTACCTGTGTCAGCTGTGTTGTGTTTACCTGTGTCAGCTGTGTTGTGTAGTTACCTGTGTCAGCTGTGTTGTGTGTTTACCTGTGTCAGCTGTGTTGTGTTTACCTGTGTCAGCTGTGTTGTGTGTTTACCTGTGTCAGCTGTGTTGTGTTTACCTGTGTCAGCTGTGTTGTGTGTTTACCTGTGTCAGCTGTGTTGTGTAGTTACCTGTGTCAGCTGTGTTGTGTGTTTACCTGTGTCAGCTGTGTTGTGTGTTTACCTGTGTTAGCTGTGTTGTGTGTTTACCTGTCAGCTGTGTTGTGTAGTTACCTGTGGCAGCTGTGTTGTGTGTTTACCTGTGTCAGCTGTGTTGTGTGTTTACCTGTGTTAGCTGTGTTGTGTGTTTACCTGTGTCAGCTGTGTTGTGTAGTTACCTGTGTCAGCTGTGTTGTGTGTTTACCTGTGTCAGCTGTGTTGTGTAGTTACCTGTGTCAGCTGTGTTGTGTGTTTACCTGTGTCAGCTGTGTTGTGTGTTTACCTGTGTCAGCTGTGTTGTGTAGTTACCTGTGTCAGCTGTGTTGTGTTTACCTGTGTCAGCTGTGTTGTGTGTTTACCTGTGTCAGCTGTGTTGTGTGTTTACCTGTGTCAGCTGTGTTGTGTGTTTACCTGTGTCAGCTGTGTTGTGTGTTTACCTGTGTCAGCTGTGTTGTCGATGCCTCGAGAGAAAGGAAAGTGCAGAGCACGAAAGCACCAAAGTGACTGAAGGATTGCCGTAAAGCAGTATCTCTGGTCGTACGATGTGTATGACGTAATTTACATTTTAAAAGACTTTTTAAAGCAAATAAGTGACTCTAACAATCTAACACCCAGCAATGTGTAATTTCTTTGCATCTCCTTTCGAATACAACATTCAAATTACTAGACTAAAAATTATATCCTGAGAAAAGTGAATTTTGAGGGGTATAGCTCCATAGACCTCCATTCATTCTGCACTCGTCCTGTGAGCGCCCTCATGTGGAGCCAGAGTGGAACTGCAACCAGTTCAGAAGCCGGAAGTTCACTGAGAGTGGAAGTTCTCCCCTTATTAGACATTCTCTGAGGGTAATCTATCAGCCGGAAACTGAAGCTTCCCCGGGGGCCGCCATTGATTAGCAGACCATCACCTGCTGTTAGCAATTCCATTGACTCCCATTCATTTTGGCGTCACTTTGACAGCGAATAACTTTACATCTGAGGCATTTTAAGACTCCATTTGTCCATTTATTTTATTTCTAAAGAAACACGAAAATGTATAAAAGGCTCCATTACCTTGTATCTTACGTTATGGCCCCGTAGAAGCAGTTTTTGTAAAAATAGGCTAACGATTGCGTCATAACCACGCGACTCTCTGTCGCACAGTAGAGAGATTACCGTATGGACAGGAGGAGAAGCTCACGGGCAATCGGGGGGACGTGGAGGCAAAATGACAAAATAATTAATCAGAATACTTAGCAAAAGTTGCTCCTGCTCCTAGCTCATGCACACCTCCTACTCACACTCTCCGTCTCTGCAAGTTTCGGAAGGGAATGATTCAGATTTCTCTCGGCACAGCTACTAGAAGACAGACGGGTTGCTCACGTCACATCTACGTCGTCAAGCTCAGTGTGAGTCTGCGCAGTACGCTCAGCCATCAGGAAGAAGAGCTTCTAATTGACTTCACCTTTCTCCGTTGAATCCAATGGGGTCGATGTGTCCATTTCTTATACTGTCTATGGTATCAAGTCGGACAGAATTTTTAACCGGCATGCACTGCTTCATGCCTCGCTTTCTTTCCACTCACGTGAATGCATCACTTCGTGTGTCGGAATGTTTGAACCCAGACCATAACTCTACAGGTTTTTGTAAGTTTAAGTCCATTTACTAAAAAAAATAAAATAAATTACGATATAAATAAGCCTATAGCCTATGTTACATGATCATATATTCTGACACATAAACAGCATATAGAAACCATAAAATAATTATACGAACATTTACTTGCCTCAAGCAACTCTGTTGGTATTTTTATAATTAGTATTAATATAATTGTTACATTTATTTTATTGCTACACTTTAATATGAGAATTATATTATCAGAAAACTGAACATTTCGTTTTGTCAGGCTTTTATTTGTGCTTAATGGATAAAACAACGGCGCTGCACACTCGGCTGCTCATAAACATGGCTGCAATATATTTGACCTGCCACAAGATGGCGCTGTTTTCGACACTCTAGATGCTTCGAATCTTTTCCCGAAACATTCAGGGGAAAGCCACAGTGCTTCATGAGGCTTCATTTGCCCATCCCTACCTTAAAGTTAACAAATTAAGAAAAGAAAAAACATCTAGGTTACATTTAACAAAAAGTGGCCCACTTTACCTAGCCTGGTCCTACCAGACTCTCGTACATTTCATTTGTACAGAGAGTCTGGCCACTCTCCATTGACAAGCGTTAACTTCCTTGAAGATGGGTACTCTGTTAAAGTTTAAAACTATTGGATCTGCCCAGAGCCACTCTGGATTTGCCATTAGCTTTCCTGTAGCTCAGTGGTAAGAGCATTGCGTTAACAACGCAAGGTTGTGGGTTCGATCCCAGGGGATTGCACATACCTATGTATAAATGTATAGGATAATGCAATGTAAGTCGCTTTGGATAAAAGCGTCTGCCAAATGCATAAATGTAAATGTAATGTAAATGTAAATAACCAATCGCTAACGTTTGGTCGTGACGTATGTCTACAACTCAAACTAGTGCACCTCAACGTCATCGTTCTCAGCCACTCCCTCTGTTCGCTGATTGGACCGCCAAAAAATTGGCTGGAGAAAACCCAAGAATATACCGCAAATCCAGACGGAGTGCTTAAAGGGATACTTCACCTCTGGAAAGATGAATGTGTATTTAAATTGGGTCATTTATGTAGTAGAAATGTGACTTTTTTTTTTAATTTGGAGCTTTCTAGACTGAGAAAAGCCAAAAAAATGATTTTTGGCTCATGTGGATGAAAGACAACAACTCCCAGAATGCACTTACTTCGCTGCCCTACGAGGCCACTCCCAAGCCACGCCTACCGGTTACAGAGGGCAGCTACTAGTTGACTCGAAACTGAAAAGATGCCGTTTTTTCGCGAGTCTCCGGGACGAGTCTGCCCAAAATGTCCGGGATTCGGCTTTTGCGTTCTACAGTCACCATTCATTATGTTTACTGTGGCGAGCAGGACGAGGCTGAGGGGCGCGGGAGATCGACGCGGGAGAACGGCACGAGGCCGGTGGCGTGATTACTGATGAGCAACACCTGTGAGACGCACCGGTCTCGTAGGCTATATCTCACGGAGGAGCGGGAATTTTCTTAGCAATGCTATAACGCACATCAACCGATCACTTGTTTAGCGTTCATGTAAACACTACATTCAGATTCACTAATCGGAATGGATTCAGTTAGATTGAAACTAAAGGTGTGCATGTAAACAATGAATGGCGACTGTAGAAAGCAAAAACTGAAAAATCCCGGACATTTTGGACGATCTCGACGGCCGGACATGTCCGGGAAAAAGAGGATGTAACCCCTACTACTCAGCTTTCTCCACAGAGCAAGAGCCTGCTAGCTTAGCTTCCAAAAAAAGATGGCTGACACTATGTGTACATTCTGTGAGTGAGATCCCTCTATGGGCGGGTTGAGAACATGCGGGACAGCTCCTCCTACTGGCTGTAGTCTTTAGCCTCTGGCTAAAAAATACTCAGATGACGCAAAATGACGATTTTTGCGTCATCGGAGGATTTTTTCCAGACAAATACATAAATCTCTCGTCTCAGGGGGACATGAGGGTGGGAAGCACGGTAATTCGAAAATACTACAGGTTTTCTACTAATACAAAGCTTAATGCTAAATTCTGAAGTATCCCTTTAAGGAAAATGAAAATGAGTGGAAGTACGTAGGAGGGCGGAGCCAGGCTACACTTTAACTGCATCCTCTCTACTAAAAGGGGATTTTAACTTCGATGCCATAGAATAATCATTCCCCCAGACATTTTTACTTCTACCTGCAAAGACAATTAAATAACAGTCCAATTCCATGTGAAATATAGGCTTGTCAGGTTCGGGACAGAGTCTGTAGAAATGGTTTCTTGAAAAATAACAACTTATGTGAGATGAATATCTGCTATAAGAAGTGATGTCAAGCATGAAATTCACGTGTAATTGAACACTAACTGAGAATTAATGAGTCACAGTTGAGTTACCGAATGAAGAGGAGAGGAATCTATAGCAGAACTTCTTTTAATAAACACTAAACAATGAAGCGACTCTACACTGGAGAACACATTGTGCAATGCAAGACAAAGAACTGAATAAACTGAGTGCTATATATACACAGGCAAACAAAGGGAGCTAAATGAAACACAGGTGAACTTAATTAGTGACTAACAGACTATCATGGTTAACTTGTAGCTCCTAAAAGAGCAGCCAAAAGTGTGATTGCAAAGGAACATTCTCTCAGCCCCAGTTCAGGACTGCACACGGATCGAGGACAACTTGTGTCAGCTGTACGGTAACGTACCTTTGCTGTTTTAAGCTTGTTCTTTTTTTCTTTTCTTTGTTTTTCTTGCAAAACTGACTTGATTTAGTACAACTAAAAAAAGTTAGTTTAAGCAAAAGTATAGATATTGTCTTTTATTTGACCAGTCCTTGTGAAAAAGTACACTTTAGCATGCTTTAAAAAGAAGAGTACTTATTATTGAAAAGAAACCTATAAAAAAAATACTTAAGTGCAAGAATGTAATGTTTTCAGACTTAATTGCATATTTTAAATGTATATTAAACAGTCCTTTGTTTGACTGAAGTACATCTTTATTTGTAATCCATTTCATAATTACTTTGAAATATGGTTAAAGTGCACTGCTGAATGTACTGATGTTTACTGTGCAGTTATGGTCAACTAAAATATATTTTAATATAATTTCTATTTAAACTTACGTAATGCATTTAAAAATATACATGCAATGAAACATGAAGTTGCAATTTTGTACACTTAAGAAAATATTGAATAACATGTAGGCTACAACAGATCAAATTAAGTGTACTTCTTTAAAGCACAACAAAAAGATTTTTAAAACATAATGTACTTTAAAGTAAAACTCTTCGTTTGACATTATTTTTATTTTTTTTTATTTTTTTATTTTATTTTTTTTAAGCGTACATATACTTAAAGGGATACTCCACTTTTTTTTGGAAATGGCCTCATTTTACAACTCCCCCAGAGATAAACAGTTGAGTTTTACCGTTTTCGAATCCATTCAGCCGATCTCCGGGTCTGGCGGTACCACTTTTAGCATAGCTTAGCATAGATCATTGAATCGGACAAGACCATTAGCATCTCTCTAAAAAAAATGACCAAAGAGTTGACCAGTAATGATATGATGCAGCGCCTGAAAATAGTCCCCAGCTCGGTAACTTCCAACGTGACCGGGACTAAGTTTGTCTAAACTATTAGACCTATTTTCAGGCACTGCATCATATCATTACGCCTACTGGACTCATGGTACGGCAGCAAAGTTTCTTGATTATTACGCAGGAATGAGAGTATAGTTCCTAGCCATATCAGCCTAGTAAATCGCAACTTTACATTTTCCGTCGGTCTTAGTACACGATGTAACTACAGAAGAGTCAAGTTTTAAATAGGAAAAATATCGAAACTCTTTGGTCTTTTTTGAGAGAAATGCTAATGGTCTTGTCCGATTCAATGATCTATGCTATACCGCCAGACCCGGAGATCGGCTGAATGGATTCGAAAACGGTAAAACTCAACCGTTTAATTCTGGGGGAGTTGTAAAATGAGCCTATTTCCAAAAAAAGTGGAGTGTCCCTTTAATGTCTCTCCTGCCAGCAGAAGCGCCATGATGGCCACCAGAGGGCGCTTCTCCCTAGACCTTTTTAATAAACCTTTGCCTGGACTCATTTTAGTGTGATTACATCCACCTGTATGTCATTGGTTTGATAAAGTTTAAAAGCCCTCTGGTGGCTATCATAGGCACTTCGGCTGGCAGGTGTGACACTTATGAAAGTGTACGGTGTGTACACTTAAGTGGCTTTTTATAATTCATAATTATTAACTGCAAGTGGACCTACAGGTTTTTTTATTTATTATTATTATTATACTTTCAAGATACTACAGGTACACATCCAATGCCAATAAGTGCATTTTTTTTTCACAAGGGTACATAGGACTTCAAAAATTATACAATTTTCCAGACAGCAACATAGTGTCGGCCCACATCTGGTACACATGTGCACGTGGGCCGGATCTGGGCTGACACTATGTTGCTGTCTGGGTTCTTGTATGGTTTTCCGTTGCAAACTAATCTGGTTGTGCTATTTTACCTAATGCAACTTCCATTCTCAAAGCTCCCTGCAACAAAGCTTTGACCTTTATTCTATCAAAAATATTACATTCTCAAACCAAATGGCATGATTTCACTGATTTCACTCTTCATTGTAGGCTTTAAAGATCAACATGGAGAAAATCATGCTAATATTCCCTCTGATATTGCTGGTGCTGCATATACAAGGAGGAGAGTTCTCCAAAAGTCCAGTTTGTTTGCCTGAAGCTCCACAGCCGGAAGTCGAGGAGTTCGACAACACAATCTATGCCACTTGTGAAGTAACTCCCAGCCCCAATTTGCCACCTTGCCAGCCAAAGATCTTTGGGCAAATCCTCTTCAAGCAGGTCTTCCCCAATGGAGACTTGGAAGTGAAAATCAACCTCCGTGGTTTGCCTGCCGTCGATCGTCAAGAGCGTGCCATGCACATCCATCAGTATGGAGACCTCAGTCAAGGCAGCATCACTGTTGGTCCTCATTATAATCCAAACGGCGTTGACCACCCTCATCATCCTGGAGACCTGGGCAACTTTGCTTCCGAGCAAGGAGTTATAAAGCAGTTCCTGACGCTTCCAGACGCCAAGCTCTTTGGGCCTTATTCCATTCTGGGACGTTCGGTGGTGGTTCATGAGAAGGAGGATGATCTGGGAATGGGTTCAGATGAGGAGAGTAAAGTCAGTGGGAATGCTGGACAGAGAATTGCTTGCGGTGTGATTGGTATTACTACTCCAAGTCTGTGGCAGAAGACTGAACCGCTCCCCAAGAAAAGATGTGGAGGAAGGCACTGAGAGTCAAAGATGAGGGAGTCGGATATGGTGGAAGGGCAGATTCAAATAGGATAATCATGATTTTCCTTGTGTTCTTTGTATGTGTCCTACATTAAAGTATATTTCATAACCTGAACATTCCCATGTTTTTTTTTTCTTGGTCTTTGCAGAGGCTTTTTGGCCATGGCTTCCAATAGTAAATGCACCCTTAAAAATAAATGTAGGGTGAATGCAGGTAAAGTGGGCCGTTTAGTTTGATTTACTGTGCTCAATGGGTTAACGCTTTAAGAGCATGACAATGGCCTTTAATTAAAGATGCACTATTTCTTTAAATGATAAAATAGTTTTGGTTGATGCAATATGACACTGGAGGGTGTGGCTACATCTCAAGGCAGGACACCCTTATTGTTAAAGGTAGGAAACCCTCTAACATAAGATTTTATTTTCTAAATTATAAGGTTTCTCACACATATTGTGAATGTTCCTGGTTTGTTACTAAAGTTAACAGGGAATCAAATGCAAAGAATCGAATGTGTTGCTTTTCTTGTAAGGAGTTTATATATTGCTGACCCACTTTGGCTGAATGTCTTAAAGTGGGCCAGTAGGATTTATGTAAAGTGGGTGACCTGAAGTAATTTATTTTCAAATTCATTAAATAAATTGATGTATATTGGTTATTTTATAGTTGACATGTATAATCTACTTCTTTAGAGAACAGAATCATGGAAGAAATGAAAGGGCAGAAAATAAGATGAGGAAAGTTCAATCTGTAAAGTGAAGAAAGGATGAGAAGAGCAAAATGTAGATTCAGAATGTAACGCTTTAAAATATAGACACAATTTAAGTTAATTTAAAGTGTTTAGAGAAAACGGACGCAAATGTTTTACAATATGGTTAACGGAGTATTTTACAATACTGCAAACGAAGACGTGAAGTCGGACACTTTCTGCTTCCCGTAGTGACCGCTCACGTGGTGTTTGCATGCTTTACCACAGCTGAAGTGAAATAAATGCAATATTTGCCAAATAATACACAAAGTATTGAATGAAAATGTCTCTGAAACATGTACTGCTTCATACAGCGTCTGTTTGAACAAGAATAAAGTTCAACATAAGCTACTATCAATGAAGTGGAGTAAGTTTTTTAATCAGTTTTAATTTGATAAACATGACACAATATAACATCGCAACTACATGAAAAGAGTGTTTACTGTTATAAAAAACTGATTTGTGAGCTTTAGAGGAACTAAAGGTGTTCGAATAAACACGAAACACACGTGATCGTTGTCATGCGGTGAATCCGGCCAATCGTGGAACAGCTGTGACGTCATCAGCCCTCATGCAGCCGCTCTTGAGAAGCTGTGCTGGCTGAGTTCTCCGGCTACTCTCCAATCGCTCTCGCAGTACTTTGATTGCATACGTCACAGTCACGGGGCCTCGCGCTGGATCAAGTCCAAGGGGGAAATCCATCAGCCGGAAACTGAAGCTTCCCCGGGGGCCGCCATTGATTAGCAGACCATCACCTGCTGTTAGCATCCCATTGACTCCCGTTCATTTTGGCGTCACTTTGACAGAGAATAACTTTACATCTGAGGCGTTTAAAGACTCCATTTGTCCATTATTTATTTCTAAAGAAACACGAAAATGTATAAAAGGCTCCATTACCTTGTATCTTACGTTATGGCCCCATAGAAGCAGTTTTTGTAAAAATAGGCTAACGATTGCGTCATAACCACGCGACTCTCTGTCGCACAGTAGAGAGATTACCGTATGGACAGGAGGAGAAGCTCGCGGGCAATCGGGGCGACGTGGAGGCAAAATGACAAAATAATTAATCAGAATACTTAGCAAAAGTTGCTCCTGCTCCTAGCTCATGGACACCTCCTACTCACACTCTCCGTCTCTGCAAGATTCAGAAGGGAATGATTCAGATTTATCTCGGCACAGCTACTAGAAGACAGACGGGTTGCTCACGTCACATCTACGTCGTCAAGCTCAGTGTGAGTCTGCGCAGTACGCTCAGCCATCAGGAAGAGAGAGCTTCTAATTGACTTCACTTTTCTCCGTTGAATCCAATGGGGTCGCTGTGTCCATTTCTTATACTGTCTATGATCAAGAACTAACCGGCATGCACTGCTTCATGCCTCGCTTTCTTTCCAGTCACGTGAATGCATCACTTCGCGTGTCGGAATGTTTGAACCCAGACCATAACTCTACAGGTTTTTGTAAGTTTAAGTCCATTTACAAAAAAACAAACAAAAAAAAATACGATATAAATAAGCCTATAGCCTATGTTACATGATCATATTTTCTGACACATAAACAGCATATAGAAACCATAAAATAATTATACCAACATTTACTTGCATCAAGCAACTCTGTTGGTATTTTTTATAATTAGTATTAATATAATTGTTACATTTATTTTATTGCTACACTTTAATATGAGAATTATATTATCAGAAAACTGAACATTTCGAGTTGTCAGGCTTTTATTTGTGCTTAATGGATAAAACAACGGCGCTGCACACTCGGCTGCTCATAAACATGGCTGCAATATATTTGACCTGCCACAAGATGGCGCTGTTTTCGACACTCTTGATGCTTCGAATCTTTTCCCGAAACATTCAGGGGAAAGCCACAGTGCTTCATGAGGCTTCATTTGCCCATCCCTACCTTAAAGTTAACAAATTAAGAAAAGAAAAAAAATCTAGGTTACATTTAACAAAAATTGGCCCACTTTACCTAGCCTGGTCCTACCAGACTCTCGTACATTTTTCCACTCTCCATTGACAAGCGTTAACTTCCTTAAAGACGGGTACTCTGTTAAAGTTTAAAACTATTGGATCTGCCATAACCAATCGCTAACGTTTGGTCGTGACGTATATCTACAACTCAAACTAGCCATAGAATGTCAAGTAAGGGGAGAACTTCCACTCTCAGTAAACTTCCGGCTTCTTAACTGGTTGCAGTTCCACTCTGGTTCCATATAACCCATGTTGAACTTGCAAAACCTACAATCAAATCTGAGATTTCTCAACGGCAATCGGGTGAAAGAGACTAATTTAGCCGTCTAGCTCCATAGACTCCCATTCATTTTGCACTCATGGGCGATCGCCCCCAGTGGAACTCTGGTGGAACTACAACCAAAACTCGGTACAATAGGACTTAAAGGGATAATTCACTTTGAAAAAAAAATTTGGTATGTTTTAGCTTACCTCAAGGGCATCCAAGATGTAGGTGTCTTTGTTTCCGCAGTAGTTTCAATTTTGATATTTTTAGGTCAAACCGTTCTTGTCTGTCAGTCATATAATGCAGGTCTATGGTCACCACCTCAAAGAGCATGCACAGAGAAGTCCAAATTAAACAATTCCCCATCGTAACGAGCGGTTTGTGTGAGAAAACGAACAGTATTTATATAGTTTTTACCTCTTGTACACAATCACGTCCAAGTGATCTGAGGGCGAGCGCGCTTCCTGGTGTGTGACGTGTGCGCGCGTTCTGGCTTAGTCTGTGCAAGCGCCGGAAAGTGTACAAGAGGTAAAAACGATATAAATACTGTTCGTTTTCTTACACAAACCGCTCGTTTCGTGTCTTAGGCCATCAATGTGTACTTACGATGGGGAATTGTTTAATTTGGACTTCTCTGTGCATGCTCTTTGAGGTGGTGACCATAGACCTGCATTATATGACTGACAGACAAGAACGGTTTGACCTAAAAATATCAAAATTGAAACTACTGCGGAAACAAAGACACCTACATCTTGGATGCCCTTGAGGTAAGCTAAAACATACCAACATTTTATTTCAAAGTGAACTATCCCTTTAATAGGGAGTGGCTAGGCTTTCCGTAGACAGGCTCTGGTTTGGTCGTGACGTATGTCTACAACTCAAACTAGCGCACCTCAACATCATCGTTCTCAGCCACTCCCTCTGTTCGCTGATTGGACCGCCAAAAAATTGGCCGGTGTGGTGAACAAATGAGTCCTACTGAAGAGATGAGTCCGAGCTTAGGACCCAAGCAATCGGATTGGTTCAAAGCACGTTTTATGGGTAATCGCTTTAGTGCCTGGTTACAAATCATACAAAATCAATTTATTATAGAAGACGTTTGTACTACGTTATAACGAGTCATTAATGTATTTTAACTTATACGTTTCATAAACTAGTATTTAACCGAAGCTATAGATTGTGAAATTAAACATTTCTCATTATTAGTGTGTTTTTTAGTTAGCTTAGATAGTAGCATAGCATACAACTAGCGTTAGCCGATGATCGTGCTAGCTGAGCTTTACCTGAGCTTATACTGCCTTACCGTATTCACAGCTATTCGTAATGCAATTATAATTGTCATTATTTTTCATCGTAATAATCAGCAACAATATGTTACAAGTACACTTTTTTTAAATTAAAAGAACCATAAAATAATGTTTATTTGTGTATATTACTATTTTTCTTATTAACAGTTTAGACAGCTCACGTTAGCTACAAGTTATCCCAAGAACAGATTTAGATCAGGCATACTACTGGCATACTAATGGGGTCCTAAGCTCGGACTCATCTCTTCAATAGGACTCATTTGTTCACCACACCGGAGAAATCCAGACGGAGTGCTTAAGGAAAATGAAAATGAGCGGAAGTAGGAGGGCGGAGCCATGGCTACACTTTACCTGCATTCACTAAAAGGGGATTTTAACTTCGATGCCATAGAGTAATCATTCCCCCAGACATTTTTACTTCTACCTGCAAAGACAATTAAATAACAGTCCAATTCCATGTGAAATATAGGCTTGTCAGGTTCGGGACAGAGTCTGTAGAAATGGTTTCTTGAAAAATAACAAATTATGTGAGATGAATATCTGCTATAAGAAGTGATGTCAAGCATGAAATTCACATGTAATTGAACACTAACTGAGAATTAATGAGTCACAGTTGAGTTACCAAATGAAGAGGAGAGGAATCTATAGCAGAACTTCTTTTAATAAACACAAAACAATGAAGCGACTCTACACTGGAGAACACATTGTGCAATGCAAGACAAAGAACTGAATAAACTGAGTGCTATATATACACAGGCAAACAAAGGGAGCTAAATGAAACACAGGTGAACTTAATTAGTGACTAACAGACTATCATGGTTAACTTGTAGCTCCTAAAAGAGCAGCCAAAAGTGTGATTGCAAAGGAACATTCTCTCAGCCCCAGTTCAGGACTGCACACGGATCGAGGACAACTTGTGTCAGCTGTACGGTAATGTACCTTTGCTGTTTTAAGCTTGTTCTTTTTCTCTCCATTCTTGCCAAACTGACTTGATTTAGTACAACTAAAAAAAGTTAGTTTAAGCAAAAGTATAGCTATTTTCTTTTATTTTACCTGTTCTTGTGAGAAAGTACACTTTAGCATGCTTTAAAGAGAAGAGTACATATTATTGAAAAAAAACCTATAAAAAATATATTTAAGTGCAAGAATGTAATGTTTTCAGACTTAATTGCATGTTTATGAAGATTTTAAATGTATATTAAACAGTCTTTTGTTTGACTGAAGTACGTCTTTATTTGTAATCCATTTCATAATTACTTTGAAATATGGTTAAAGTGCACTGCTGAATGTACTGATGTTTACTGTGCAGTTATGGTCAACTAAAATATATTTTAATATAATTTCTATTTAAACTTATATAATGCATTTAAAAATATACATGCAATGACACATGAAGTTGCAATTTTGTACACTTAAGAAAATATTAACTTTATATTTAATATTGAATAACATGTAGGCTACAACAGATCAAATTAAGTGTACTTCTTTAAAGCACAACAAAAAGATATTTAAAACATAATGTACTTTGCTTATGACATTATTTTTTTTTAGTGTACATATACTTAATGTCACTCCTGCCAGCAGAAGCGCTATGATGGCCACCAGAGGGCACTTCTCCCGAGACCTTTTCCTTTTCCATAAACCTTTGCCTGGACTCATTTTAGTGTGTTTACATCCACCTGTATGTCATTGGTTTGTTAATGTTTGTGTGTATATAAGCCCTCTGGTGGCTATCATAGGCACTTCTGCTGGCAGGTGTGACACTTATGAAAGTGTATGGTGTGACACTTAAGTGGCTTTTTAATTCGTCAGTGTTATTATCTGCAAGTGGACCTACAGGTTTTTATTTTATTATTATTGTATTTTCAAGATGCAGGTACACATCCAATGCCAATAAGCGCACCTTTTTTTTTCACAAGGGTACATAGCAATTCAAAAATTATACAGTTTTTCAGACAGCAACATAGTGTCGGCCCACATCTGGTACTCATGGATTGCACACGGCCCAGATGTGGGCCGGATCTGGGCCGACACTATGTTGCTGTCTGGGTTCTTATCTGGTTGTGCCATTTTACCTAATGCAACTTCCATTCTCAAAGCTCCCTGCAACAAAGTTTTGACCTTTTTATTCTATCAAAAATATTACGTTCTTAAACCAAACGGCATGATTTCACTGAATCCACTCTTCATTGTAGGCTTTAAAGATCAACATGGAGAAAATCATGCTAATATTCCCTCTGATATTGCTGGTGCTGCATATACAAGGAGGAGAGTTCTCCAAAAGTCCAGTTTGTTTGCCTGAAGCTCCACAGCCGGAAGTCGAGGAGTTCGACAACACAATCTATGCCACTTGTGAAGTAACTCCCAGCCCCAATTTGCCACCTTGCCAGCCAAAGATCTTTGGGCAAATCCTCTTCAAGCAGGTCTTCCCCAATGGAGACTTGGAAGTGAAAATCAACCTCCGTGGTTTGCCTGCCGTCGATCGTCAAGAGCGTGCCATGCACATCCATCAGTATGGAGACCTCAGTCAAGGCAGCATCACTGTTGGTCCTCATTATAATCCAAACGGCGTTGACCACCCTCATCATCCTGGAGACCTGGGCAACTTTGCTTCCGAGCAAGGAGTTATAAAGCAGTTCCTGACGCTTCCAGACGCCAAGCTCTTTGGGCCTTATTCCATTCTGGGACGTTCGGTGGTGGTTCATGAGAAGGAGGATGATCTGGGCATGGGTTCAGATGAGGAGAGTAAAGTCAGTGGGAATGCTGGACAGAGAATTGCTTGCGGTGTGATTGGTATTACTACTCCAAGTCTGTGGCAGAAGACTGAACCGCTCCCCAAGAAAAGATGTGGAGGAAGGCACTGAGTCAAAGATGAGGGAGTCGGATATGGTGGAAGGGCAGATTCAAATAGGATAATCATGATTTTCCTTGTGTTCTTTGTATGTGTCCTACATTAAAGTATATTTCATAACCTGAACATTCCCATGTTTTTTTTCTTGGTCTTTTCAGAGGCTTTTTGGCCATGACTTCCAATAGTAAATGCACCCTTAAAAATAAATGTAGGGTGAATGCGGGTAAAGTGGGCCGTTTAGTTTGATTTACTGTGCTCAATGGGTTAACGCTTTAAGAGCATGACAATGGCCTTTAATTAAAGATGCACTATTTCTTTAAATGATAAAATAGTTTTGATTGATGCAATATGACACTGGAGGGTGTGGCTACATCTCAAGGCCGGACACCCTTATTGTTAAAGGTAGAAAACCCTCTAACATAAGATTTTATTTTCTAAATAAGGTTTCTCACACATATTGTGACTGTTCCTGGTTTGTTACTAAAGTTAACAGGGAATCAAATGCAAAGAATCGAATGTGTTGCTTTTCTTGTAAGGAGTTTATATATTGCTGACCCACTTTGGCTGAATGTCTTAAAGTGGGCCAGTAGGATTTATGTGAAGTGGGTGACCTGAAGTAATTTATTTTCAAATTCATTAAATTGATGTATATTGGTTATTTTATGGTTGACATGTATTATCTACTTTTTTTTTTTTAAAGAACAGAAATGAGTGTGCCGTTGGAAATTCGAGTCAGATGGAAGAAATGAAAGGGCAGAAAATAAGATGAGGAAAGTTCAATCTGTAAAGTGAAGAAAGGATGAGAGGAACAAAATGTAGATTCAGAATGTAACTCTTTAAAATATAGACACAATTTAAGTTCATATAAAGTGTTTGGAGAAAACGGACACAAATGTTTTACAATATGGTAACGATTTTATTCTTATTGAATTTGTGTTCGCAGTACTTGTTGCATGTGTTGTGCAACCATATATATTTGCACGTTTATGAAAATAGCATATATGCAAAAATATTTTTCTTATAAATTTGAACATGGATGTTTTTTGAGATAATATATTGAGTGAGTCTGGGAAATTATATCTCCATTATCATAACTGAATATTAATTATTAAATAGGGTTTATTTTTTATATATATATATATATATATACACACACTATTTTGTGTTCAATATCTACACACATAATTCATATTTGTTTATCACTTTTCACGAAACATATAATTTCAAAGCAGTCCGCAACAAAGGACCTCGGTGTTTGTATATAGTTGAACAGTGTATTATTGGCAAATGTAAAGTCCCTTTCACACCAAAATTGAAATGAATTAGCCTCAGGCTGAAGCAAATGCAAATTTACACCTGTTAGATTAGAGAGCGCAGTGAAAGAAAAACCCTTTCAGCTGAGGAGAAAGTTCAACACTCTTAGTTCAGCAATAAGAAGATAAAGAATTAAACGTGTTGTTTTCCTAAAGTAATTTTCCTTATTAGTATGGTTGAAGTGGATCATCGAAGGTCAGCAGCAAATACACGTCTTAATAAAGTGTGATTAAACACAAAGTACATTTGTCTAATTTAATATATTTAAATATTGCATTATATTTAATTTACTTTGAGTAATACTGGTGAGATGAGTAAGTGCCTGCTCACATTTCTTCTAAAACTAACGCGTTACTTTACTAGCTACTTGAAAAAAGTAATCTGATTATGTAATGCGTTGTAATGCGTGAAAAGCCCAACACACTGTGGTGCAATGTTGTGAAATATACACTTATTTAAAACAGGCATCTTGTCTCACACAATGTATGCAAGCAGCAAGTTAATCCAGAATTACAGATATAAATAAATGAAGAGCTCATGAGGCTGATGTGACACATCATTACTGTACTTTAGTCACAAACTGATATAAATATGCAAATAAAAATGCTCATAGCAACATGTTTCAATGCACATAA
Source organism: Leuciscus idus (assembly GCA_021554675.1). NCBI lineage: Eukaryota > Metazoa > Chordata > Actinopteri > Cypriniformes > Leuciscidae > Leuciscus > Leuciscus idus. The sequence goes on from CM038624.1 coordinate 1,057,944, forward strand.
TATGCACACATCAGCAGCTTGTTTTCATGTAAATTCAACGCATACCTCACCAGAGGTGGACAGTAACAAAGTACATTTACTTGAATACTGTACTTAAGTGCACTTTTTGAGTATCTGTACTTTACTTGAGCATTATTTTTTCTGGAAACTTTTTACTTTAACTTCACTACATTTGAAAGACAAATATCATTCTTTTTACTCCACTACATTTCTGTCAAGGTCCTTGAGTAATAGTAACATCAGTCAGGGGAGGATTTTGATTGGAAATGAAAGTCGGGTTGAACCCGTCAGATTGACGTCAGAACCCGACGTCGGTTTGACATTTAACATATGTTGGATTTTGGTTGGAAATGAAAGTCGGGTTGACGCCAGAAACCGATTGATGTTGGTTTCTGACATCAACCCGATTTTCATTTTCAACCACAATACGTCTGTCCAACCTTGGAGATTAATGTCAATCTGGCATTGGATTCAGATTTTCATATTCAACGTTGGGTTTGGTCTTCTAAATGCGAATTTTGTCATTGTTTTGGAGCACACTAGCTTATAGATAACAGTAAGGCTAGCATATTCATACTAAAAGCCAAAAAAACTTTAAATAGGGCACTCTTTGAGGGAACAGTCATTTTGGGTGTCCATTGTGGACGTTATTGAGTGCACTTATTCAATCTCACATTCAATCCCACTACTGGAACTGTGTTCTAGAAATAAATGTGATATTGATATGAGGGTAGCTAGGCAGGCATAGATTCAGAGGCATAAGGTAGGCTACTGTAAGTATTACATAAAACAATGTAACAATAATAAAACAATGCATTGACATTTTCTTTTCTTACTTTTGATACTTAAGTACTTTTAAAAACAAGTACTTCTGTACTTTTACTCAAGTAAAAATCGGTCTTTACAACATTTACTTGTAACGGAGTAATATTTGACCAGTAGTATATGTACTTTCACTCTAAGGAAGTTGTGTACTTTGTCCATCTCTGTACCTCACAACCAACAAGCTTAAGCATAAAACAGCTGCAGAAAGAGTCTAATGGCTGTTATTTAATAATGTTACACATTGTTTTCCATACACAGAACGCACAGACCCGCATTATTACGGTAGTTCAGTGCATCTGATCAGTGAAATACTCCAATAACAGCAACTCAATGGCTGACGGTGAACACAGGATCATCCGCAGATTCTGTGTTTTTCGAACAGCACGACGGGACATTGTGAAGCTTCTCCCGCGCCAGATACAGAACCGGCTGGATGCTGCAACTCACGTTCACGAAGCCAAAGGCGATGTAGTGGATGTAACAGTGGAAGACCTCCGAGGAGAAATACTCTTGAAATGGGAAGAGAGCCACCGGCGGGAAGTAGTTGAACACAATGATGGCCAAGATGATGATGACCGTTTTAAAGGCCTTTTTCTTGATGTGATGCCTCCCGTCTCGGCCTGGAGCGGATTGTCTCAGGGCCCAGAGAATAGAGATGTTACAGAACAGCATGAACGCAAACGCCGCCACAATCATGACGGTGAAGGCTTTCTCAAAGTGAGGGATGTTTCCTGCACACTTTGCTGAGGCGTAGACTAAGATGACGAGCCACACGGCGCCGGCGCACACCGAGCGATGTCGCTTGTCTTTGAGTTTGGTGAAGGTGATGGGATGGCGGACGGCCATGTATCGGTCCAGACAGATGCAGGACAAGAAGAGCGGCGACGAGTCTTTGACGCCGTAGAAGAAGCGCAGGACGTACCAGGTGCTGCTGGAGGTTAGATACACGATGTTGGCCAGTTCCAGCGGAGGAACGAGGCAGAAGAAAGTGTCCAGCAGGGCCAGTTGGATGATGAAGATGTCTGAGGTGGACGAGTCTCCCTTATTCTTACGGATGAGCCACAGAACCATGATGTTGGCCGGGAGGCCCAGGAACATGTTGATGAACTGCAGCACTAGGTAGAAGATGATGACGGTGGGCATGTGTGCGCATGTAGCGTAGACGGTCTGCTCGACTGGAGAGGCGTTCAGCGGCCGGTGACTGATGAGCAGAGAGGAATTGATGTATCTGAACATCTCTGTGATTTCCATCGTCCTCTCTGTGTGCTTGGACCAACCCCTGAAACACACAAACAGTGATCAATCAAACTCTTGCTTTGTGCTTTTCTGCTCCTCATTCAAACGGCACTGAAACAGCTTTGACTTTCCCAGACAGCAACATAGTGTCGGCCCAGATCCGGCCCACATCTGGGCCGTGTGGAATCCATGTGTACCAGATGTGGGCCGGATCTGGGCCGACACTACACCATATTGCCAAAAGTTTTGGGACGCCTGCCTTTACATGCACATGCACTTTAATGACATCCCATTCTTAATCCGTAGGGTTTAATATGGAGTTGGCCCACCTTTTGCAGCTATAACAGCTTCAACTCTTCTGGGAAGGCTTTCCACAAGGTTTAGGAGTGTGTTTTTACCATTCTTCTAGAAGCGCATTTGTGAGGTCAGGCACTGATATTGGACGAGAAGCTCACAGTCTCCGCTCTAACTCATCTCTAAGCTGTTCTATCGGGTTGAGGTCAGGACTCTGTGCTGGCCAGTCCAGTTCCTCCACACCAAACTCCTCATCCATGTCTTTATGGACCTTGCTTTGTGCACCGGTGCGCAGTCATGCTGGAACAGGAACATCCCCAAACTCTTCCCACAAAGTTGGGAGCATGAAATTGTCCAAAATGTCTTGGTATACTGAAGCATTAAGAGTTCCTTTCACTGGAACTAAGGGGCCAACCCCTGAAAAACAACCCCACACCATGATCCCCCCTCCACCAAACTTTACACTTGGCACAATGCAGTCAGGCAAGTACCGTTCTCCTGCCCAGACTTGTCCATCGGATTGTCGGACAGAGAAGCGTGATTCGTCACTCCAGAGAACACGTCTCCACTGCTCTAGAGTCCAGTGCGTCCCACGCTTTACACCATTGCATCCCATGCTTTACACCACTGCTTCCCATGCTTTACACCACAGCATCCCACGCTTTACACCACTGCATCCCACGCTTTACACCACTGCATCCCACGCTTTACACCACTACATCCCACTCTTTACACCACTGCATCCCACGCTTTACACCACTGCATCCGACTCTTTACACCACTGCATCCGACTCTTTACACCACTGCATCCGACTCTTTACACCACTGCACCTCACGCTTTACACCACTGCATCCGACTCTTTACACAACTGCATCCAATGCTTTACACCACTGCATCCGACTCTTTACACCACTACATCCGACTCTTTATACCACTGCATCCGACTCTTTACACCACTGCACCCCACGCTTTACACCACTGCATCCGACTCTTTACACCACTGCACCCCACGCTTTACACCACTGCATCCCATGCTTTACACCACAGCATCCGACTCTTTACACCACTGCACCCCACGCTTTACACCACTGCATCCCACGCTTTACACCACTGCATCCGACTCTTTACACCACTGCATCCGACTCTTTACACCACTGCACCCCACGCTTTACACCACTGCATCCGACTCTTTACACCACTGCACCCCACGCTTTACACCACTGCATCCCATGCTTTACAACACTGAATTCGACTCTTTACACCACTGCATCCGACTCTTTACACCACTGCATCCCATGCTTTACACCACTGCATCCGACTCTTTACACCACTGCATCCGACTCTTTACACCACTGCAGCCCACGCTTTACACCACTGCATCCGACTCTTTACACCACTGCATCCCACGCTTTACACAACTGCATCCCACGCTTTACACCACTGCATCCCACGCTTTACACCACTGCATCCCACGCTTTACACCTCTGCATCCCATGCTTTACACCACTGCATCCCACGCTTTGCATTGCACTTGGTGATGTAAGGCTTGGATGCAGCTGCTCGGCCATGGAAACCTACTCCATGAAGCTCTACGCACTGTTCTTGAGCTAATCTGAAGGCCACACGAAGTTTGGAGGCCTGTAGCTGTTGACTGCAGAAAGTTGGTGACTTCTGTGCACTGTGCGGGCAGAGCCGTCGCATAGACTGTGCGAACTGTGCAACCGAACAGGGCCTCGCGCCACTAGGGGGCCTCGCAATCCTGCTGGGTTTTTATTTTATTTTTTTTACCACTTTTTAAAACATCTCGCTGCACGAATGTAACAATTCTACAAATAAATAAAACATTTCCAGTTAACTGGCAGAGCATTCATTTCGTTCGTTTTTTTTAAATAAGAGACGATCTAGCGCTGAAATGTGTTTTTTATCAAGTGATCAAAGTGCTCGTTGCAGCTGCGATCAGTGGCGCGGATACAGTGTTTTCTCGTGTGGCTCGCGCACACGCCGCACTGTCTTCCTTTGGACGCGCGCTTCAATCCGTTGCGGATACTCTAACATAATGCACACAAATGTGTCCCTGCTTGATATACAACCACTGATGAACATAATCGGTTTTGATTAAAAAAAATAAAAAAATAACGTTATACGAGAAAAAAAAAAATATATATATACGAGTGCGGATTCGAACCCAGAACCTCTGACACGCTTGGCAAAAGTTCTACCACTGGACCATTAAGATATACGTTGGTTAAGTAGGCGGATCTATGTATGTATTCGGACAAATTCTCGAGCTGACTTTATGTAAAGGACTCGTTGCACAGTTGATTTTTTTCCCTCTGAAATAAATAGCAAAAAGTCATAGCTGAGACTATGTGAATGATTATGCTGTATTATTCTACTTGATAAAAACGTATTGCAGCGAGATTATGCGTGCAATAGAACTAGAACAGCTACGTCCGTGTGACTGTTATTTATGCGCAATTGAGCATCCACATCAAAGAGCAGGGCCTCGCATTTCAAGTTCGCACAGGGCCTCGCACCCCACCTGCGACGGCGCTGTGTGCGGGTCAGCATGCACTGACCCCACTCTGTGATTTTACAAGCCTACCACTTGGTGGCTGAGTAGCGCTTGCATTCAATCCAATTTGAGAAAAATACATTTGTTTGAAATATGAAAAAATAAAGTACAAAAATCTTCTATACAATGACTTTTTTGCAATATTTGAACAGTACAATAATTATGATGCACAAAATATAACCATACAACAAGATAAACAATCTTGTTTATCTTAAATCCTTATGGCAACTATGTGACATGCAGCCAGGATCTATATATGTATATAGATTGTGATAGTTTTGAGATTCGCCAAGATTCGAACAAGTCATATAATAATCATAGCACTTTATACAAAACAGCTTCACAGAGGAAAGCAGCGACAGTGTCAAAAGCTTCTTCAGTTTCAGGAATCTGTCATTTCAAATATCATTATGATTTCAGTTTCAACCATAAAGCAGCTCTACAGAAGAATTATTCAGTGACCTTAGTTGGTAGTTTCAATACAGCTTAACCAATAAGTCTCACTGAATATGAATTGTCTTAAACCAGCTGTTGCATTTATGAAGTTTTCATCAGTAGAGAAACCTTCCAGAAGTGTCATTATTATCATCATCTCTTACCTGTCTGAAGTTCCTCCGATATTCAGCCGCAGTGTGAAGTTCATTGAGGGACTGACAGCTCATTTTAAGCTGAAGACACTGACGAAGTGAAACAGTCCATAGATTAAACCAATATGGAAATGTGTCCTCTGAACGGTTCTCTTACAGAAGAACTATTTGCATATCTTTGAGTTTATGGACCAGATAACATGCTAACATATTAACAGGCTTTGTGAAGAACACGTTTATGGATGGTGGGATTGGTTCAGAAGATGTGTAGAAGCAAGTACTCATCATTAACACTGATTGGCAATGATGCAACTTGCCATTGGCTCCTGATGGAAATTTGGTGGTAAACAACTGATGCAACCATACATTATTATACTTTTGAAGTTGACTATAACAAAGTGTCATTTGTTACATGAAGATGACATGGAGGTTCATCTGGATGGAAGAATAAGACAAAGAGGCGACTGTGTGTTTGTCAAATAGCTATTTCCATATTTCTGTTTCCATTTTCATATATGGCTATTTCCAAATAGAGGACACATTTCCATGTTGGTTTAGTCTCTGGAACGCTTTGCTTCGATTGGATCTTGAAGCTCCCGGCGGTGTTGAATCATGGGAGTAAAGGTGTCTGCTCATCTCCAATGAATGGGAATTGAATCCTTTACCATCCGTATGACAAATGCTATGCAATCGCATGCAATTGCTATCACCAGCTCTATTAAAATACATTTTGCACTTATCGTCCTCCAGGTCAGCTTGGAAATTTCTTGAAGTTGGATATGTTACTCTCAATCCTTCCCTGAGGATGGTACACCTCTGATAGTGCTTGGAGACTTCAACATTCACCTAGATTTACATTTACATTTACATTTATGCATTTGGCAGACGCTTTTATCCAAAGCGACTTACATTGCATTATCCTATACATTTATACATAGGTATGTGCAATCCCCTGGGATGGTACAAAATGGTGGTACCTAGATGGTACAAAAGCCTCAGGCTGCTGACATCCACACTCTGCTTGCCTCATTTGACCTCAAGCCACTGTCTACTGTGGCTACTCACAAATCAGGTAACCAATTGGACCTTATTTACACACGCTACTGCTCCACTGCACACCTCAGATCACTTCCTAATTACTCTCAACCTCAACCTGGATCATGACCTAACACACACTCCTCCACAGGTCACCTTTCGGCTTAACCTATGTTCAGTCTTACCCTCCCACCTATCCTCTTTGGTCTCATCCACACTTTCTCCCCCTGATCAGTTCTCATCTTTAGATACTAACAGTGCAACTGATGCCCTTTTCTCCCCTAACATCTTGTTTAGACAACGTCTGCCCCCTTTCATCCAGGACAGCCCATGGCACCTGAGCCCCCATTATGATACAACCCAGGCTTTAGGGAAGCAACATAAAGGACACAAAGACCAACGTCTGCCAATCAAACGTAAAGTTTATTAAATTCTAAAAGGAAAAGGTGACTGTAGAGATGAAAACACTGCTATTGCAGTGTTGGCTGCAGGACCAAAGAGAGAGAGAGAATGGGCATGTGTCCTGAATATAAAATGGCTCCCTTCTGGTGACACCAATTAACCTGTTAATTGCAGGTGAGCCACCAGGCAACTGCAACAAACACAGGTTAGAACACTTCCCACATAACAGACACGCATATCCTAACAGCAAAGTCTCCAAACTCATCTTTTCCAATCACCCTACTACCTGTCTGCTTGATCCTATCCCCGGTCATCTCCTTCAAGCCATTTCTTCCTCAGTTGTACCCGCACTCACTCACTCATATCATCAACACCTCTCTTCACACTGGTACCTTTCTCACAGTATTTAAGCAGACTCGGGTAACCCCACTGCTTAAGAAACCCACTCTAAATCCAGCACTTCTAGAAAATTACAGACCGGTAATTCCCTTCTTCCATTCATTGCTAAAACACACGAGCGAGTCATTTTCAACCAAGTCTCTACCTTTCTCTCACAGAACAACCTCCTGGACAACAACCAGTCTGGTTTCAAAAGCGTCACTCAACTGAGACAGCCCTGCTCTCGGTTATTGAATCTCTGAGACTGGCAAGAGAAGCTTCCAAATCCTCAGTTCTCATCCTGCTGGATCTGTCTGCTGCGTTTGACACAGTTAACCACCAGATCCTCCTGTCAACCCTCAAGGTAAAGGGCATCTCAGGAACCGCACTCCAGTGGTTCAAGTCTTCCCTCTCAGTAGGTCCTTCAGGGTGTCGGGGAGGGGTGAGTTGTCTAAGACCCAAAATCTAGATACTGGAGTGCCTCAGGGCTCAGTGCTGGGACCGCTTCTCTTCTTCATCGAAAGGTCTTCACTAGGATCTGTCATTCAGAAACATGGTTTATCCCATCACTGCTATCATCAATCTACCGGAGTGCCTCAGGGCTCAGTGCTGGGATCGCTTCTCTTCTTCATCTACAGGTCTTCACTAGGATCTGTCATTCAGAAACATGGTTTATCCCATCACTACTATCATCTATCTACTGGAGTGCCTCAGGGCTCAGTGCTGGGACCGCTTCTCTTCTTTATCTACATGTCCTCACTAGGATCTGTCATTCAGAAACATGGCTTTTCCTATCACTACTACGCTGATGACACACAACTCTACCTCTCATTCCAACCAGAGGATCCGACGGTACCTGTTCGCATCTCAGCATTTCTTGCTGGATGAAGGACCATCACCTTCAATAATAATCTGCCAAGTGTTGTCTTTAAAAAAAGAGAAAGTTAATAAATAGATTATAAATACAGCGTAAATATAATTTTGTATTCCCCTAAAAATATAAAATGTTAAATAAAAAACATTATCGAACTAAAATATAGTACATTCATTTCATATAAAAAAGTCATTTTTGACCCACACGCGAAGAGCACCAAAGGGTTAAATCGTTTAAGAATCATATTTCCAAAGCAACTTCCAGACACTGAACAGCTGCGAACGAGGGAAGGGAAAAGTAGAACTTTCCATTTTGATTTCATGGTTGGAACTTTAAGACATGTCCTGATTAATACACCAATTATCCTTGTGCTGCTGTATTTTGTATTGATGGTTCAGCTTGACTTTGAGAGAGAGAGAGGGAGAGAGAGAGAGGGAGAGAGAGAGAGAGAGAGAGATATGCAGTGATGCTTGCACACACACGCTCACACACGCACGCACGCACAGTCGCACACACACACTGAATTCTAAATTGTTCATAGAATTCTGAAATATTGATTAATTGTTCTACTTACCTTTTTTTTTTTTTTTTTTTTTTAATCTTTTTTTTATTTTATGTATGTATATGTATGATGATTGGAAATGCTTTGGCAATACATTGAAACAATAGTCATGCCAATAAAGCACATTTGAATTGAAAATTGAGAAAGAGAGAGACAGAAGGGAGAGAGAGAGAGAGAGAGAGAGAGTGAGTGTGTGTGTGTGAGAGAGAGAGAGAGAGAGAGAGGGAGAGAGAGAGAGAGAGAGAGAGAGAGAGAGAGAGAGAGTGTGTGTGTGTGTGTGTGAGAGAGAGAGAGAGAGAGAGGTCAGTGCTAATGAGGAGCATGTTAAAGTCCAGCTGTGTGTGTGTGTGTGTGTGTGTGTGTGTGTGTGTGTGTGTGTGTGTGTGTGAGAGAGAGAGAGAAAGAGAGTGAGTGTGAGTGTGTGTGTGAGAGAGAGAGAGAGAGAGAGAGAGAGAGAGAGAGAGAGAGAGAGGTCAGTGCTAATGAGGAGCATGTTAAAGTCCAGCTGTGTTAGACCCCTGTGTCACAGGTACGGCTCTATCCACCATTAGCCTTATTGGCCGCAGAGGTCAACAAGGGTCAAGTGCCGTGTCGATTGGTTGACCCAACCTATCGGCTGCTCCCGCGACTCCTTCAGCTGAGTTATGATCATGCCAGAAAATCATTTCACTTGTGGTGATTTACAGACATTGAGCCACTGGAAACATTTGAAATGCATGCAGATTTATGTGGGTATTAATTCACAGTATTCAGATATAGTGAATATCGATACCTTTATCGGAACAATGAATATATTCATCACCTATTTACCGTCTTTCTGAAAGCTGCAGTCATCATTCACACGGCACTTCAGGCGAGTTACATTCAGAGTAACACATTTTGCATGCAAAAATATTGCAAATGCATTAAATAATAATTGCGTTTAGTGCAAAACGAAGCCGTCTTGGAAGTATCGCATGCACAGCACAGCAGTGTGCTCATAGAAAGTGCTGTGGTCATTCATTAATGTTAATGTCCAGAACCTAAATGTGTGGTGAACCACAGCTTGGCCTAAATAAAGTAAGATAAAAGCATCAGTTTCCACGCTGGTGCTCAGTGACTCGATCCATCACAGAGGCATGGGATCCATCTTTATCAGGGCCCATTAAAGTTACAGCGGGTACAAACGGATCCCAGCTTGCTTACCACTCTTCCTTTAACCTGTCCAAAACACATCTCCGATATCCCCGTGAAATAAATACCATGAGCTCAGAGGTCAGGGGTTAAGGAGTGCGAGGCGGTGACCTACCCCATTACATCAAGCTCTCGCCAGCCATTGGTTCAGGGCTTCGGTTACGATACTGCGACTGATCTGACAAAATCTCCAAACACAGCTTGGCCATGAACCAAAAGACACAATGCAGGGTGCAAATTGTGTCCCATTATGGCTACGTTCACACTGCAGGGCTTAATGCTCAATTCCGATTTTTTGAAAAAATTCGATTTTTTTGCAAGGCCGTTCACATTTCCAATTAAATGCGACCTTTTGTGATCTCCTGTGTGAACGTGAAATGACCCAGAAGTGACCCGCATGCGCAGAAGAGTACTCAACCGTCAACGACGTCACTTGCTGTTTGCGGAAGTAGCTAAACTTTAACTGTGATTCTCTCACACACACACACACACACACACACACACACACACACACACACGAGCGCGCGCAGCGACCGTTACACAAGAGCCAGACAGCAGCCGCTGACCTATCTAATATCAGATTCAGCACAAATAAGTTAACATAACGTATATATAATGGCCGTGGGCTTTTTTTATTTATTTTTTTATTAACGGGCTCGTCGAGGTCGACCCGTTCGGCAGATTTACCTCAGCTCGACGAATATGCAGTCCGTTTTCAAACCGACGACTACTTCAACGCAGAATTATGACGTTTTTCGCGTATCAATGACGTGCGGGTCGGATACATGCGACCTGGCCGTTCAGACTGAAGTCGCATTTCAAAAGATCGGATATGTATCGGATTTGGGACCACATACCCAAGTGGCCTGGGTCGCATTTGAAAAGATCGGATCTGTGTCGTTCAGACTGTCATGAAAAGATCAGATACAGGTCGCATAGGGGCAAAAAAATCGGAATTGGGTCATTTCAGCCTGCAGTGTGAACGTAGCCTATCATTTTTATTTCATGCATTCAGCTCTGGCTTTTATTCAAAGCCACTCGCAGTGCATCAATCAGAGAGTGTGTTCATTCCCATCGAGAACAAGCATTAATGGCATCTAACGGATCTCATAGTTTATCTGGAAACACTTTACAAAAAGGTGCCATTAAGCCTCCATTAATGCATTAACTAACAATGTTACAGTGTCACTGTTACACGTTAAATGTAGTTACTATAATAACTATAAATTATGCATAATTACATGCAACTAACCCTAATCCTAAACCTACAGTAAGTACATGTAGTTAATACTCAGTACTTACATGTATAATTATAGTGTAACAAAGACACCTTAAAGCGTAACCCAGTGAGCAATGCACTTGTAACAGTGTTTATTAATCTTTGTTAATGTTGGCTAATGAAAATACAGCTGATCATTGTTGGTTCATGTTCGCTCAGGCCCATTAGATAATATTAACAACTTTTGATTTTATTCATAAATGATTAATCAAATCTTAGTTAACATTAAGTCTTTTTGGAAACATATAATGCATTATAAAAATATTTTAATGCATTAATTAATGATGATCTCATGAATAATTGTAACCACAATTATAATGCATTATAATACTTATCTATGCATTGCAACACCTTTAGAACGTATAATGCATTAAAACAACACATTTCAGAAGGAATCTTCTAATTTTATAATGCATTTTAACTTTGGTTACAATTATTTATGAAAAGATATAATGCATTAAAATGTACATTATGAATACCTTTATAATGCATCATACATAGAGGCTTTATGTAAAGTGTTACCATATTGGTCATCATCCTTAGTTCATGTGAACTAATGTGGTAAACTGTTACTGCTTATCCAATATCCAATATTATTCCAATAAAAATGTTCTTTTAAAAAAAAAGAGACATTTACGTTATTATGACTGCAGCACGGTGAGCTCAGAGATGAGGAAGAGATGGATCCAAACACAGAAGTTTTATTAAAGTAATATCAAAATACTCAGGGAGACTGACCTGAGACCAGCAGCATACAGTGACAGAAGGACCATGAACACTGGAAACACTGGGGTATAAATACACAGGACAACAAGGAACAGGTGAGAGTAATCAATCACATGGAAACAACCACGAACTAAACACAGGAAGTGAACAGAAAACTACAAACTGATTACAAAATAGTACTGGAAACAGGAAACAGGAAAAGAACCGGGCAGAATACAACCTAAAAGTACCAATTACACGATGCCTTCGCACCAGGGCCCTGATCAGGTTTATTCAGTGATAATGACCAGATGATTGTTACTTTTATGGGAATTATAGTTTCTTCAACATTCAGCCGGCACTGAGAGAGAGATTTATTTAGGCTAAAGCTGCAGTCGTTTCTCAGTGTGGCATTTTCACGTCTTCTATTTTTTTATTGTTCCTTGCTAGAAAATAACAATCAGTGAGAGTTTTAAAATGCATTCAGACCAGGTTTATTATCGTTAAATGACATCATTTTTATCTTTTTTATTTTCTTGCACATTACGAGTTGGTGTCGTCATGCAGAGCAGAAGAAAGCAGCAGTCTCTCTCTCTCTCTCTCTCTCTGTAAACTGTAACCGCTTCTGATTGATCACCTTCCACTGAAATATTTCTCCCTTCCCTGGCAGGAGATTACAGACGGCAATTTGTGTTTATGGGATTCCCGAAATTCACTTAACAACTGCCCCGCTATTAAAAGGTCAAGCAGGGAGGAGGTAGAAACATCCCAACGTCATTCCTCATCTCCGTTCCTGATCAGAAAACAACAAACACACGAAATCCATGATTGTAAAACTTTATTACTGTGATCAAACCTCCAGAACTAAGTATTAAAGTCACCATGAAATCAAAATCGGTACTTCTTGTTTTTTTGTAATGCAATATTTAACGGTGCACATCATTATTGTTTTAATAATGTTGAATCAGAATAAGTTCCTCTTGCAGCATCTCTTCCCTCTTCTGATGATTGTGGGCGGGGCAACCTGTCACTCACATGAGATCAGCCAATAGCAAACCACAACCATCCAATCAATCCAACACAGACACAATCAAGCCCCGCCCACATTTGTTCTTGTTCCAGAAGCGTTTCACTCGATATACGACACAATAGAGAAGAAAAGACTTCGGTTTCATGACGACTTTAAAGTGTTTTTACCTATTACTCCATAAAATAGATGACAAAATCCTATAAAATCTTTTCATCAAATATAAAAGTCTAGTCTTCATTCTCACAGACACAGTAAATCCATCAAAACCCGTGAATAGGTTAATAAACCTGATCATGTTTATATAAAACAGTTGGCTGTAAGGACTACTTGATATTTGTACTACATCTCTTTTTAGCCGTTTCCTCTCCGGTTTCAGCTTGAGTGTCTCTGGGTTTTGGTGGTTTGAGGTTTCATTCATTCGTACATTATTAACAGCGTCGCACCATTATCTCCCCGCGAGCTCCTCTTACATCAAACACATCGCGTGGAAAAGCCCAAGCGTTTGTGCGAGAGCCTGGGAAGACGGACAGGTGTGGGATCAAATATTTATCGTTGTATATCAGTAGGCGGTAAAAGAGCGACACACACACATGCAAAAAATGAGAGAAATCATCATCCGATGGAAGCAACACAAATGCTATTGTTATTGATTTATGTCAAATAGCTGTGTTGTCTTGTGCACAAAAAAAAAAAAAAAAATGTACGTGCATTAATTTTAATTTAGTTTTTAATGTAAAACGTCAGGGTTATTCGCACCGTTCTGTTATCTTCGTGGCAGTTTAACTAGCAGGGTAGTTTTGTCCGAGTCAGGTAGTGACAAAGCGTGTTTTGCTGCTCTTGAATTATCCAGGCCACGGGCAGATGGGACTCCGCTGAAACGTGAGAGTGACACCTGACCCCGCGACGACCTGCGGATCACCTGCCCAGGTGTGGCCGTGGAGATTCTCAGCTGACCTTTGACCCCGGCGTCTCCACCCGCGAGGTTAAACGCGCTCTTCCACCTGCTCAAACTCGACCCACAGTCGATTACAAGTGCGATATCACTGCTAGAAAAATGAATGAGTAATAGGAACAGAATGGTTTTGGGGATGCAGTGACGCGCTCCGGTCCAATAGTGTGTAATGTTACAGGTGTGCTGTGTGCGGTTACGCTCTGGAAATATCGTAAAAAAAAATAGGTCTGAGGCAAGGGTAAACATGCACAGATACACACAGATGAAGGGCATTTGAAAATGAAAGCATGACGGGGAAACATTTTTGGTCTAGGTTTTTCTCTCATTTTCAGATTTTAAAATATCAAAAGTAATTTGCAATATATGCTCACTGGAATGTTTGGGAAAATCCCCAAAAACACACCGACTACACAAACTTTTATTCCTTTTCACATGCAGATTGTGATTACAGGGGCAGATTATTATGATCTACTGATCTACTATTCAAGCTTCTTCTTCTTCTTCTTCTTCTACAGAGACTAAATTTAAACAGTGTCTCCTCCTCCAAACTCGACCTTCAGACTGTTGCTAGACGTACAGAATTCCCTTATCACACTTCCAAACATTCCCAAACTCATTGTGTTTGCAATAATAAAAAAATGATCATGATTTCAATGGTAAAAGACTGTTAAAATGCTATGGTGAAAAACTTTTTAATTGGTTAACAGATCAGTTTCAGATCTAACCGTACATTTAATGTAATTTTACAGTGAAAAAACGTAAATTGACATTCACACAATTCCCTGCGTGAAACTTCTCATTTCATGTATTTTTTTTAATGTATGTTTCTTTATAGTTTTTCTTAGTTTTGTTTCTAATCAATAATTTAGATTAGGGTTTTATGTTACATTTAATGTAAACATTCTCAATTTGTGGAAAAGCTGCTTGTGATGAGCTTTGATTGATCATGTGACTCTCATCCTCACTGTGATTGGTGGTTGTCAGTGTATTACAATGGTACAAAACAGATATCAGTACTTCAGTAGATCTGTAAATTAACATTATATCAGATAAAACGTAATATTGCTACTGTATTTTTTACGGTAAATTCCACAGCTGCCGTTTTTTACCGTAAATGTAACAGATTTTTTTTTTTTTTTTTTTGTACTATATTAACTTTTATTCTTTTTCACACAGATTATGATTACAGGCTCAGATTATTATGATCTACTGATCTACTATTCAAGCTTCTTCTTCTTCTTCTGAGACTAAATTTAAACAGTCTCTCCTCCTCCAAACTCGACCTTCAGACTGTTGTTAGACTTACAGAATTCCTGTATCAGACTTCCGAACATTCCCAAACTCATAGAGGGGTTAGGGTCAGGGTAGCAGTGGTTGTTGAGCTGCAGGTTTAGGCTCGCATAAGTGACTGCACTGCAAAAATGCTTTTCTTACTTAGTATTTTTGTCTTGTTTCCAGTCCAAATATCAAAAAATTCTTAAATCAAGATCCATTTACTAGATGAGTAAAATGCCATACGATATATCTTGTCAAAATTAAGTGATTTGTTGCTTTAATAAAAGCAAAATTATCTGCCAATGTTGTAAGAAAAATTATCTTAATTCAAACAAAACAATATAATTTTTCTTAGCCCATTGGCAGATAATTTTGCTTTTTTAAAGCAACAAATCACTTAATTTTGATTTATTTTCCCAGAAAACAAGACATAATATCGTATGGCATTTTACTACTTTAGTAAATGCATCTTGATTCAAGAATTTTTTTAAGAAAATACAAAGTAAGAAAAGCATTATTTTTTTTTTTTTGTTGCAGTGTGCATTTATTTTAATTTAATTAAATTAAGAAGAATTAAATTATTTATTTAATTATTCAACCCGACGGTTTACTGTTCCAAATATTTAATATGTTGCTTAAAACAAAAATATATTGTGTTCAGTGGAAAAACTAGTTGTTTTTTACCCAGACATTTAAAATAACAAATTTAAGACCTGTAATCGCGAGCCCGTGAAACCGTGATACTTTTGCTTAAGGTTCTCACCGTCAAAATCTCAGCGAATACCCAAATAAACGATGAATTATAGCCTGCTGCGTCTGCTAACCCTGAGCATTAGCATCACCTTACAGTTTGATCCATTCCTGAAGAAGAGAAGCCCTGAAATGTATGAGCTGTCAGGAAGAGTGTGTGGCCCTGCCGGTAAGCGTTCGCTCAGAGTCCTGCCAAGCGCCTGCCAATCTGAGCGTATGTTAGGATCCTGTAAATGTTCCTTCTGTTCTGACGTGTGACGCTTTAAAAGGTCCATTTACAAAAGTAAAAAATGCTGTCTACAATCACCAGAGTTCTTCTTATATGTTCTGTGTGCAGATTCAAACACACTGCTTAATACTGTATATGACTGATAGGCCTGTAGTTAAAGTCTCATTGAAGTGTGTTGAAACGCTCAGCATTATTGACGTGATTTCCACTGAAACAGGAAAACAGGGCGGGGCATATGGATAGCCCCTCCCCCCTTTAAAAATAGCCAATAGCATTTGGTTTATATCTAAGAGCCGTTGAGCTCGATAAAGCCGCAGTTTCCTCCTAATCTCTAACCGTTTCTCCTCATAATCTCCTCCATATCACTTTAAAATATCATCCTGTGCAGAATTCAAATGAGTACGATGTGTTTTCTGTTCCACGGCGACTATATCACATGATCCGCTCTGTGTTTCGTGTCTCTGGACCGGAGCTGCGGCGGTTCACAGGACAATAACTTGAAACCAGACTTCATTCGCCCCGATGGAAAGCACATTTATACTGTCTGAATATGTTCCCTATCCCCTATATAGTGCACTATGTGCCATTCACCATGTAGAAAATAGTAAATGTGTGAACAAGTGACCAATTTCAGCCACAGCTTCAGCGTCTGTTTATAATATAGGGGGCGGAGCTTCTGACTATTGAGAGCATTTGATTGGACAGTGCAAAGTGATGTCATCAAATTCACTGATCCATATTGGCGGAAGTGAGAGACTGTACGTTTTGAACGCTTGTATCTTCTAAATACACATTTTGTCATTGTTTTGGAGCACACTAGCTTATACAGTAGTTAACAGTAAAACTAATATATTCATACTAAAAGCCAAAAACTTCAATTTTGATTTCATGGGGTCTTTATGAAGCTGACTAGCAACAGGGTGCACAATAATCTGATCATAAAGTAGCACACTTTTAAATGAGTTGGCTAGTAGTGCAGAAATAATGTAATTTAATAGAATATTTAAGTGCAAACTGAATGTAATGTCTTTGGACACTAAATTGCATGTTAATTGCAGTTAAATAAAAATGTTTTACTTAAGTGGTATTTTATATGTGATTTCATAATTACTACTATTGTCTTTGAAATATGGTTAAAGTGCTGAATAAAATATACTTTATATTTATTTAGCTAAAATGTCATTTCTATACTGAAACATGTATATCATATATTTAAACATATTACATTATGTTAACAACTTAGTCCAATTTAGTACATTTAAAGTATATTAACTTTAAATGTAATACTACAGTTAAAATTATAATCAAGTAGCCTACTTTACATGTGTATGTTAGTCAACACATCAAAATAACTTCTTTAAAAGATGATGAAAACACAAGTACATTAAAATGAAATATTTAATTTGACATTCTTACAAAGTACACTTGTTCAAAGCATTCATGAAAGTGTCTCTCTTTAAACACACTTAAGTAGCATTTATGCCATTAATATTATGGATTCCACACACACCGGATGTGAGCCGGATCTAGGCCGATACTGTGTTGCTGTCTGGGTAACATTATATTTTCTGCAAGTACAGTTTTTAAAAAAACAAAGCATCAAGATTAAAATACACTACAAGTGCACATTCATAAATTAAGAGTGCTTCTTTTGGTAAACCCTTCCAGAAAAATCCACAATTAAATGACATGCAACAAGATGTTTAGTTTCGTAAAAATTCGTATATCCCACATTATAGTATGTGCTAAAGGAGAGTAGTGTCCTGTTATTTCCAGTGAGCCTCCATGCATGCATTTTAATTCTGTCTCTTTTTAATAGCAAACAGGCTTAGTTTATGTCAAAACTGTGAAAAAATCATTTGTTATTGGCTATAGTCAGAGATTTAATAATTTTGGATAGGCCCAAGATTATGTTATCAATATATTTGGTCTATTTTAAATGCCCGCATTTTTTGTTGTATGCATATAGATGACCTTAAAGCACTTGAGCTCCGATTCTGTTTTCATGGAGTCTTAAGCATTTATTGAGATGCACACCTGTAAATACACCTACAAATGCAGGCATCGGTGTCCCCCGTTCTGAACTCCCACCCGCTTCACTCCTCACTCTCCCCCATCAGCACCTCTGCCTGATGAACGCATTATAGTATGCAGTTTAGTATGTGCTAAAGCATAGTGTCCTATTATTTCCAGTGAGCGTCCATGCATGCATTTTCATTTCATCCCTTTTTAATAGCCAACAGGCTTTAGTTTACGTCAAAACAGTGAAAAATCATGTGTTATTTGCTATAATCAGACATAGTCGAAAATTTGGAAACACCCAAGATTATGTTGTCAATATATTTGGTCCATTTTATGCATGCGTATAGATGACCTTAAAGCACTTGAGCTCCAATTCTGCTTTCAAGCATTTATTGAGATGCACACCTGTAAATACACCTACAAATTCAGACATCGGTGTCCTTCGTTCTGGAGTCCCACCCGCTTCACTCCTAACTCTCCCCCATCAGCACCTCTGCCTGATGAACGCCGGGCCGGCTATTGATCGGCATGCGTGATGGATGACGGCCTGGCGATGACTGATGGGCTGCTGGCGAAGGTGCCGATAAGGGTGGAGTCTCGGACGACAGCATAATACGATCAGACCGTCCCTCAGAAGCGCTCGGCCCGCCTCAACCCCGGGCCGGAGGTGAAGACGTGTAGGAGGTGGAGGGAAAGATGATGGATGGCGGGGCAGGAGGGGAAGACTGCTTCACAGCTCCAAATTGATATCCAGGCAAATGTTTTTGTCTGCTGTGAAAAATGGTGCGGCAGAGACTCTGATCACTGTTCCTCCCTCCTCTCTTCCCTCCTTCCCTCCTCCCCCCGCCCCGCCGTCTTTTTCCTTTCATCTTCTTTCTTTCCTCGGCTGCTGAATCAACCGAAAACAATCCACTCGTCCACGGTCGAGCCAAAGCCATTCCTTTCTTCATCGCGTGTCAAGGCGGAATTTGCCATCAATCGGAAGCAGAATTGGGGGCAAAAGCAATAGCCGCTGTGAAACACCAGGGGTGATTTCAACAATCTCACTGTGAGCGGCGAGCGAAACCGAGCCTAGAAACTTGGTTTGCCCTCTTTTGTGAATCTATACCTGATCTCATGCACAATCAGTGAACAAACAAACAGTTATTGCAAAGAACCTTAAAAGTCACTCAATCTACACTGAAAGCAAGTAACGCACTGCAAAAAATGCTTTTCTTACTTCAGTCCAAATATCTAAAAATTCTTAAATCAAGATGCATTTACTAGATGAGTAAAATACCATGCAATATTGTTTTCTGGGGAAATAAATCAAAATTAAGTGAGTTTTTACTTAAAACAAACAAAATGTTCTGCCAATGAGGTAAGAACAATAA
>CM038624.1:1085000-1087500 GCA_021554675.1 Leuciscus idus
AACAAAATTGAACTGAATAATGACACTATTGTCTTCTTTAGTGCTGCAGAATTTACAGTGTCTTTGTTACACGTTACATGTACTTACTATAGTAATAACAGTATGCATAATTACAGTCAAACCAAACATTATTCAGACACCAGATATAATTTTTTATATATTTTTTCACTAGTGTGATCAGGACACTATAGTTAATTTATGTAAGTGAGGAGAGCAAATTAAGTAAACTGTGACATATTATACCCAAATATTTCCTCATACAGGGACTACCAGTAACATTTTGGGATCAAAAATGATTGGGACACTTTGAGCTGATCATGTTTTGCTGAAGTGTTTTGTCTTTAATTGCTAATGCTCTTTTTACACACAGACTGAACAAAATGAAGCATTGCTTGGTGATTGGTTGAGCTAAACTGGTATTATCTAATTGTGTAGTTAAATTTAACAGCTGACAGATATTCAACATAATTCATGTGTGAGACAGTCTAACAGAAGGACGGACAAAACCAGTCAAATATCAACTGAGTTCTGCTCATATTTTATTACCATTTTCTAAACTATAGCGAATAAACTGTGATAATGTGAGAAATGTTGAAGCTGTCTGAATACATGTTGGTTTGACTGTATATGCCAAATCAAACCCGACTTATATAGTAATACTAACACCGCATCTTAAAATAAAGTGAAACTGTACATGCTTCAGGTTATTTGCTGAAACATTTGCACAGTGTGTCTCAAATCAAAATGATGTCGTCCTTCTCGATGTCCTTCACACACCCTTGAGTTGCAGCTCATTTGCATATGGAGAGTTCCTCTCCATAGCTCCGCCCCCTCCCTCCACACAAACACACACACACTCACACGCGCGCACACACACACACACACACACACACACGCGCGGGCGCAGACACACACACACACGCGTGCACACACACTTCCTCCATGCATCATCCACCTTTTCCTGCCGCGGATTTTCCCGCCTGGATTCGTCAGGATGAGGTTTCAATGAACACCAAGGTCAGCGACGAGCAATCTATTCAATGCACTCTCTTATTAGGGATATAAATAATTTGGATCAGGACTGAACCTTGAACTTTGAACTGTTACCCTGGAGAAATTTATCTCTCTCCGTCTTCTGTCCGTGAGCTTGATAGTTCCATTAGGACAATGAGATGAATCCAGCCACTCTGCATATGCAATATTATAATACCTTCCATCTCCGTGATAACCGGGAAACCTCGTATAAACACACGTACATCTCTCTATATATCTGTCTGTCTATCTATCTATCTATCTATCTATCTATCTATCTATCTATCTATCTATCTATCTACAGTGCCCTCCACAATTATTGAACCCCCTGGTAAATATGATCAAAATTGGCTGTAAAAAATAAATCTGCATCGATTATCCTTGTGATTTTTCATTCAAAAAATGTGCAAAATTCTAACCTTTCATTGAAGTAAAAGAATTGAAAGTGGGGGGAAATCACATTATGAAATAAATGTTTTTCTCCAAAACATGTTGGCCACAATTATTGAAACCCCTAGAATTTTTTACGAGTAAAATATCTCTGAAGGATATTCCCATTAATATTTACCTTTTTTAGTACACCAGGGGGACTAGGAACATGAAACTGTCCAGCTATGACTTCGTGTTTCACAGGAGTTTAAATATGAGGAAACACAAAGGCCAAATCCCTTAATCATCCATCACAATGAGTAAAACCAAAGAATATAGTTCTGATGCGTAGCAAAAGATTGTTGAGCATCACAAACTAGAAAGTGGCTGTAAGACAATAGCTAAAGAATTGAAAATCCCCATTTTGACCATCAGGGCAATAATTAAGAAGTTATAACCAACTAAAGATGTTATGAATCTGCCAGGAAAAGGACGTGTGTCTATACTGTCTTAATGCACGGCGAGTATGAAAGTTTGAGTGGCCAAAGACTCTCCAAGGATCACAGATGGAGAATTGCAGAGATTAGTTGAGTCTTAGGGTCAGAAAGCCTAAAAAAAAAATTATCAAACAACCCCTACATCCCCACATGTTGTTTGGGAGGGTTTTAAAAAAAACCTCCTCGCTCATCCAAAAACAAATTCCAGCAAATTTAATTGTCAGACACGACTGGATCTTCAAACAACACAGGGTTCTGTGGTCAGATGAGACTAAAACAGAGCTTTTTGGCAGCAAACACACTAGATGGGTTTGGTGAACACAAGGATAAAAAGTACCCCATGTGTACAATTTAATATACCAGTGGATCTTTAATGTTGTGGGCATATTTTTCTGCTGGAGGTCCTGGACTTCTTGTTCAGATACATGGCATTGTGGATTCTATCAAATATCAACAGATAAAAAATCAAAACCTGACGCCTTCTGCTAGAAATCTTATAATGGGCCGTGGTTGGATCTTCCATCAGGACAACGATCCAAAACAAACATCAAAATCAAAACAAAAATTTGTTGTGGAGCACAAAATGAAGCTTCTGCCATGAC
>CM038624.1:1095000-1117500 GCA_021554675.1 Leuciscus idus
GTGTGGTTGCTTGGGTGTTTTGGTGGTTACTAGGTGGTTGCTATGTTTTTATGGCTGGTTGCTAGGGTTTTGCTAGATTGTTCTAAGTAGGTAGGTGCTGGTACATTCTGGGTGGTTGCTTGGGTGTTCTGGTATGTTGCCAGGTGGTTGCTATGTTGTTCTGGCTGGTTTCTAGGGCGTTGCTAGGGTGTTCAAAGTGGTTGCTAGGTTGTTCTGGGTTGTTGCCAGGTGGTTGCTATGTTGTTCTGGCTGGTTGCTAGAGTGTTCTAAGTAGGAAGGTGCTGGAACATTCTTGGTGGTTGCTTGGGTGTTCTGGTTTGTTGCTAGGTTCTGGCTGGTTGCTAGGGCATTGCTAGAGTGTTATAAGTGGTTGCTAGGTTGGTGCTGGGATATTGTGTGTGGTTTCTTGGTTGTTGCTGTGTTGTTATGGCTGGTTGCTAGGGCATTGCTAGAGTGTTCTAAGTCTTTGCTAGGCAGCAAAAGTAGGTGCTGGGATATTCTGAGTGGTTGCTTGGGTGTTCAGGTTTTTTTCCAGGTGGTTACTATTGTGTTTTGGGGGTTACTAGGTGGTTTTTATACTGTTCTGGCTGGTTGCTAGGGTGTTGCTAGAGTGTTTTATGTAGGTAGATGCTGGGATATTCTAGGTGGTTTCTTTGGTTTTCTGTTTGTTTGCTAGGTTCTGGCTGGTTGCTAGGGCGTTGCTAGACAGTTCTATGTGGTTGCTAGGTAGGTGCTGGGATATTCTGGGTGGTTGCTCAGGTGGTCCTTCAGTGTCTGGAAATTTCACAGGGAAGACAATATAATGAGCAAGTCTGAGTGTGTATAAAATGTGCCTATCCTCAACCAGCCACATGATTTGAAGATGAATTACACACTGATGTTTAATACTTACGGTTAGAAGTTTATTCCAATGACTATAAGCAGTAGTAAAAGTGATGACTGATTGATGCACATCCTCTTTTTTTGTGTAACACAAAACATTCATTATTGCTTTTGAGCAGTTAAATCACAGAAGGGGTAAAAATTTAACTCTTAAAGCATTTTATTAATCGTCGTCATCACGCCCAGCTGTAATAATAACACAGTATTGAAATGAAACGCTAATGAGTGTGTGCCAGGCCTGTCAGCCCAGCGTTTGCCCTCAGACCCCTCAGACTCGGCTCGTGGGCGGCTCGGATCAGACCGATGCCTCATAACACACACTGTGATTTATCATCGCATCAGAGCGGCAGAATCAATCAGCACCAACCGCACAAACCTACAGCTGTTGTGTTAAAAAATGACCTCCACGTACAGAAGCACAACTAAAGATTGATATTCTAATGGCATGTGTGTGTGTGGGCCGCAACAATGTGGGTATTTTACACACACACACACACACACACACACACACACACACACAGTCATTTGGCAGTGGTGAGGAATGGGCTCTTCACAACACGGCGTAATTGAAAAGTGTGGCGTCTGCAGCACCATCTGTGTGTGTGTGTGTGTGTGTGTGTCTGTGTGTGGAGCAGACGGTGGCCCTCGGGGAGCTGTTAACACCTCATAGACGTAAAGGGCCCCTGGGGGACCGTGGAGCGCTCAGAAGGGCCTAATGAGATCGCTGAGGCTCTGGGAAATAAATGAGCACGATTATCAGTCTCTCTCTGCGTCACACGCTTGCATCTCTTTCTCTGTCTCTGAAAATAACACTGTGAATAACTGTAAATGTATTAGTGAAATTAGAGAAACATCACTAGCTCAGTGAAAAGGCTGAGCCTTCAACGTTGACCTTGACGAACTGACTGTATAGTGTTTGATAAAGGCCCCCGAAAACAAAATGTAAGTTTTTTTTTTAGCTTTTAGCATGAATATGTTAGCCTTAGGGTTATGAATGAGCTGGTGTGTTCCAAACCAATAACAAAATACGTATTTAGGAGATACAGTCAAACCAAAAATTATTCAGACACGATATCATTTTTGATATTTTTTCACTAGTGTGATCAGGACACTATAGTTCATTTATGTAAGTGAGGAGAGCAAAATAAAGTAAACTGTGACATATTATACCCAAAAATGTGTGTGTGTGTGTGTGTGTGTGTTCTCTACGTTTTGTCTTCCATCCACACTGAGAAGGCATTTTTATTAAAGGGGTGGTTGATTATGATTTGACTTTTCTAACTTTAGTTAGTGTGTGATGTTGCTGTTTGAGCATAAACAACATCTTCAAAGTTACGACGCTCAAAGCTCAAAGCAAAGGGAGATATTTGCTTTTAAAGAAATGGCTTTTTAAGGTCTACAACAAACGGCTGGTAGAGACTACACCACATTCCTCCCGGGTTAGTGACATCACCAACCCTAGAATTTACATAAGCCCCGCCCCCTGAACACGATTTATAGATTATCAAGACAGAATATGCTAATCAGTGACTAGAAGATAACTACACATAAGCTGCATAAATTCATCAACTAACCATTCAGAAATGTCCTGTTGCTTCTACATGTTGTCACTTCTTCTTGAGTCTCTCCATCATTGTCTGACTCCGGTTTGAACATAAAAGGCTAAACGTTTTTGAAATGTTCAGTGTATGTCTGTGTGAGGTAAAAGGACACAAGCTCTTGAAGCTCCGCCCCCTGTGCCGGGAGCAGCAGCTCATTTGCATTTAAAGGAACAGACACAAAACGGTGTGTTTTTGCTCACCCTCAAAAAGTGACATTTTTAACATGCTATATAAAAATATCTGTGGGGTATTCTGAGCTAAATCTTCACACACACACTCTGGGAACATCAGAGACTTATTTTACATCTTGTGAAAAGGGCATTATAACACCCCCCCTGGCATTATAACACGCTGTTTTGGCGGTGTAGTGCGGACTGTCAAAACTGAGGTATTTAAAAACGATGACATAAGTTTAGTCATGTGACGCATATTGTACAAATAGATATTTATGTTTATACCAGTATTGAGCCTGTTATATGTGCTGTTCACTTTCACACTGTAGCAAAAATATGTTACTTCACACACTCTTCATATCACAGTCCTGCAAAGATGACAGACAATTCACTCACATCTGCTGTCCTGCGCTAAATCATGAGAACAGTTTTAGCGTTTTAGACCAAATATATAATAGTGAGTGAGAGTGACCTGGATGATCAGTGGATGAGGAGATATTCTGCTAAATAAAATGATCCTGTCAGAAGAATTGTGTTATAACTTTATCATTTATTTTACTTTTCAGGCGTTTTACAAAAGTTTCTCATCCGCACTGAAACGCCTGGAAACGCCAGTGTGGACGGAGAGCGTTTTTAACCAAAAGCGCCATTTTCAAATGTACCCGGATTAATGTAGACGTGGCCTGAGCCAGCAGAGGATATTACTCATTACCAGAGTTAAATGATTGTTTGCTCATGAAAGCCGTTGAGTGCTGTTGTGTTTCCCAGAGGTCCACAGACACCGGTCCTTAGACCCGCTCCATTAGGCCTGAATGATCCGGTGACGTGTGGGACCCTGGGGAAGCGTTACTGCCGGCACTGATTTACTCGCAACATCTGATGCCAGACCAGCTGTGAGAACCGTCCACATGTACAGTAGATTTTCTCGGTCAGCTGACTGGAAGCACTGAGACTAATCCTTTGGACACTTAACACTTGATTTAGCAGCAAGACCCTCCAGCGGGAGTTCTTCTCTATATCAGTGTTCCTGAACTCCTGAAACGCCTCCATTGTAGTCTTAAGTTTCTTCCGGGAACGAACACGTCACAATATTCCTCATTTAAATAATTAATGCGCAGAATAAAGGGGCAGGGCCTGGTTGAGTTAGTTAGTAGTGTGTTAAGCTGGTGGTTATGGAAAGGGGCGGGACATTTCCCAAACACACTCGAAGCGCTCGACCAATCACAACACACTGCTCCGGTCGACCAATCAGAGCACAGTGTGCTTTTCAGAAGGAGGTGCTTCATAGAGACAGGACGTAAACAGAGCGTTACTGACAGACTGGGAAGAGAGGAGCCGCAACATTGGAGAATATGAGGAACATAATCAACATTATAGCACACCAAATAGCACATCTTCTGCAAAAATGTATCAAATTTGACCGCGTCATATGGTTCCCATCATGGGATCGTTGTATGGAATTAGTTTTAATTAATACATTTTTCATTTAAATTAAATTTATAGCTCGTAAACATATTTGTAAACATACAAAATTGGTTAAACGTGAAAGTATTAGTACCTTTTTGGCAATAAAGGGTTCTTTAAAATTTAGTGTACTAATTATTTATCACCGTTCAAGCATATGTTCCACATTTCTCAGCTTATGTTCGGATAAGCAGAAATTATATTCTGCAATGGTTTTTTTATGTCAAAAAACAGGGTTACACTTTATTTTAAGATGTAATTGTTACAGTGTAATTATATATTTAAGTACTGGTTAGTATTCATTAAGAACATGTACTATAGGGTTAGGGTTTGGTTGAGGGTTATTTGCATGTAATTATGCATAATTTACTGTTACTATGCTAAGTACACGTAACAAGGACACTGTAAAATAACAGAAATTATGATATATTAATATTTTTTAATTCTTAGCCTGCTCTTAAAGCTGAGATGTAACAGGCCACACACACACACACACACACACTTCAGGAAATACCCTTTGCATTAGTACATGAATCCACCGGTGTTAATCTGAGTGTGGGAAGGGTAATCTCTCTCCTGGTTAACTCGGGACGGTTCACACAGCGGACATCTGCCTGTGTAATCTGTGCTTTGTCATGTCTCGCTCACACACCTGTCACTGTGGCATCTCAGGTGAGAGAAAGGAGAAAACCCGTCTTAAAACTCACGTTTGTCTGCTAAATCAGTGTGAACAACCGTTTCACTAACAAATCCATTGGTGGAAGCGGTCCTGTAAACTGACCAGAGCTCAGATTAGCTTTGCTTCTACATGTCATTGTCTCTCTCTGGGTTGTTCTGACTCCCACATGCCTCGAGTTACTGCATCACAATTAAAGCTAAAGCGAATGACAGGAACCCAGTCAATCTTAATTTAGACGCTTGAGAGTTTCCAGAACAGTGAGGAGAAAGACTTCGGACAGAGTCGTTTCAGTCTGATGTAACCTTGACCAGACTGGAGGAGAATTTCAATTTCGTTTGCATTATTTATACATCAGTTCTGGGATGTTTTTCTTTTCTTCCTGAAACGTTCAGAGAACATTCAAAAGCAACATTCTGTAAAGTGTGGAGAATTATCAATCGGAATGTTCCCTTAATGTTTGTATGACCAAGAATTGTTTTATTTAATTTAATAACCTAATAAACTTAAATAGCAAAACGTTCTTAGAACACATTTCATTGTCCCCAATGTGAAAAGTCCTTATGGGAAGTTCCTTTCTTAAAAGTTTGGAATAAAATGGATGTAAAAAACAAAAATAAGGTAAGGTAATTGCTACTTTTTAAATAAACTCACAATTCTTTTTCTTTTCTTTTTTTTCTCAGAATTGCAACTTTAGTATAACATGCAATTGGAAGATATAAAGTCAGAATTGCATGATATAAACTCACAATTCTGAGAATTTTTATTTATTTATTTTATTTTTTTATTGGACTTTATAACTCGCAATTGTGAGTTTATATCATAAAATGTTTTATTCTGTGGCGGAAACAAGCTTCCATACTTTTGCCACTTCTCAACAAAGAAAGTGTGCTTTTTTAGCAGTAATGCCACAACATAATGAGCAAAATATGCAAATTAGGTCTCAACTGTCTAAGTAAAAAGGCATCTAAATTGTACAGACAACATTCACAATTTGCCTACTTCTAACATGTGCAACACCAATGAACAAAAAACTAAGTCCAAGCTCACACACATTCACACACACACACACACACACACACACAGACACACACACACACACACCTGCTGTGATTCTTTGGAGTCCCTCAGCACGAACCACATCATTATGCATTAGAGCCTGTTCAAACCAAGATCAATTTTTCGATGAAATTTGAATGAACGTTGTTTAATGCTGTTCAGACCAACAGGAGCATTCATGAAGTCAATGCGACGAATTGTTTTGGTTTTCTTATCTCTACCATCGCACTTTTTGCGAAGAAAACGGGCCAACCAATAAGAGTCGCTGTTTTGGTCACGTGCCCAGAGCCGCTGCTGTTGCATAAAACCAGACTTGCGCATTTACGAACAGAGTGTTTTGCTAAGTGACCCTGCTCTAGTCTCTGTACTCTTGGTGTTGTTTGATAAACACCACAGTGAACACAGAAATCTGAACGCCATTGAAGAATGTAATATCGTTTAGTAAGAGAAAGTCCCAAATGCTTTGTGTAGAGGGGTATTTCCCCCTTTACTTATAGCGCCACCTACTGTAATAGCGTGCATTTGCATTTTCATGAATTCTCCATCGTCTGCCGTTTTTAACGAACAGATTGCTTGCAAAACATCGACCGAATTGTCATGCAGAACATTTGTGTTGCTGTTAACAGGCCTATATGCAAAAAAGCATCTTTGTAAATTATAAAATGATTTGAAACACCATACAATTAAAAAAATAATAATTATGTTAAATGTACACTATGTAACTTTTGGTCCACAACTGCATTTTCAGAAGAACATTGTTTTGTTTGTGCTTCGGCTCTGTGTGGATGAATATGGCTCTTTCTAATAACTAAATTATAATAACTAGAGAGAGATTATCCTTCTGCTTATAAACATTTACTACTAGGATTAAGAGATATAACCAGTTTAGAAGGAAAGGATAACACACACACACACACACGCACACTCGACTAACCCCTGCCACTCACACACACACACACACACACACACACACACACTCGACTAACCCCTGCCACTCTCTCACACACACACACACACACACACACACACACACACACACACACACACACACACACACACACTCGACTAACCCCTGCCACTCACCCACACACACACACTCGACTAACCCCTGCCACTCACACACACACACACACACACACACACACACTCGCAATGGGATAGAAAAACATGTAAACAGACACAGACACAGACACAGACACACACACACCAGCCAAATATTTCACCAGCCTCTAACACTTTTAAAAGGCTCTTACTTGCTGCACAGATCATGTCACATTGAATTTACTGCTGTTGGAAAATTTATCAGATGGCAGTTTACAAGTCGCATCAATAGAAATAAGGAATATCTTTAGAATATCTAATTAAAACTCTTGAGTTCGACATGAAGGCATAACTATCTGGTGTAATAGAAGATTCATTAGGACCTTCTAAGCCCATTTCCACCACATAATAAAACTAACATGCTGTGAAAAATCTTAAGAACTAAAAATCATAATCAGACATCTAAGTCTAAATGATGACATAAATGATGACATAAATGAAGAAATTTTGACATACTAAAAGGCCCTGTCCACACGGAGACGCGTTTCGCTGTATACGTATAATTTTTTTATCGTATTGGCGTTTCGTCCACACGGATCCGGCGTTTTCGGAGACTGAACCGCTATTTTTTGAAACCGGGTCCCAAGGTGGATAAATCTGAAAACGCCGCCCTTGCGTTTTCGTGTGTACGGCCAATCCGTACATTTTGTGAAACGATGATGTCATCACACCAAGTGTCAACTAGTCAGACACCGTTAAGTCACAGCAACTACATTTATGGTTTTTCATATTGTTCAACAAAGTTCTTGATTAAAAAAGAAAAAAAGAAGCTACTGTGCCTAATATTATTGTTGTATACAGCGCGCAAGGTTTATGCGCGAGCTCCAAGTCTTCTTCTCCGTTTTTAGTGTATGTCTGTGGCAGAATTACAGCGCCACATACTGGTCTGGCATGTATACTACATCGTTTTGAGTCGGTTTCAGTGGTTTCGTGTGTACGCAGATATTTCTTGAGACGACGCCGTGTTTACGGATTTTTTTTTTGAACGGGGAAAAAAAAATATCGGATAGGGAAAGCTCTGGCTTCGTGTGGATGTGGCCTAACGCCGCCTTCACACTGGCAGTTGAAATCAGCTCCGATACGGCTACGAAACGACCGGAAGTCATTCATTTCCTAAGGAGATTCGCAGACCGCATGCGAATGGGTGCGAACCAAGCGGGAAGGAAGTCGACCGGAAGTTGAAGCCGGCTGCGTGCCACCATCTTGTAGCAGAACTTCACCTGCTGTTAGCATCCCATTGACTCCCATTCATTTTGGCGTCACTTTGACAGCGAATAACTTTACATCTGAGGTGTTTGAAGACTCCATTTGTCCATTATTTATTTCTAAAGAAACACGACAATGTATAAAATGCTCCATTACCTTGTAGCTTACGTTATGGCCCCGTAAAAACAGTTTTTGTAAAAGTAGGCTAACGATTGCGTCATAACCACGCGACTCTCTGTCGCACAGTAGAGAGATTACCGTATTGACGGGAGGAGAAGCTCGCGGGCAATCGGGGGGACGTGGAGGCAAAATGACAAAATAATTAATCAGAATACCTAGCAAAAGTTGCTCCTGCTCCTAGCTCATGAACACCTCCTACTCACGATCTCCGTCTCTGCAAGATTCGGAAGGGAATGATTCAGATTTCTCATGCCACAGCCACTAGAAGACAGACGGGTTGCTCACGTCACATCTACGTCGTCAAGCTCAGTTTGAGTCTGCGCGTCAGGAACGGAAGTCCTAAAAAATCGCTGAAAATGGGCTTCACTTGCCTCAATTGAGTTCCAATGAGATGGCTCTGTCCATTTCTTATACTGTCTATGGTGCGAACCGGGTCCGAACGAGTGCGGTGCGAAAAAAATCGTGTCCGTTGGTCATCCGGATGCGTTCAAAAAATTGAACTCTTGCGAAAGGCTACGGACGGTTCCTATCCTCAATTCCAGCGGAAGTTAGCGTTGCTATGATACTGATAAACAAACCTGAATTCTCAACTTTTAATAAAATAAATAATGATTTTATAACGATAAGTTGTCATGTCATTTTTTTATTTTCATGATTTTCTAACGTTATTAGGGCAGTTAATACAATTAAAAGCCCTATATACCACTATATCACATTTAGCCGACCTGACATATCAACGTCCTGGGGAACTTTCCTCCACGCAGCAGCCTTCCGATCTCTATAACCCTCATCAGAGAGATCATACAGAATTGTACATTCTGACACTGACAAAATCAACCGTTAATCTCTCCGCCATTTTTGTTCTACTCGCTTCCGAAGCTTTTCAACGGTGTAGTACGACGTCCGCTGGGGGCGTATTGCGTGTTACGGAGCTGATTTCAACTGCCAGTGTGAAGGCGGCGTAAGTCTTGACTTTTTATATCTGATTATGATTTTGTTTGTTTGTTTACAAACATCATAATCAGACATAAAAAGTCAAAATTATGACATAAAAAGTAGACATTTTGCCATACTATGTCTTGACTTTTAATGTCTGATTATGATTTGTATGTCATACTTTAGATTTTCCAAAGCATGTTTGTTTTATTATGTGGTGGAACTGGGCTTAGAAAGTCCTAATGCATCTACATTTCTATTACACCAGATAGTAATGTCCGTATGATTATGATTTAAAAATCATAATCAGACGCAAAAAGTCAAAATGATGACATAAAAGTACACATTTTGACAAGTCTTGACGTTTTTTTGTCTGATTACAATCAGATAATTTATACAATTATCAGAATTATATAAATCATATATATATTATATAGATAAAAAATCTAAATGATGACATAAAAAGTAGAAATTTTAACATAGTAAGTCTTGACTTTTTATGTCATAGGCCTAATTATGAGCTACAAGATAAAATGATAACAGTCACAATGACATTAAAAAGCCAAAATTATTAGATAAAAGTCTAAATTGTGACTTTATAAGTAATAATATCGAAAGATTAATATCTTTTTATGTCGTGGTTCTGATTTAGTAGCCTTATTTCATAATTTACAAAAGCATGATTTTATGTGGCTTAAAATGTGCTACCATAAATTGCCGTTGCTAGGGTAGGCCTATGGGTGCATTATTAGGTACACCGTCATTTTAAATAAAAGACACACAGCCACTCACAAAACAGCAGCTATTTCATCTGTGTAACAGAATCAAACTTTAAAGTCGCAAACAAGCTGAACCCTGGCGTGCAAATGGATTGAATATGTGTGTCCGGTCGGGGCGAACACGGCGCGCTTATCTCCAGATCTCCAGATCTCCGTGTCGCAGTGCCGATCCGCATCGAGTTTCTCGGCTAAAGAGGCGTTGAACTCTTGATACGCCTTTGGTCTCAAGCCAGACCAGCAATTCGCAGACTCAGCCAGATCCGGGTCCATTATCTGTGCCCTGATATAAGATCAATGTGATTAATCTCGGAAAAAAAGAAATAAATATCCAAGCTCGTTCTAACCCTCTCGATGCCAAACGAGCCACTGGAGAAACTGGGATCAAATGGCGGCTGCGTCTTTAACAATCGAGCGGCTATAAAGAGCACAGAAATCTGCATCCTTTTAGCAAATTAAGGAATTTAAAAAAACACACACAAGCCAACAGTGTTAAAGATCTCTGCCAGGAAGCGATGGCTGTTTGAGGATTTCACTGACAAATTTATTAAATCACTTAACCATCATCAGAGAGAATAAATAAGACATAAAACATTTTTTTTCCCACATAACACATACAGGACGTTTCCAACTCGGTGAAAGGAACGAGACACGTCCGAAAACACACAAATGCATAGAGGTACTTCTACTCAATAGAAAGAGACAACAACTACAACTTGTCTATCCCTGTTGTGAAACATACAAAGTCCTAATGTCTCCGTGATCATATTGTCCGAAGGGGGATTGTATAAAAATAAAGACTCCACATTGATAAAATGTTATATATTGTACATAGACATTTGGCAATGACCAAAAACTGGTGATATCACATTTATACACATCGGTAACAGCAATGATGGATGATGACTGGTGGAAATTTCAGACGAGCATCTTCTTTCTTGGTCTACAATACTTAACTGACTTGAATTCTTATTTGGAGAGAAGATAATACAAAAGAAAACATGTTGTGTAATTAAAAGTTATGGTCTTCTAACAACGATAGCATCCACATCCGTTCTGTTTAATTCTGTTTCTGTCACTTTAAATTCTCAGGCTGGATTCTGATTGGCTATCGATGTTTTTATGGTTCATCAGCTAAAAAAACAAAAAAACACTCTGAAAGATATCTTTCTCTGTGCCATTATTGTCCCGGACAGCAACATAGTGTCGGCCCAGATCCGGCCCACATCCGGTACACGTGGATTCCCAGGTGTGGGCCGGATCTGGGGAGCGACACTATGTTGCTGTCTGGGATAGTTCTGGTGTGGATTCTGCTATTCTTTTATATTTAGACCGCTTTTTAGACCTATATCTGTATCGTTGTGTGAATGTGCCTCTAGTGTGATAAAAGCTCCTCACAATGTCCTTGTAGAACCAAACAGAAGTCCTCGTCGAGACTCGAGTCTTTATCGCTAACCAATTTCCAAATGTCCGACTCTACAGAATAATAGAGATGGTTCAAGGTTCGGCATCCACTGAGTAATTCTCGTCTCTTTCCAAATGTGCATCAGATGATCCACTTCATCCAACCAGGACGCCGGGCTGGCAGTGAAGTCCGGATATCAGCATGATATCGTTTTGTTTATTTCTGTCTCTGCCACTTTAAATTCTCAGGCTGGATTCTGATTGGCTGTCAATGTTTTTATGGTTCATCAGCTGGATAAAAAAATCACTCTGAAAGTGATTCCAATGATATCGTTTCTCTGTGCCGTTATTGTCCCAGACGGCAACATAGTGTCGGTCCAGATCCGGCCCACATCTGGTACACCTGGATTCCACACGGCCCAGATGTGGGCCGGATCTGGGCCGACACTATGTTGCTGTCTGGGATAGTTCTGGTGTGGATTCTGCTATTCTTTTATATTTAGACCTATATCATATCGTTGTGTGAATGAGTAAAAGCTTCTCATAGTCGTGTCCTTGTAGAACCAAACAGAAGTCCTCGTCGAGACTCGAGTCTCCATCGCTAACCAATTTCCAAATGTCCAACTGGCTAATCAAATGTTCAAGGTTCGGCATCCACATTGAAATTCCCGTCGCTTTCCAAATGTGCATCAGAACTGGGCATGATCCACTTCATCCAACCAGGACGCCGGGCTCGCGGGGAAATCCGGATACCCGCCGCTGCTTCCCGTGGACAAATCCGAGCTCGGTCCGTTTCCCCCGGCCATCATTCGGCTCATGTTCTGGGTTGGGTTCTGAGACACCATGGGCAGGCCGGACTCCGGGAACACCAGGCCCGGGATGAGCGGCGGGTGTCTGGGAAGAGCCTGGAGCGAGCCTGGAGACTGCGGGAGACTGTACGGACTGCTGGCCTGGAGGTCGTGGTACTGGTCCTGCGAGGGGATGATGTTGGTGCCGTGATCCAGTGGGAACGGCGGATGAGATCCGCCTTGACGACTCAGAGCCGGAGAGCTTTCGCTCAGACTGCTGTAAATGCTGTTGGAGTGACCCAGATCCGACATGGGCGGCTCGTCTGTGGGGAGAAACAAACGTGAGCGATGGATTATGAAGTTCACCTGTTTTTCAGCAGAAATAGTTCCTTTAAATGCAGAACATTTTAGGGGGTTCCCATCACTTTATGGATTTAGTTTCAATTAATCTTTCATTTTAATTAAAACTGTATTAAACAGCTTGTTTCAATAACCAGTTAAACATGAAAGCATTATCCAGTCATTCAAGACACTTTTTGACATAAAGTGTTCTTTAAAGTCCCCCTGTGGTGTGGTGTTTAATGTAGTTTATGTGTCTATGTGGTGTTTTTAATACGCTTTAAGACAAAGCATGTGTAAGTTCATAAGTCGACAGCATTGCTGAGTATTTTCTCCTTAAAACTGCAGTGAACCAAAGACAGTCTCAAACACACGCTTTGAAATCGCTGGTGTTTCTGACGTCACAAACTACCTTGTAACCAATCAGATCAACGTGTGATCGTCAACCAGTGGATCTCTGAGCTGAGTGAGTGAGTGGAGGCGGGGCTCATTTGCATACTCATAGAACTAAATAAGGCAAGGGTGTCGAGTTACATTCAAGTCGAGTTACGTTTAAATATGTCATTTTGGTGATCAAAGATGAGTTTTAAGGGATACAATTTTTGACTACAGGGGGACTTTAAAATTGAGTCTAGAAGTCTAAGGTTTTATATAGAACCCCATTGAACCTTTTCTTCTGACACACCTTTTTCCCCCCTATCAAATATTTTAGTAATCATCATAAATAAGGTATCAATGGAAAGCTTAAACACTCAAAATTCACACTTTGTTAAAATTGAACATTGCGTTCGCATGAAAACGGTATTAAGCGGCTTCATTTTTGTGTAATCAACTTCAAATTTGACATATGGCATAATATTTTTTATTTAGCAATTGTAGAGGCAAATTATTTTGTAAAATATATATTTTGTATAAAATAAAGATAAAATGAACTAACAATTAGCAATACTTCTACAGCATTCTACAGCATTTATTAATTAAGTCAATGTTAATCTCAACATACTTATGCATGATCAAAATCAAAAGTTGTATCTAACATTATTGAATGCACATGGAACTAACT
Source organism: Leuciscus idus (assembly GCA_021554675.1). NCBI lineage: Eukaryota > Metazoa > Chordata > Actinopteri > Cypriniformes > Leuciscidae > Leuciscus > Leuciscus idus. The sequence continues at coordinate 1,108,649 of CM038624.1, forward strand.
GGAACACTTATATTCACTAACATTAATAAAGGCTGTTCATGTTAGTTAATGCACTAACAAATGCTTTCACATCTTAAATAATCTGCTGAGTGTCTTCTTTAAAAAGAGGCCAATTTAGGTCTGTTTTCCCAAAAAAATCTTGAATTGCAACCATATGTTGCAATTGTGGCAACAATTTTTTGCATATGTTAAAAATAATGATGCGCCAATAAAAATCCTTTGCTATTTGTAATGGACCCCAGAATTATGAGCAAAAGTCTCACTGAAAACCTGGCATGCAGAATGATCTCGACGAAAATGCTCACTTTTCCTGTTCATTTTCCAAAAAGGCTTTTCAGAAAATGATTCAATAAACAGTTGTTGAATAAAAGAAAACGAACTGGCTTGAACATTGCAACACTTGACTGGAATCGTACCTGTGAAGGAGACCTCGGCGTCGCTGTCCATGCCCTCCTCCTGAGTGCTGTCTTTGTCAGATTTGGAGCTGCCCCGCGACCTCTTCATGTTTCTGAAGTACTGACCCCATCTCTGTCTTCCTGCATCTTTCTTCAGTCTTTTCTCCTTTGCTCTTCTGTTTTGAAACCAGACCTGTGCAGAAGCATGGGTTAGTTTTCACAGCACCCCAACTGGACCTTACACACATCCAAACACCACTGTAGTTAAAAGCTGACCTGAGCCTTACATTTATTCTTGTTGGTTTTTGACAGCTAACACAAAACTAAAACGTATTTTGTTTTGTTTATATTTTTTTTCTTCCTTTTTTTTCCTTCTTCTTAATGTAATTAACATAATCACTGGCACAAGATATGATGACATAATACTGGATACATTTATGCACACTATAATCAAAACAAGCGTTGAAGCGATCATGTGACGCGTGGCGAATTTGTGAATTCTGTGCGCGATTCAGCGTCTAAAAGTAATATATTCTACATGAAATAATAGTTAACCATAAGTGCATGAAGCACTTTAAAAAAAATCATGTATAATAGGGTATAATACATGATACTTGATTGCATGAAATAACAAAAAAACGTTATAATGACACGAGTAAGATTTTTTTTCAGTGAATAATTGCGTAAATAAATGAATACGGAATAATGCATGATAGCTGAATAAATGAAATAGTATAAAGATATAGCAGGTGCGCTATTCAACATTTATCAGTCAATTTGATCATAAGCTAACCTAAAAAATGTGCTTCGTTTTGGTAACATTTATTAACTGGGTTTAACATCACGAAAAGACTAGTGCATGTTTCCGGGTCAGACGCAGAAGCGCACGCGTGTAGTTGTGTGTTTAACGCATGTGAAGTGTGTGAGTGTGTGTGTGTGTGTGTACCTGCACCACCCGCATGTCGAGGCCGGTCTCCGACGACAGCTGTTCCCGCACGTGTCGCGCGGGCTTCGGGGAGTTGTTGTACGCGTTCTTCAGCGTCTCCAGCTGCTTCGCGGTGATCGTGGTGCGGGGTCGCTTAGCAGTCGAGTCCGCCTCTGGGAGAGACACACAATCATGGAGTGAGTCAAAGGAATATATCTCTTATTCTACGATCATTGCATTTTATGACGGCATTAATATTGAGGCGTGTTTGAGGTGTAACACGCTTCTTAAATTATGACGATGCTACTGTATTCTATCCGGTTTTGTGAGGCAACAAGGGTAAATGTATTTTATATAATATATCAGTTTAAAAATACAAAATAATCCTTATTATTACACGAACAAATGTCAAGTCCAAATAGATAGGCCTATTTAAATAATTGCACAGCATCACCACTTTTTACATTCTATTCTATTCTGTTTTGAGAGGTAACAAGGGTAAAAATGTATTTCATATAATATATCAAATACAAAATCATCATTATTATAGGTTGCACGAACAAAAGTCAAGTCCAGATAAATAACTGCACTTTATTGCACCAAATAAAATAATTGCACATCACCACTTTTTACATTCTGTTGTATTCTATTCTAATCGAGACGTTGGTGAAGTGAAGGCATTGGACATTTAGAATGCAGATTTGTAATGTAAGTTTATCTGCTCTATGAATGACACTCTTTCTCTTCCAGACATCATTCCTCAATCATTCACAACCAACTAATGGAAGAAATATGATTTAAAATATTATAGTTTTAATTTAAAGAAACAAATGCATTTCTTATTAGACTCTAGAATGTATGTTTCTTATTTCGAGATACACCCATTCTATTCTATTCTATTCTATTCTATTCTATTCTATTCTATTCTATTCTATTCCATATAACACTCTCAAAAGTCTAGTTTATTGGCATCTTTGTTTCCATTAAGAACATTTTTCATCGCACAAAAGGTTTTCATACAGAGGGGAAAAATGTCAGATTGTTAAAATGTAATTCGAATTATATATATATATTTTTTTTTTAAGCACTGTGTGTTGAAAAGTTTTCCTTGGGTGGGGAACGCAGAATGCTTCTTCTGTGTCAATACTTAACCCCCTGTATTGAACGTTCAGGATGTAAGTTCATCTTCTCAATGGAGACACTAACTCTTTTCCAGACTCTTTTTCCAAATAAATCCCTACGTCGTCCGATTTGTCTAGAATTAAAGCGCTGAATCTGTCTGAAAACTGCGCCGAATGCAGATCGTGTCCGTCTGGCTCATGCAGGGCGCGCGCGCGCGCGCGTGTGTGTGTGTGTGTGTGTGTGTGTGAGTGTGTGTTCGGCTCTCACTATAACGCTTCTGTTGGCACTTATCGATCCGGAGGCCGGCGGGTTCGCAATTACCCGAGCCGGGTCAGATGTTTATGGACGAGCGCACGACCAGCAAGATTAAGTTCAGAGTTAAAAGCAGCCAGTCAATGCGAGGCCATTGAATACAAGAAGTAAAACAATTAAGACTTAGAGAACTGTGCTTGCTCAAACAAAACTTCTCTGCTGAATCAACACGATCTCGTATCTACAGCACGAATCGTCTCTATCGTGCAATTTATACGCAAAAAATTGTTTTTTCCGTGCATATGATGCGCACTTTATAAGCACGCACTCCACACCACTAATCCTACCCAAGGGCTTTACAGTGTGTATCATATGCACGTAAAATAAAAAAAATTGCGTATACATTTTTTTGCGCGTGATGGTCATGACGTACCTCTCTGTTTGGCGGTCTCGTAGTCGGCTTTGCACACTAGTCGACTGTCCTCCATCAGGTAGTACTCATCACCTGTGGCCAGCTGCCTCTTACACACCACACACGCGAAGCAGTGCAGGTGATACACGAAGTCCTGCGCCCTGCGGACCACCTGCGTCGGGGGGATGCCCTGCTGGCACGCCGAACACTTGGTGCCGAACCTCCTGCGCGCACACACACACACACACACACACACACACACACACACACACACACACACACACACACACACACACACACACACACACACACACACACACACACACACACACACACACACACACACACTCAGATCAGACGCCATCCGAACATGATGATGAAGAACTCACTGTACGAATTCTAATATATAAGTTTAAAAATACAAAAGCATCATTATTATAGGTTACATGAACAAAAGTCATATCCAAATAGATCCTAAAATAATTGAACAGCATCACCACTTTTTCTATTCTATTCTGTATCTATTCTATTCTATTCTATTCTGTATCTATTCTATTCTACACTTTAAAAATGTTTTTTATTGGCATCTTTGTTCCTGTTTAGAACTTTTTACCATTGCACAAAAGGCTTTTGGGAAAAAAAATATTCAGATTATAAATCGTACCATAAAAATGGCTATTTTAAGAACTGTGTTTTGAACTGTGCACGGAAACCCGCGAACCCCCAAATAGAACCTTTATTTTAAAAATTCTATTCTATTCTATTCTATTCTATTCTATTATGTTGTGTTTTGAGAGATATCAAGCGTAAAATGTATTTAATATAATATATAAAATACAATCATTATTATAGCTTGGACGAACAAAAGTCAAGTCCAAAAAGATAACTGCATTTTATTGCACCAAATTAAAAAAATGTACATTCTATTGTATTGTATTGTAATCGGAAGGTCGGTGAAGCGCAGGCACTGATGATGAAGATGAAGATGAAGGACTCACTTGAAGAAGTCTTCTTTACAGTACACACTGTCTCCTCGACTGAAGCACTTCTCGGCCAGCTGAGACTGACAGTCGCTGCACTTCAGACACTTGCTGTGCCAGTGTCGATCTAGAACCTTCAGGATGAAGCGATCCACGATGTGCTGGTTACAGCCCGCGCAAACTGGAACATCTGGAGAACAACACAGCGCTTCGTGTCAGATACTGGGAGAAGAACCCCGAAACACATTAGTATTTTAAGTGCTACTGTAATTAAATAACGGGGTTTGTGGATTTAAAAAAAAGAAGCATTTAGAAGATCAATTCGCGCGCTATATATATATATATATATATATATATATATATATATATATATATATATATATATATTGTCTATAAATATCTATTCTATTCTATTATGTACAATTCTATTCTATTCTATGCTATTTAATTCTATTATATTCTACTCTATTCTATACTACACTTAAAAAGGTTCTTTATGGGTATCTTTGTTTCCATTAAGAACATTTTTCCATTGCACAAAAGGCTTTTTTAAATGATTAATTAGATTATTAATGTAATAATTCGTGCCATTAAAAAAAAGGTTATTTTAAGAACTTTGTTTTGAAAAGTGTTTCTCGGAAACCCCCGAAAACCCCCAAATGGAACCTTTATTTTAAAATGTCTATTCTATTCTATTTAATTTTATTCTATTCTGTATGCTATTTAATTCTATTTAATTATATTATATTCTATTCCATTCCATTCTATTCTTTTCTTTTATATTCTACTCTACTTAAAAAGGTTCTTTATTGGCATCTTTGTTTCACATTTTTCCATTGCACAAAAGGCTTTAATTGTGGGAAAAAAAATATCTGCAGATTATTAAAATGTAATAATTCGTGCCATAAATATTAAAATAAATATTATTTTAAGAACTGTGCTTTGAAATGTGCTGTTCAATTCTATTCGATTCTATTATGTAAATACTGAAACCCCTGTACTGAACGTCTAGGGTGAACATGTCCGGTGGTGTTCAGTGTAAGTTCACCTTCTCAATGGAGACACTAACTCCTTTCCAGACTCTATTTCCAAATAAATCCCTACCCGAATTGTCTAGAATTAAAGCGCTGAATCTGTCTGAATACAGATTGTGTCCTTCTGGACAACATATTGCCCTGTAATAAGTCACATAAGTCCTGCATTGTTACTTTGATAAAGATGTGCATTTCATTTGTTTGTTAGTGTGCTTTTATTTACTCATATAACACCCGTTAATCTCACTCATCATTTGTGTCTTATTGTTCATTACAAGTGAACCATATCGAGCAGTGAAACAATAAACCCGATCATATTCACAGCACGATATGATTGCGCCTTCTGTTATATATGCATGAAACAAGCCCTGCTTTCTGAACAATTACAATTATTACTACTATATCTAATATCAAAAGAGCACCAAAAAATTAAAGAACGATAAGATGACAAGAAACTGCTGGAATTTAATGATACGAAATAAAAAATAATTCCATTGTTATAGATTATTTTTTTATTATTGGGCCTATTATTATTATTATTACTAAATAAAATAAAGTGTTAAATGTAAAATAATAGTTTATTATAAAATTAGGCCATTAGGCCTATTGTATTATTATTACTATCATTGTCCTCATTATTGTTATTATTATTTTAAATGAATAGTAATACGATATCTACTGTATTAATTGTATTATTATTATACCGTATTACAGCATGTCTCAGTCTCGTGATAAATCAACTCGATGTTTATTACAGTAATCATTCTAAAACTGAGAACAATAAGTGTTTATGATGTCAATCTAAACTTGTGTTAAAAAAGCAGCAACCTTTGCGTTGCACATGTGCGTAAAGCACGTCAAATAAAAACAACTTGAGTAAATATAACACAAATACAACTTATTATTATTATTATTTATTAATTATCGTTGCTGTTGTTGTTGTTATCTTCAAAACAGCAATTTTCATGAGCTCATATTGATAAGTATGATGGTAAATTTCGCAAAAAAAAAATAAAAAAAATAATACAATTCTATATACATTTCATAAACATCTTGTATTACATATTTCATCCCTGTCAAATTGAGCTGAACATTTCACGAAATCACCATCCATACAGTACACACTCAACTCGAGATATCATGTGGTTGTTTGCTAAAATAAACAAGGCCACGTCGCGTTTATCCTCTGACATCACCAGACACGTCATCAACAGGTGCACGAGGATCAATTATTCAATCAAGCAACATCTCTAATGATTAGTGTATAATAAAGGACAGAAATCTCCTCTTCTTCTCTGTGTTTCTGTCCTCCTGCAGCTCCTTCACTCTGTCATTATTACTCATCATCGTTTCCTTAAACACACCAGGGACTGTTCGATAACTCAGAACAAACCAAACACTGATTTTGCACCTTAATATCTCTGATGCGCGTGAGATTTGCTGAGGCAGACATATGTTGTTTTGAGCCGCTGTTTCAGATTTAATCCACCGACACACACTCATTTAATCCGAGTATTAGAGCCGCGCGAGAAGCGTTGCCGGAGAGATGTGAAATTACGCAGGAAAGATTGCGGTTAAATCAGATATATCGGCTGTAATTACCTAAATCTATTAAAGTTAAACACACACAGGGAGTATCAAAGCTGTTATGTTAACACTTTCAGAAAACGCAAACCCAAAGTCAGAACAGCAAAGCAGGAGTTTGTACCTGTCCGCAACTCCTCTGTGTGCGTGAGTAAAGCCAAGAGCATCTCCGGCGAATCCCGAGCCTTGTTCTGATCCATTCTCATTATTCCGATGAGCGTGCGATAATAATCTGAGATTAAGAACTGGAAGAAGAAGAGGAATAAACGCGCGTGCCAGAGACAGATGCGTCGCGCGCTGGGTTTCTGCGCCTTGTGGCTTTTGACGCGCGACAGAAACGCCGCCCCGTTCCTCTGATGACTGATACAAACAGAAGAGCATCACCTGGACAAATCCACAATCCAGAGGCAACACCAGCTTTCTTTGCTAAACAGCGTGCACAACATATTTCATGATGCATATAATCCTTCTCTTGCGCGCGCCAGACGGAGAAACCCGCACGTTTTTATTCCCAAACCGAATAATGCATTAAACTATACACATGATGAGCAGCGATTAGAGTGTTTCCTCGCACAAAAGCATGTGTGTGTCCATCTGACAAATCTCCATCTTCATAGACCCGAACTGTTCAAAATACCAAACCAAACCGCTGAAGTTAATGAAGAAGCGCGCGACACATGAAACCGCAGTTTTATTCCCAAACCAAACTATATGCCATAAATGTGTCGTATGATGCATTCAACTATTCACATGATGAGCAGCGATTAGAGTGTTTCCCCACACAAACACATGTGTGTGTGCATCTGACAAATCTTCATAGACCCGAACTGTTCAAAATACCAAACAAACCCGCTGGAGTTTATGAAGAAGCGCGCGACACATTTCTAATGCATCCAATGAGAAAATGCATTCATAGATTCTGAACCTCCATTCACTTCTAATGAAATGAGTGCATGGTCAAACACGGTGCATATCAGCAGTCTCTGAATTACTTTCGACAGACATTGTCTTCAAATAACACACATTACACGATGAAATTAAGTTATTTAAATCAAGCCATTTTCTTGCATTATTTTTCTACTAAAAGCGGACAATATATTTAGACACCGACTTGTTTAGTTTATTAAATATTAAATGCAAAATGCAAATGCAAAACGAATGAATTATTAGAGTGACCAGATTCACCACAAATGAATCCGGCCTGTAATTTGTCGCAATGCTTTTGCTTCTCAGAGCGATAAATGCTTTAGAGGAACTTTTAAATCCAGATCGTTCATTTTTCCTACATTGATTCGGATCGGACAACTGTTTGCTTTAGGAGAGAAAAGACAGTTGTGTGAAATGCTGATCGAGCTGATCAACACCCAGATGAATTTTATCGACACTGATCTGCTGTGCCTTGGGAAATCAGCTTTAGTGCCACATGATAAACTCAAAATCAATGGCACATTTGCCTGGATTTCCTGACGTTATGAAGCACGTGTCGGGGAAAGTGCCGCAATGTTCCTGTTTTACTTTCAGCTTCATCATTTTTATGTCATATTGACCTGTTCACCTTTGATGTAGCGAAATCTGGCGGGGAAAAGCGCATTTTTGGCCACGTCATTTCATCTCGAATTTATTTGTATTTTTAAAAAGGTATTTTTTTTGTTGCTGTGATCGTTTTTTTTAACAACTTGTAATTGCTTGTAGTATTTAAGCCACATGTTGTTAGTAATTAATAATTATTCACATTTAAAACACGACGATTGTCAAATATCAAAGAAAACCTCGCGATGTCTCGAAGCCCGTTTGAATGAACAGAATGCGTTCAGAAAACACACACATATATAGTGTTTGATGGAGTTCTCCAGAGCAGGTGTGTGTGGATCAGGTGGTGCACCTGTTGAACGGAACCCGATACCTGTTGGGCTTTTAAAGTGCGCGTGGACGAGCTTCGGTCCACTCGTGGGTCTCTCATGGCAACGGTGACGGCACGCGCTTCACATCTGTTCCGCGCGCTAACAATGTTGCTCATTACATATTCATACGGCATCCGACAGACGGATGTTAAGAGAGAAAAAACACAACTTAGGAAAGTTAAGCATCATAATCAATTATAAAGTATTTGGTGTGTAATTATTAGCTCTTCAGATCATGGTTTCGAGC
>CM038624.1:1122500-1135000 GCA_021554675.1 Leuciscus idus
GCAAAATTTGAGCAACCACTGAGCAACAGTCCAGTGCTGCTTCTCTGTAGCCCAGGTCAGGCGCTTCTGCCGCTGTTTCTGGTTCAAAAGTGGCTTGACCTTGGGAATGCGGCACCTGTAGCCCATTTCCTGCACACGCCTGTGCACGGTGGCTCTGGATGTTTCTACTCCAGACTCAGTCCACTGCTTCCGCAGGTCCCCCAAGGTCTGGAATCGGTCCTTCTCCACAATCTTCCTCATGGTCCGGTCACCTCTTCTCGTTGTGCAGCGTTTTTTGCCACACTTTTTCCTTCCCACAGACTTCCCACTGAGGTGCCTTGATACAGCACTCTGGGAACAGCCTATTCGTTCAGAAATTTCTTTCTGTGTCTTACCCTCTTGCTTGAGGGTGTCAATGATGGCCTTCTGGTCAGCAGTCTTACCCATGATTGCGGTTTTGAGATATGAACCAGGCTGGGAGTTTTTAAAAGCCTCAGGAATCTTTTGCAGGTGTTTAGAGGTAATTAGTTGATTCAGATGATTAGGTTAATAGCTCGTTTAGAGAACCTTTTCATGATATGCTAATTTTTTGAGACAGGAATTTTGGGTTTTCATGAGCTGTATGCCAAAATCATCAGTATTAAAACAATAAAAGACCTGAAATATTTCAGTTGGTGTGCAATGAATCTAAAATATATGAAAGTTTAATTTTTATCATTACATTATGGAAAATAATGAACTTTATCACAATATGCTAATTTATTGAGAAGGACCTGTATATGTGCTCTATTATTAGCTCGATTACTATAGCTCTAGATTAACAGTTCACTAAGAAAAGCCTGATTTGCTCTGTAAATTCAAAGTGAGGTGCGGAGCTTCTTTACATACGCATTCCTGCTTGCTGATATTGATTGCAGCCTCGTTATGAATTTACAGCATGCTTGAGGAACAGCGCATGCGCAGTAACATTGTGAAGGTAATATCGCTGAAATCACAGTCAGAACGATTTCCCCCGATAATGAATGATAAAAACATTGACAACCAATCAGAATCCAGCCAGCTTTAAAGAGCGCGAGCGTCAGACGACAAAACTGCAGCGTTTTAGTGACATCTAGTGGTGAGGTTGTGAATTGCACCCAAGAGAAGTTACGGTGGCCGACAGGAAGTGATGTCGTCGTCTGAGACAGTAGAGAGTAGCCAGTTAAACAATTAGTTTTTTGTAAGATAAATTAAGAAATTATGTTTACTTAATTATTTAGTAAAACGATATGTTATTGTGAATATTATTGTTTCTTGTTCATCATTGTGTCAGTGTTTTATTCGCTGACTTTAGCTGAAGCTTCTTATCACGAAGAACAACATAGTGAGGAAACGCGTTTGTCCGTATAGGGCCACCGTAGAAACATGTCTATGTAAGGGGACCCGCGTGTGTGTAGATACAAATGGCTCAATTCTAAGGTAATAAAAACATTACAATTCATTAAGTAAGGTCTTTATACATCACTGAAAACAGTTATGTGTATGATATTGCATTTATGTCAACAGATCCTCCTAAATATTACACAATGCACCTTTAATGTGGACTAGAATAGTTTTCGTTATAGTAATAGTTTTCAGTGTGAACGGGCCTTCACTGGAACCAACTGTGAGGCTTTATACACTTACACATTGCATGCAGATTCTTCATACTAGTGTCTGCTAAATGCTTATATTCTGTGCACGTGTGTGAACTCTGTATGCACAGAATAACGGAGTAATCTGTCAAAAAAGAACATTACACAACCAGATCTCACTGCATTCCTTTCATTCCCAGTGTGACAAATGAAGCAATATCAAATGCGATGCTTAATATCTCACAAAACTGTATAAAATATGAAATAACCATTATTAGCTGAATTAAACATGCAACATAGCGTTGCATAACAATGCATTATTCACATATTATTATTATTTGTAAGTATAGATAGTATGTAATACTGCAATGCATTTGGAACATAGATGGATTAAAAGAAGAAAATATTAAAGAGAATTATATGCAATGTTTATATGGTGTCTGTCCGGAGTTATCAGCAATAAAGCGAACTTCATCTTTATCCATCTTGTTACAACTCTCGCATGAATGCAACACAATATTTATGCAAATCTTTAGATAAAAATAAATCATACAAAGAGTGTGTAGTTCGTGTACTGAGCAGCATTTCAGCGAAACCTTATTGGCCAGAGCTAAATAAAGTAAAAAATACTGACAAGAGTATAATAACAGTATATATGAAATTGTGCAAATCATTAGATACAAACAGAGTAAGAAGTAAATGCATTGGTAACACTTTACAATGAACAATACTTCTACAACATCTTAGTTAATGTTAATGTCAGCATTTACTTCACTTCCGTTCTCACAAACTTTTCAAAATAGTAGATGCAATACAATATTAATGGAAATCTTTCAAACAAAGACAAATAGAGTAAGAAGTAAATGCAATGGTAACACTGTACAATAAGGTTTTAAGTTAACTACAACAATGAACAATACTTCTAACATATTAGTTAAAGTCAACATTTACTATAACATTGTATTTCAGTAAACATACATTGCTCATTGTTTGTTCATGCACTAAATAATGTTAACAAATATGAACTTATTGTAAAGTGCATTTGAAGTGCAAATTATTGGCCAGAGGTAAATAAAGTAACAGAAGCAATTACTGACTAGAGTATAATAACAGTATATAAATGCAGTTGTGCAACTCAAATAGAGTAAGAAGTAAATGCATTGGTAACACTTTACAATGAGGTTTAAAGTTTAAATGTCAACATTTACTAAAACATGTTTTTAAGATCAAAAGTCTGTTAACATGCTGTAAAAATATATTGCTCATTGTTTGTTCATGCACTAAATAATATATATATATGCAATTGTGCAAATCATTAGATACAAATATAAGAAGTAAATGCATTGCACTTTACAATAAGGTTTGAAGTTAACTATTAACATTAACAAAGATGCTGTAGAAGTATTGTAGTTAATGTCAACAATTTTTTAAGATCAAAAGTTGCATGTGTTAACAGATGCTGTGTGAATATATATATACATGGCTCATTGTTTGTTCATGCACTAAATAACGTTAACAAATGATGTTTATTGTGGAGTGCGTTTGCCGGTATGCGTGTATTAATAAGCATAAACAGGTGATGTGAGCAGTGTGGTGTCGAGCGCTGGTCAGAGGTTGAGCGGGCCGGTCCTGACACCAGCTCTCCATTGTGTGTGTGTCATAATCAATCACGCCTGTGAATGAGTGTGTTGTGCGGGGAAGGAGGACACCAATCACACGCCTCATTAAACAGGCTTGGTTCCTCGACGCAGATCCGCGATCCCAGGCCTGTCGAGCAGCGAACAGACTTCGAGTCTCCGGCCCGGTTCGGATGAGGAGGAACGAAGGTTTGTTTCTCGCTCCACGAACACGCGGAGGCTTCGAGAGTCGCGTCCCGGTCCGTTCGCCTCACGCCGGGGCTTTTGTTGACCCGGACGGCCCTCGGCTGAGCGCAGTAAACTCTCATTGTTCTGAAAGTGTGTCCATCTGGCAGGTTTCCTTGGCTTCTCGAGCAGCTGGAGAAACTGTCCAACCGTTCTCCTCTGCGCGTTCCTGAGCGCCAACCGGCGTCCAGCGAGAGATGACCGTTCACAGGGTCACCGGGTCGGGACGGGCCACACCGGCGGGCCTTTTGTTCACTAGTGTCCTACTGTAACTGTCTGGAGGAGATTAGCTGGTGCACAACCCTGTTAAAGCTGACAGTGATACTGGATCAGGCATTGATCGCATTCAGTGTTTCAGTGCAATCATTCCTATCGATGGGGATTTATTTTAAGGTGACGTAGTAATATTAAATATTAGGGTTAGGGTTTGGGGTTAGTTGCATGTAATCATGCATGCATAAGCTTTAGGAAGTATTATAGTAACTACATCACCTTAAAAAAAAAAGAATACTTTTATTCAGCACTCACTGATGCATTAAATTGATCAAAAGTGACATTTATAATGCATTTTATTTCAAATAAATGCTGTTCTTTTGAACTTTCTATTCATGAAAGAATCCTGTAAAAAAAAAAAAAAAAAGTGACGTAGTAATATTAAATATAGAGTTAGGGTTAGGGTTTGGGGTTAGTTGCATAATCATGCATAAGCTTTAGGAAGTATTATAGTAACTACATCACCTTAAAAAAAAAGAATACTTTTATTCACCACTGATGCATTAAATTGATCAAAAGTGACATTTATAATGTCACAAAACATTATATTTCAAATAAATGCTGTTCTTTTGAACTTTCTATTCATCAGAATCCTGTAAAAATAAAAATGGTGACGTAGATATAATAAATAACTATATGTATTTGCTTTTGGGTTAGGGTTTGGTTTAGGGTAAGTTGATGTAATTATGCATAATTTAGTGTTATTACTATAGTAGGTACTATAGTAACTACGTCACCTTAAAATAAAGTGTTACCCACTTAAAAAAAAAACACTTTTATTCACCAAGGACGCATTAAATTGATCAAAAGTCACAGTAAAGACATTTATAATTTCACAAAAGATGCGCTGTTCTTTTGAACTTTCTATTCATCGAGGAATCCTGTAAAAAATACAATGTATCACAGTTTTCACGAAGATATGAAACTGTTTTCAACATTGATAATAATCATAAATGTTTCTCGAGCATCAAATCATCATATTAGAGTGATTCCTGAAGGATCATGTGACACTGAAGACTGGAGTAATGATGATAAATTCAGCTTTGATCACAGGAATAAATTACACTTTACTATATATTCACATAGAAAACCGATATTTTAAATTATAATAATATTTCACTATTTTTACTGTATTTCTTGATTAAAAATGCAGCCTTGATGAGCAGAAGAGACTCCAGACCTCTGAACGCTGGTGTGAATACATCAGAACAGACTGGATGATGTACAGAAGAGCTGGACATCAAACCCTGCTGGTGTCTTTACACACTCGTGACACTAAAGCCTCAGAGGGCGACTGCACTTCTCCACCATCAAACCTCCTAATATTGAGATGCTAATGATGAAGCACATAATGGCACAAAAGGCAGAACGCCACAACCGTCATCCCGAACAATGGCCTTTAGCTCACGACTCGACACATTTACAGCCCAGCATGTGTCGCTCGCTTCATCCTCAACAATACCGGGACACAACTGTCCACCCTTGAGGAATCCCTGCGCCTTTTCAGTCCTCCGTGACCCTGAAGACCCGTTCTTTATCTCCAGGAGAAGAGCAAAAACAACACACGTCAGGTCAGACGCATTACGAGAGGTCAGAGGTCAAAGCCCTTAGGAGAAGTTATCACATCCAGTCTAGGTGGTCTGGTCTTATACCTGCACAAAACAACAGAGAATCAGTGGATGACAGGATAAACAAAGGGGAATCTCAAGCAAAATAATATTAATATTTCACTCCAAAAAGAATGAGTCTGAATGCATAAAGAGAACAAAGCCTATTTTTAGGGCCATTATGAGTTTTCCATGGCAGTTCAGCGGCACATCGTCCTCTGGATGTTATCATTTATATTAGGCATATGATTATTTGTAATTGTCATTAGATTCTTATTGCTGTTTAAGTTTAAGTTCTAATAACTACAACTCAATAAAACAATAAATAATAAAATGACAAAACACACACAAAAATTGCTAAAACTTTAAAGTCCCAAGGCACAAGACAAACACGAGCTGGTGTTGCGCAGACAAGCTGCTTTGCTCTGGTTTAGCAACACCCTAGCAAATGCCTAGCAACACCATAGCAACCACCCAGAATACTTTAGCAACTGCTTAAAAATTGCTAAAACTTTAAAGTCCCTCTTTAGTCAATACTTTTATCCCTTAAAACTCATCTTGGATCACCTAAATGACTTGAAAAAATTCTCATGTAACTCGACACCCTTGCCTCATTTAGTATGCGCGGTTCTATGAATATGCAAATGAGCCCCGCCTCCACTCCCTCACTCAGCTCAGAGATCCACTGGTTGACGATCACACGTTGATCTGATTGGTTACAAGGTAGTTTGTGACGTCAGAAACACCAGCGATTTCAAAGCGTGTGTTTGAGACTGCAGTTTTAAGGAGGAAATACTCAGCAATGCTGTCGACTTAAAAGCACAAAAAGTAAAATCTATTGCAGAACAAAAACTATGATGATACTGAAAATAACAATGGCGTTTTCATGAACATCTGTCATGTGATAAAGTCTCATCTATTGTTCTGAAGTATGAAAATCACAGTAATTTAGAAACACAAGCCTACACAAGAAATGACCAAAATCCAGTCATGCATTATCATTCATCATTTTATTTTTAATATATTTAGGCTTTAAACGTGTTTAAAGCAAACGCTTAACATGTGAAACATCCAGTGCTGTTTAACCTCCTCTCAGCAATGTCATCTGAGCAGGGCAAACTAATGATGGATGTCACGAATCAGCGCTGAAATTAATGTATTTATTATTTGTAATTTATCTGCTTCTTAATCAGGCCGTGTGTCGGAGAGTCAGGACGAATGGGCTGTGGTGAAGAGCTCAGGGGTCAAGCGCTCAAAAACACACATTTATCATTAATATATGTCATTATTGCCGAGCCACTCTTGATTAGAAAACAGTTCATCCGACACTCGTCCAATCGCACGTGTGTAATCGACTATGCAACTTTGTATAAAATACAACATGTAAACAAGCCGGATTATAGCATCATTGCTAATTTACATCCGCGTTTGACATCCGTCATTGTTTTCATGGGATTGAGGGATGTCTTTCCTCTTTTGGGAAGGGGAGGTGGTCTGGGTCAAGAGGGGGGACATGTCGTGTTTTTCTTTTCTTTCCACGGACAGCAGGATTTAGGAAATCACACGTCTCCCGGCCCATAATCCCACAGTCTCAGACTCATGACCCACTTTCCTGGAGGAGACACAACAATACAACTCCTGACTTCAGAACGCCACAGTTTTGCTTTTCTAACATGCTTTTCTTACTCACTGTTTTTGTCTTGTTTTCAGTCCAAATATCTAAAAAATTCTTAAATCAAGATGCATTTACTAGATGAGTAAAATGCCATACGATATTATGTCTTGTTTATGGGGAAATAAATCAAAGTTAAGTGAGTTTCTGCTTAAAATGAGCAAAATGATCTGTCAATGGGGTGAGAAAAATATTGTTTCTGTTTGAATTAGGATTATTTATCTTACCTTAATTTTCTTAATAATCTTAATTTTGCATGTTTTAAGCAAAAACTCACTTAATTTTGATTGATTTCCCCAGAAAACAAGACATAATGTCGCATGGCATTTTACTACTTTAGTAAATGCATCTTTATTTAAGTATTTTTATTTGAACTGGAAACAAGACAAAAATACCAACAAAAAAAAAAACAACAACAAAAAAACATATATATTATTTTTTTTTGGTGTTTTTTTTTGTTTGTTTTTTTTTGTTTGTTTTGCAGTGTAAGATCAAACCCATATGAAGCAGATACACTTCAGAGATAGCCTACATTTACGCATTCATCACAAGCGATGCATTCATGCAATACATTTAGCGGATGCTTTTATCTGAAGTGACTTGCACTGCATTCAAGCTATATTTCATAATTTCATGCATTGTATTTTCCCGCCCAATCGCATATTCTTTCCATCATGTCCCTTTTGTAGTATTTGTGAACATTAGTGGAAAACACAAATGCTCTGTTAGTGGCCCTATTAAATGATGTTGCACATGATACAACTTTTGATTTGAATTATGTGTTAGTAAATGTTGAAATTGACATTACGTAAGATTAATAAATGCATTAGAATTATTTTGAATGTTAATTCAAGTTAAAAATGTCAAAAATGTAAATGTTAAAATTTCAACAACCTTATTGTAAAGTGTTAACCATTACTTTTCAGTTCCAGCATTCACTGGGAATCAAGTTCTGAAACACCTGACAAAACATATACATTTGAGCACTGAGAAATATTAATGAACTACTATAGGATTAGGGTTTGCTTTAGGATTAGTTGCATGTGATTATGCATAATTTACTGCATTACTTCAGCCAGTAACATATGTAATTTGACACTGTATATAAAGAGCTGTACATCAGGATTTCTCTGGCAGATCTTACAGTGGAAGTTTAGCATTAAAGGAAGTCACAGTGTTTTTATGTTGATGCTTCTGAGAAAACTCCACTTAAACCAGAGGAGTGTGGATTTCTGGGATCCCATTCAATTCCTTCTTATAATCCTGCATTTAGTGCAGATCATCCATCGACATAAAGGGATAAAAGACGCTTCTTTATGGAAGTGGGACAGGCACAAGACAAACACGAGCTGGTGTTGCGCAGACAAGCTGTTTGCTCTGGTTTAGCAACACCCTAGCAAATGCCTAGCAACACCATAGCAACCACCCAGAATGCCTCAGCAACCACCTAGCAACCACCCAGAATACCTTAGCAACTGCTTAACAAACACCTCGAATACTTTAGCAGCTGCATAACACCACAGCAACCACCCACAACACCCTAGTAACCCCCCATAACACCATAGCAACACCCTAGCAACCACCTAGAACTTCTTATCAACTGCCTAGCAACACCCAAGCAACCACACAAGATACCCTAGTAACACCATCGCAACCCTCCAGAACAAACCTGGCAAACACCTAGCAACACCATAGCAACCAGCCAGAATACCGTAGGAACCACCTAGCAACCACTCACAACACCCTAGCAACCAACCAGTATACCCTAGCAACCACCTATCAACACCATAGCAACGACCCAAATACAAGTTTTGCCATGGTAAGCACCACTCACGTTTTCTTCAGAAAATATACATGTGCAAAAAAATATTTTTTAAAATATATTTTCAGTTTTCATTTTAATTTTAATTTCACATTTTTTAAACCTTTCCTTTTAACTTTAATTTATTTTTATTTCAGTTAATTGCCAAGGCAATATTTCTAATCTTTGTTTAAATTTGTTTTAAGTTGAAGGTTTTCAATCTAATATTTCTATTGAATTTTATTTAAGTTTTGAATTTGTATTTATTTTTTATTTGTTTTAGTATCAGTGAGATACTATTATAGTTTTCAATCATTTGAATTATACTTTTATATTTGTAGCCATTTTGACTCATCTTTATCCCCATTTTATAGTTACTTTAGTACTTCAAGTTAAACATTTATTTTATTATTTTAATGTTTAAGTAACAAATATGCTATATATTAATTAATTCATTATTAATTATATATAAATTATTAATTATTATTATGCTATATATATACAGTATATATGTATATAGTGTTGGTAAAGTCTAAGAACAGTGAAAGGCTGAACGGGAGCGCTGTGCTGGTTTGGCTCCATCTGCTGAAACATGAGTTAGTCAGAAGGTTACTCTTGTGATGGTAAACCTGCTGCCATGGTAACGGCGGTAACCGTATCCGCTGGAGTCTCTTCAGCATCTGCTCTTCTCCACAGGTAATGCAAGACACGCACAACATACACACAATCCCAAGCTCTTATTGTTTCAATGATACATTTGTGAAGTGTCTAATATTAAAGAAAACAATAAATCTCTCTCTCTCTTCCCATCAGACAGGCTTATTGCTCATGGGATTCACTGGAAAAGACTAAATCTCACACTTAGTTCAGTGTGTTACTTGTTTGTAATTATTTGTGAAATTTACTTGCAGTTTTAGAGTGAAGATTTGTTTCTACAGCAGATTTTTTTTTTGTCTGCGTACATTTGAACATTCTGACAAAAATGTGAGGTGTGTTTGTTTAGCTTGTTTCCATGGTAACTGATTATATTGTTCACCTGTGTCTTGTTGAGTTTCTCGTGCACTTGGGTTTGCTGCTGTTAAAACAGTGTAAATGCAAATCAAAACATGCAGTAAAACTGTCATTAAAAATGTCTACAAATTATAAAAAAACAGGTTAATGGGTTCACTGAAGTCCTCGTCCCCTAGTGGCGAACCATTTGAAATCTCGAAACGTTTGGAAAACAGCCGTGACTTTCTGAAATCACATGACTTTGGCAGTTTGATACACACTCCGAGTGACTGGATCCAAACAAGTGATTCACAAGGGTTTCAAAGCCCCCACCGTATTCTTGTCAGAGTTGTTATATTTGGCACTGGAATCCTCTGCTGATGCTTACTCTGATGAAAACACTGGTGTTTCTTTGCTTTAAAGGGATTTAACTGGTGGTGGAGTTTAACATGGCGTCAGTAGATGACGATCACAAAATTCCTCCTCACTGTCACACGCTTTATATGGATTAGAGTTTCAATCCTAAACTCACGATTGCATCACTTGCATTAACAAGTGTTTTCCCCACACAAATGTTGTTGTCCAGAAAGCAAATCACATTTCAGAACTGGTTTGAGATTGTTTTACTCTCCTTCAGAAAGTGCATTTCTGACATAAACAGTGGAGCCTAACATGGAACCTCAAGTTTAGAAAAAATATTTAATTATATAAAATAGTGCAGTAAATTTAGTACAATGTGACACTGCCCATATTTGACATAAAGTGTTCTTTAAAGTCCCCCTGTGGTGAAAATGAAGTGTTTAATGTTGTTTATGTGTCTATGTGGTGTTTTTAATGTGCTTTAAGACAAACCATGTGTAAGTTCATAAGTCGACAGCATTGCTGAGTATTTCCTCCTTAAAACTGCAGTGAACCAAAGACAGTCTCAAACACACGCTTTGAAATCGCTGGTGTTTCTGACGTCACAAACTACCTTGTAACCAATCAGATCAACGTGTGATCGTCAACCAGTGGATCTCTGAGCTGAGTGAGTGAGTGGAGGCGGGGCTCATTTGCATATTCATAGAACCGCGCATACTAAATGAGGCAAGGGTGTCGAGTTACATTCAAGATATTTTAAGGCATGAAGAGTTTTGTTTCAAGGAAAAAACGTTTAAATATGTGATTTCGGTGATCAAGGATGAGTTTTAAGAGATAACATGATTTACTACAGGCGGACTTTCCATTATCATTCTTCAAACATTATGAAATTGTTACTTTTAAATGTTCTCCAACGCTCTAAAACAATAGCATGTAAATGTTAGATCGTCCAGTTAAAACAGTTCCATGAATGATAAATAACTTTTGTGCTAATGTTCTGATAAGGTAATTAATAAACTTTGAACACAATCATTTTCTATTAACATAACTTTGGTTATAACTTTGAGAGAACCTTGTCAGAAAGTTTGCCAAAGATTCTGCATGATCATTTGCTTTTATTATTATTATTATTATTATTATCATTTGTCTCTGCTGTTTGTGACCCAAAAATTAAAGCTAATCTTCAGTCATATTCCATATAGGACAGAAAATCTTGTGATCCTATCAAGATATGACATCATTCCTTCTTGTTTTGCAGCCCATAAAAAACAAGAGGCAGAAAAACAAACACAAGGAGGCAAAACAATAAGCATAATAGAATATAGTAAAAACAATACGGATTATGTTAAGATGAGTAAATCACGCCAGCGCATTTGAAACTCATCCGCGTTCGTTGATCCGCACGTCCACTATATTTTGTGTTTTGCACACGAGGGTCAATATCTCCTTTAGCGCGGGAAACTTCTCTCGTCAGATTACAGCACTGGTCAGGAACACTAACGCGCATTAACCGCAAGGCAAAATGGCCATTAGCCTAAGGAGCTTGTCTGCCGGTCGGAGGAATTGTCTTGGGATTGTGAGCTTGGCTGGGAGTTTTAAAAGGTTTTAGAGGAGGGCTAAAAGTCTTGTTTCACGAGCGGATCCCAAAGATGTGCGGACCGGAATGAAAACAATGCGTGGGATTTTCCAGCTCATTGTTCAGGCTCTCCCTCTCTCTCTCCCTCTCTCTGTCTCTCTCTCTCTGCTGGCTTTGGCTTTGCGAGGATTTGCAACTTTCTCATTAGGTAAATTGGTTTGGTGGCTTGACCAGTGACATTCAATGCATATATATCGCATAACTCTCTCTATAGAGCAGAAGACAAGAGTGAAACAAGGCGAGAGTTCATCGGGTGTTCTACTGTGTGTGTTGAGGGTGAAAACGGGCAGAAATACAGTATTTGAATGCTATCAAGGTGCGAATTGTGGGGTGTTTAATGTATCTTTATGAATATTAATAAAGGCTACCTGTAAATATGAGTAGGGGTGAGCGGGGCACAGTATTTGTAACACACATGGTTTAAATCTTTCCATGTCAGCATGATGAAACTTAGTGTATTTAGTTGCCATAGCAACACTATATAGAAAAAAAAATTTGTGACAAAATTAAAAAATCTTTGGAAGATATTAATCACTGAACATTTATTTAACCGCAGCAATGTTATGTTCATTTTTCATCTCTGATTTTTGTGTTTGTTTAAAATGAGAGAAATCTGATATTATTTTAGTCTTATATCTGTTATTGAACAGTTGAGATGGTCCTGTAATGCTGATGCGGGCGGGGCATGTTGTCACACTGCGTTACAG
>CM038624.1:1152500-1155000 GCA_021554675.1 Leuciscus idus
CACACACACACACACACACACACACACACACACACACACACACACACACACACACACACACACACACACACACACACACACACACACACACACACACACACACACACACACACACACAGGAGTAGGAATGAATGGAATGTGAGGAATGCTTCAGTACTAAACTAAACTAAACTTTACCAAAAAATTATTTTATAATATTTACATGTGTGTGTGAATGTGAATGCATACTAAACTTAAATGACTTTAGGACCCAGAGGAACAGCTCATTTGCTCCATATAGAGATATAAGAGTCATGACATATCATGATATATTATATATTTCCACAAGAGGTCGACAAAGACTCCTGATGTAAGATATTTAGAGCTGATTTGAGCTGATTTATGCCTGTAATGGAGAGTTATTTTGAACTTAATTTGAAAGAATGTGAAGAATGTGTATTATTTATTGACAAAATCTAGTAAATTAAAGGTACATAAAATAAAATAAAAATGTATTAATTCGAAGCTTTATAATGGGAGTGAATGGTACCTGAGATTTTTTATAAACTATAATCACTGGCTTCGGGTCAGAGGTCCCTCTTCCACCGGAGCTCGACTCGCGAGCCAGTGATTATAGTTTATTAAGTTATGAATATGGATATTTTCTTTGCTTCAAGGCCTTTATTAACCCCTGGAGTCGCATGGATTACTGTTATGATGGATGGATGCGCTTTTTTGGGCTTGAAAAAAATATCAGGTACCATTCACTCCCATTATAAAGTTTGGAAGAGCCAGGATGTTTTATAACATAACTCAAATTGTATTCGTCTGAAAGAAAAAAATTCATATACACCTAGGATGGCTTGAGGGGGAGTAAATTATGCCATCATTTTAATTTTTGGGTGAACTATCCCTTTAAAGAGGTGGTTGATTATGATTTGACTTTTCTAACTTTAGTTAGTGTGTGATGTTGCTGTTTGAGCATAAACAACATCTGCAAAGTTACGACGCTCAAAGTTCAAAGCAAAGGGAGATATTTGCTTTTAAAGAAATGGCTTTTTAAGGTCTACAACAAACGGCTGGTAGAGACTACACCACATTCCTCCCGGGTTAGTGACATCACAAACCCTAGAATTTACATAAACCCTGCCCCCTGAACATGATTTATAGATTATCAAGACAGAATATGCTAATCAATGACTAGAAGATAACTACACATAAGCTACATAAATTCATCAACTAACCATTCAGAAATGTCCTGTTGCTTCTACATGTTGTCACTTCTTCTTGAGTCTCTCCATCATTGTCTGACTCTGGTTTGAACATAAAAGGCTAAAAGTTTTTGAAATTCCCAGTGCATGTGTGTGTGAGTGCAAGCTCTTGAAGCTCCGCCCCCTGTGCCGGGAGCAGCAGCTCATTTGCATTTAAAGGGACGGACACAAAACGGTGCGTTTTTGCTCACCCTCAAAAAGTGACAATTTTAACATGCTATATAAAAATAACTTCACACACACACAGTCTGGGGACATCAGAGATTTATTCTACATCTTGTGAAAGGGCATTACACCACCCCTTTAAGAATCAGTTCAGGATCCTCAGGCACAAGAAGCAAGTTTCCGGAGAAGCTCCTGATCTTTCGTTTTAACACACAAATCAGCTCAAGGTGACATTATCAGACATGAACTCAAAGAGAGAGAGAGTGTGTGTGTGTGTGTCCTCTCTCCATCTCATTTATCTGTTGACAGACCAAACGTTTGATGATTTCCCCCCTAATATTCGCTGAGGGTTTGAGGAAAGCGTCATGAATGAGGGTTTGTCCGTGTATACACTACACACAACCGATCTGAGTGACAGTAACAGACAGTTTAGATCTCCATTGGCTTTCCAAGATAGCAATGTCAAAAGCCAGAGATCTTAGTATGAACTCAAGTGGATTTTTTTTATCAAATTCTCCCACGTTTTTTAGCTTACTATGAGACATATGATACTTAAAAACTCATTTAAAGCTATAGTTCACCCAAGAATGAATGTTCTCATTTACTGTCAGGTCGTACCGAACCTCTCATTATTTCATGCGCTTTTGTAGAATCTCCAGCTCTTTAAATTCAATAACTACTAAGCTAAAAATAATATCATAACATTAACCAATATGACTTGTGTACTATACTCATATATGCTCAGTATGCATATACTTAGTCCAATCTCTTTCTCTTTTTTGAGATTTTGACAGACGCATCGGTTGTGAAGCTGATAATCAGTAAACATGTACTAACATTTAAAGTCATGGTGAAAATACATCTTTTAATGTTGTTTATGTGTCTATGTGGTGTTTTTAATCTGCTTTAAGACAAAGCATGTGTAAGTTCATAAGTCGACACCATTGCTGAGTATTTCCTCCTTAAAACTGCAGTGAACCAAAGACAGTCTCAAAAACACGCTTTGAAATCGCTGGTGTTTCTGACGTCACAAACTACCTTGTAACCAATCAGATCAACGTGTGATCGTCAACCAGTGGATCTCT
>CM038624.1:1160000-1182500 GCA_021554675.1 Leuciscus idus
CGCCATCGTTACTGTTCGTATCACTGTGATCAAGAGCTGAGATTCAGATATGATAATGAGCGTTTGCTTTCTGACCAATCACAGCAGAGCAGCTCTCAGAGAGGCGGGGCTTAGAGAGACTGAATCCTTGATGGAAGCGTTTCAGACACTGAGAGGAAAGAGCTGACGCTGCAGTGGAGATTATGAGGAATTAGGCCTTTAAAATGGCATAATAGGGGCAGTTCAATATAAAGTGACACTGTATTTTACAATGTATGTCATAGATTAGACACAGGAGAGCAATATTCACCTGATTTGCATATTCAGCAGTGCTGTTTGCTCCTCTTCCCTGATCTTTGCATTGGTCTCGGACACTTACTGGTTCTTCTGTGGCATCGCTGCAAAAAAAAAAAAAAAAAAATTCCCTTTTGGAAACTCTATTTTTAATTCCCATGATTATTTTTATGTGGAATTCATGAGATCGGAGAGGGAAACGTTTCCCGGCTTCTGCTCCGGTCAGCGGTCAGCAAACTTCAGGAGTGATGTGTCCCGGCTGACAGTGATCATCGATATGTAGTTTCAGACGTGAAGAGAGATTTGCAGATGGTGATGCTGGATGTGTGTGTGTACGTCACATGACATCTCTCTCTCTGATGTCATCACTCTAGTTGGCTGAGCTTTATTAATTACAGATGTCCGAGTATCACAGGAAAGACACACATGATCCATAATTCATAATGTGAGAGAATGCACAACTCCACAGACTGACACTCAAACCCTTTCAATACGCATTAGTTTGAAGCGAATGCATTTCACTGATAATAATGATTCTGTGGTGAAGGAAATGCGACAGAAAGCATTCATGAAAGCGGTAGTTCAGGCAAGAATTCAATAAACAGAAATCCTATATTAGTGCTCAATTCAAGCTTGTAGAAATTAAAGCGTAAATCTCAACGATGTAAAATGAAGTAAAACCTGCTCAACTTTTCTAACACTGGTGTTCCCATCATGCACTGGGGCATTAATAATTAATAAGGTTAATTTATTACTGTTTTCCAGCTGTATTTACACCGGTTTATCATTGCTTTTGTTGTTAGTTTTGGTAACTTGCCATTTTGTGGATTCATTTTCTCCTCA
Source organism: Leuciscus idus (assembly GCA_021554675.1). NCBI lineage: Eukaryota > Metazoa > Chordata > Actinopteri > Cypriniformes > Leuciscidae > Leuciscus > Leuciscus idus. Next base: position 1,161,117 of record CM038624.1, read on the forward strand.
AAATGACACATTCATATTCATAAACGATCTATCGAATGTTACGTTGTGTATTGAGTTCTCTGTGTTACTTCTATTATGTAGAGTAGCATATGGAAATCTATATCTACTGTATTATTTACTTAGATGTTTTTAAGTAAAGCATGCACTTTAAAAGTGTGGTCTAATTCAGTGTTATATTGTCGGAGTAAAAAGTTTATTTGGTAAAATTCACTTAACTTAGTTAAGTAGATGTTACTTAATTCTATATGTGAAAGTAAATAAATTAAATAAATATAATTAAATGTTAAGTGTCAATTAAATGTCAAGTTGATTTGACCTGATAATAACAGGTAAGTCGTGCAGAGCATTAAAAATGTGATTTTACCAAGTAAATCCTACAAGTAATGACGTGTTTTTATCTGACGTTTGCTCTTACCGCCTTCAGGAAGGGTTAGTGGAGGCGCTGTGTTGTTTTCTAAGGGTTAGTGTGTGTCAGACGTGATCGAGCGCTCGTCCTCCTGACCCACAGGCCTACTTCTAGCGTGGCTTTAACATCTCTCTCTCTGTATCTCCTGTTTTAAACTGTTTCTTCACGCCGACAGAAAGAGTTTGAGGCGCAGAGCAGTATTTGTATGGGAGAGAGCTCAGCGTGCGGAGCCCAAGTCACTGCATTGAGCAGTAATTCCGTCTGAGTTCAGGATGGTTCAGTCGAGGACAGGAATGATGGCTCATCATGGCTGTGGCTTTCTGTTTCCGAGAGAAAGAAATGCATTAGTGTTTCGAGTTGAGTTGATTTATGTGTTATAGTTCATTTGATATCTAACTTGACTGACATAAAGGCTGTCAATATGCATTTTATACTCTTACATTATGTTCTTTCTCCGTCCGTGCAATAAATGCATGTTGATAAATGAGGGGTTTTCTGGCGTATCTCAACAGTGGCGGTGTGACCTATTTAACTGGCGGCTAAATGACACTTTAAAATAAGTCAGAGCTATAGAAATGTACAACCGAACACTTTTTTAACTTTCTCAGTTTGTGTTTCTACGTAGGGTTCAGAGTATTATTTTTTCCCACATGTCTAGTACAGTTATGTGGTTTTGTTGCATTAATACAGTGTATAGTTTTTCTTTGATTGACCCTGTGAACTGTGACAACATGCCCCATACATTATAACATGACCATATGACAGATGTTATCTGATCTAATAAAAAAAATATACAAGACAAACTCAAATATTTTCTCAATAAAATGCAATTAACTTTTTTTTTTTTTATATGAAATAATGGCATTTTTTAATAATTAAAAATAATATAATTATTGAGTTTGACAACAAACACGAACGACTATACACTGACTCAGTCTTTATTCACACTTTTTCTCATGGTTTCTCAATAGAATTCATAAAAGTCTAGAATAGAATATCATAATTGTAATAGAGGCTCACTGTAACGCAGTGTGACAACATGCCCCGCCCGCATCAGCATTACAGGACCATCTCAAAAATCAGAGATGAAAAATGAACATAAGAAATTTACTTTTGCTGTGGTTAAATAAATGTTCAGTGATTAATGTCTTCCAAAGATTTTTTTATTTTGTCAGAATTTTCTTCTCTATATAGTGTTGCTATGGCAACGAAAATTTCATCATGCTAACCTGTGGAAAGATTTAAACCATGTGTGTTAGTTTACTCCCTGCTCACCCCTAAAGATGCATAAACACCTTTATATCATGCCACTACTGCATGTCTGGCCGTTTCCACTGGTGTGATTGTCATCCTCAGACTTTCAGCTGATAAAGGAACAATCCTGAACAGTTTTCTGCTGTTTTTGAGGGTGTTCTTCAGCCCTTCATCACATCTCTCAACACACCGCCTCAGACTGTTTTCAGTCAATGCATGAATTGTAAAAAACAGATGAACACTATCTGTGCCTAAATTCTGATTGGATGATGGAGATATTTGTCATGTGTGCATTAAATTTACTGTGAACAGTTCAAAATCCTTCAAATTTTTAGCACTAAATGTGACGCAAACTTGGATATGAGAAGTGTAAATCAGAATATCTTTTTCTTTTCCCTAGTCCATTTCTTCCAGGCTGACATGGCTTTGGTTCGGTGTTTTGCTTGGCCAGTGCACTGGAGTTCTGGATCCGTGGCTTTGACTGGCTTTGACTGGTTTTAACTCTTTTGTGGCTGAATGGAACGGGGTTAATAAACAGTGTGCAGAAAGCAACCATAAACCTATAGCGCGACCCGCTGATGAGCATGTGACCCGCTCTGATGATGTCACCGCTGACACATGACCTCGTTACACTGAGCTCAACAAACGCTCTTTTAATGACACACTCGTCCGCGCCTGTCACGCTTTTGTTCTTTTGTATGTCCTCCTGAGACCCAGGAAAATTTTTTATTTCATCACATTATTTAGATCATAAGAATCACATGGTAAAAAAAATTTAAAAATAACATTTTTGTGAAAAATGATATTTTATTAATATGTTATGCTATAGTGGACACTGCTATATGCTATAGTTGCTTAATAAAATAAATAAAATGACATGTATAGGCAAAAACAATGGGTTTTTTCATTTTTTCATTCACCAATCAATTTTTATTTATTTTTTTGTAATTTGTATAAAGATGATTCTCAACTATTTTATGAAAGATATAACGGAATAAATTTATATACCATTTTACTTTATGCAAAACGTGGGTAAAATTGCCATAAATGAATTTTCCCATCTACACACTGTATCTAATTTGCATATAAATGTGTTCTTGGGGCAACATGTAATAAAATAAGAAGTGTAATAATGGGAGTAATAATTGTCAACATTTTAATAATAATATCTAATATTTCATAGGAATATTGATGTATAATTTCTTTCCCTATTCATTCGTTGTGTCCCAGAATGCCTGATAAACATGATTAAAGTCCTGGAATCAATGCCCTGTTCTGTCATAGAAAGTCATATTTTGATTTGAAACCCGTAAAGTTTTCCTGAGATGTTGGTTTATGAAATACAATTTGAAAAGTAAATAATAATTGCAATATATTATCATATTTCCATAAGAGTGCTACATTTGATCACTAGATTAAAACTAAACACAGTCCTGGTGTTCAATGCATTCTGAAAGTTTGCACATTAAACACACTGACAAAACCTTCTTACATTAATATTTGGCAGAATGCATTTCAAACTAATGCTTTTAGACGTGATGGTAAAGAGCAGCTCATATTCGGCCGGTGTGTGTGTGTGTGTGTGTCCGTGAGTTCAGCTAATAACTAATTGCTCCACTTTAATCCTAGTTGTTCCTAATCTCATTAGCTGTGGTTGTGGATTAAGCAGCGAGTAATCCACCAGACCATTAGAAAGAGCAGCTGTGTGTCTGATTAATCAAAGAAATCAACCCACGCTAATTTATCCCACAATTGTAGAATTCAGCACTTATTTACAGTCACGAAACAGCCTGCTAAAATAAAACTCTGCATAAGTGTCTGAAGTGTGATGAAGACACTCGTTGTGAAGCGTTAAATATTCATGCAGCATCTCGACCTTTCACTTAATTGAGGGACTAGTTGTGACACACTAGACGGATGTCTCACACACACTTACACTGCTGAGATCAAACGTGTGCATGTCGGGGAAACGATGGCCTTTTTGTGACACACACTTCCCGCACTGCGTGACCTGCTGAGCTTCTCAGTGTGTGGCACACACACACACACACACACACACACACACACACACACACACACACACACACACACACACACACACACACACAATATCAAGACTTCAGAGTCTGCAGGTGCTAATAAAGCAGTATAATATCTCACACACGACACGAACAAGAGCGCTGCTAATCACACACAGACAAAACTAGCTTGATCAATCAAAAAGAGGTTCATTTCAATGTATTTAGATTTTTTGCAACGAATTCGTTGAGTAAAGCGACTCATTCAACAAATCTCCTCATCTTTGATCTCCAAAATGACGTTTAAAAGTTTTTTTCCTTAAAAATATCTTGAATGTAACTTGACACCCTCGCCTCATTTAGTATGCGCGGTTCTATGAATATGCAAATGAGCCCCGCCTCCACTCACTCACTCAGCTCAGAGATCCACTGGTTGACGATCACACGTTGATCTGATTGGTTACAAGGTAGTTTGTGACGTCAGAAACACCAGCGATTTCAAAGCGTGTGTTTGAGACTGTCTTTGGTTCACTGCAGTTTTAAGGAGAAAATACTCAGCAATGCTGTCGACTTATGAACTTACACATGCTTTGTCTTAAAGCATATTAAAAACAACACATAGACACATAAACTACATTAAAAGCTGGATTTACACCACAGGGGGACTTTAAATTAGTTGCATTTATTGTGTTTTATTTTTTTCATAGAGTGTCAGAGAATCAAATTTTCTCAGGAAACGCGTCCAATATCAAGCCTTTAAAATGATATGAATGATATGAATGATACTGTATCCTTATGTGTCTGTGCAGTGACTAGAGGTCTGAGTTCATTGGGTCAGCAGGGACAGGATTATCTGGTGTTGTCCTTCAGGAGAATTAGTGCAGTCGGTCATCCGGCCGGTGTTTCAGTCTCTGTGTGTTCATGCTGGATGCGTTTCTTTGGTCCTAATGGATATGTGGAGTTGAGAAGGAAGGGTCAACCAGTTGTTTAATGTGGAAAACCGGGATTTCTGAGAAGCTTGATGGTGCTTTTGGAGAGTCCGGCGCTCGTGTTCCCCAGCGGGTCCAAGTCTGAGATCTATCCACTTGTTTTGGTTATTAACATGAGATTTCATTTGAAAGATGATGCTCTGGTTACGGCAAAATATTGAAACGCATTGAAAGTGACCAGTCTGGTTTTGATCTACGAAACCTCCATCATTGTGACTCTGAGGTGTTTTGTCTGGACGGTGAGCTTTGTGAACTGTGGATCATGTCGAGCGAAGCGTTTCCTCTGAGCGGGGCTCAGATGGCCATGTGTCGTCTGGTTCATCGGGGTCCCAGACCTCAGGTCACGCTGAGACCCCTGAACCTGGAGCTCGGGGTGTATGTTGAGAAGACACGCGCCAAACCAAAGTGCAGGTACACCCAACTCTCTCAGCAAGGCTCTCTCAAAGCTATGAACAAACCTTAGTCACGTTAACAGAACATATAACAAATAAATGTTCCCAAAACGTTAGAATAAAAACATTTAGGGATGCACGATATATACCGGCATCAGCTGATATATGTTCATTTATAATGTTATCATTATCAGCCTGATAAGAAAAAATATATTTAAGCTGATAATAATGGATTATTAGCGGAGACACTTCAGATGTTCAACATGATGGTTTTGAATTGCTTGGAATATGATTGAAAAGGAAAATACAGTTCAGTGCCGCAAGTCTGTCGTTTAGGCTAAACGTTATAATAGGAACATCATTATTATTGTGTGATAGGGACACAGATTTTATTGGTGAGACTTTTGTTTTTGCAATCAGGCTCTCAAAAATGATGTAAAAATTTGAATTTAGATTTATCGGACAATATGGGCCCTATCTTACACCCGGAGCAATGCAGCGCCAAGTGTGTTTTGCTAGTTTCAGCCCGACGCAGTTTTCATTTTCACGTCCTGCGCCGCGATGTTTAAATAGCAAATGCATCTGTGCGCCCATGAGCTGCTGGACTGAGAACGAGTGTGTGTTCTGGAGCATTGTTGGAGCGTTGCTGTTTTGAGGAACAGAAATAGACTGAGACATTGACCGACTGAAACCTGCTCTAAAGTCAATGGCGCAATATTTTTTTCGTTATTTAATGAGCGCGTTAGTAATGTGCGCCTATAGACAGGTCCGTTTCCTCTCTGGAGACGCGTTCGGTCTTTCCGCTATCAAATTCCGTCATGTAAATAGCGAGTCCGCCACGGCGCGAGCGCAACTGGCATTTATAGGAAATGGGAGATGAGACTCTTATTGGTTTAATTTTTCATAACTCGCCTGTTTGTACTTAATAAACCAATAGAAACATTTGGCGCGAGGTCAGAGCGTTTGGGTTCGAAAAGTAAAAGTAAAGGCTACAGGCTAAAACACTCGAGGTTAGAGCCAGGGCAGACGACAGGATGAAGCGTGCAAAGAAAAGTAACAGATAAGGTGATGATGATCATCATCTTTCTTTATTATTGTTAGCACTACTTCAGACTTAAGCAGCGTCTCTTTGGAGCTGTCATTTTCTTAAATGAGCCGCGGCAATGTTTCAAATGAGCTTCTAACGCTAGACAAACGCCTTTATTTTCAACGCGATCACCTTGTACCCAAACCATTTAGAAACTAAGGAGCCATTTGTCCTCCGATTACATACAAGCTCCTCAGCGCCGCGTTTGCGGGACTCATGTTTCGCGCTGTAGGGGATTTAAAAAAAGTGACGTGAGTGGAAGAGCAGCGCCGGCCCGGGGCAGTGTGTGTGTGTGTGTGTGTGTGTGTGTGTGAGCGGGAGGCAGAGCGGCAGAGAGATGGCTGTTATTTCAAATAGCGTAGCATATTTTAAACTAATCAGTTAACCGGTTTCAACCGGCTAATGAGGCTCGGTGGTCGGTCAAGAACATTTTTAGTTTTCGCCATCCCTAATGAGAATAGAGACAACCCTTTGAGAACATGCGCCGGGAGCACCGACCATTTTTTCCGTCGTTAAACTAGCAAAAGTGGATTCGGAGTTGCTCTAAGTGAACTTGCGCCGTGCGCTTTAGACCATGAGCTTATATCGTTAAAATAGGGCCCGAAATCTGTTATCGGCTTTCAAATATAAAGATTTATCGGTTATCGGTATTGGCTAAATGTTTCATATCGGTGCATCCCTAAAAACATGATTTATACATCGTTCATGGAACATTTGAATGTTTCAGTTGGAATGGAATGTTTCTTGTTTCGGAATGTTCAGAGAACATTAAAAAGTAACGTTTCCATAATGTTTGAAGAATGATGAAATGAAATGTTCCTTTAACCACGAAATAAAACTTTTTCAAAACATTTAATAACGGATATTTTCAGCTGGGTTTACAGATGATTCTTTTTATAATCCGGCTCAGTTCAGACTGAGTTGATCAATGTGCATAAACTCAATATAGATGTATATTATAGTATATTATTTGCTCTGTCATGCATCACCTTTAGTGGGGTTTAAAAGTCAATTAATACGGTAATATTAATATACAATGGTAGAGAATAAAATTTGAACTGAATTGAGCTGAATAATGACACTAACTCTGAACATTATCACTGTTATTGAACTGATTTGAATCATAAATTGGTCTGAATCACGACACTATTGTCGTCTGTAGATCTGCTTTACAGCTGAAGTTTAATTAGTTGATTATAATAATTGATGAATTTTATTGTAGAACATTAGCACTGTTATTTTGCTGTTTAACTTTAATTAAAATAAAGGTGACTTGACTTATCTATTACTGATGCTCATATTTAGGGTCTGAGATGTGAAATATTAATGCCACGTTCTTGACTTGGTAAAATGAATATACTAATCTCAGATGTGAGGGTGCAGGAATCTTTTGAGAGCAAGAAACCACCTAGAAACCACTCATATCGTTTCAGAGAAATGTAAAAATCTTGTGGTTTCTCTTGCTTCAGAGAGGAATGAAACGTCCCCCAGTTTAAAACAAAGCAGAGGTGGATGTGGGTCCGTCTACTTCTCAGGCCAACATTCTTTCCCGACCGCAGAACTGAATAAATCTCTCTCGGTCTACAGCAGCCAAGCCAAAACCATGAGCGTTTCAGACATTAATGGAAAAGAAGCTCTTGTCAAAGCATGGTTAGATATAATTGCTTTCAGACCAATAATGCTCCGAGAACGTGATGGAAATATGTTTTATGTTTAACTGTGATGAGAATGCAAGACTTGTATAGTGTGAGAAATACATAACCGATCAAACAAAGAGGAAAACAAACAAATATTCGAAAGTTCCACTCATCGATATCCATGAAATAAACACATTTTACACCACCAGATGTAAACCAGTCTTAGTTACTCAATTTCAGTGGTTTTACCACAGACATGATGATGCCACCGCCTAAAGTAATGTATTGCATTTGCCTTGCAATGAGCATTTGTGTTTTATAGTAAGTCGTATAACAGCCTGAACTGCATCCGGAGACAAATATCAACACAGGGGAAAAATCTGACTGAATAACAAACATATTTCATTATACCTTTAGCCCAGCTGAATTCTTCGTGGCACAGTGTCAGATGTGCCAATCAAAATGTGAGTTTCTGAAAACAGACTGTCCAAAAATGTTGCTATTTCATCATTAAAATCCTATTTCACATTTATCCTGACTGAGAGGACAGACTATATACAGTATGTACACTGCCATTCAAAAGTTTGGGATCGGTAAGATTTATTATGTTTTTAAAAGAAGACTCTTCAAGGCTGCATTTATTTGATAAAAAAAAAAAAGTAATATTGTGAAATATTATTAAAATGTAAAACAGCCTTTTTCTATGTGAATATATAGTAAAGTGTACTTTATTCCTGTGATCAAAACTGAATTTTCAGCATCATTACTCCAGTCTTCAGTGTCACATGATCCTTCAGAAATCATTCTAATATGATGATTTGATGCTCAAGAAACATTTATGATTTTTATCAGTGTTGAAAACAGTTGTCTACATTTTATTTTTCAGGATTCTTTGATGAATAGAAATAGAAATTTGATTTTTTTTTTATCAAATAAATGCAGCCTTGGTGAGCAGAAGAGAGTTATTTTAAAAACATAAAAAAATCTTACCGATGCCAAACATTTTGTATGTATTATATTACATATTGTACATATTACAGTTTTTTTTTCTTTACAATCTCTAGGACACATTTCTCAATACTTGAATTAATTGCTCACTTTTCACACAGTGATCACGACTGCAGTCTATGTGTGTTAAACTCTGGATCTTTTATCATTACTTTGGCACAAAATGCATTCAACAACAACATCCTTCAAATGACTTGAATTCTTTCCTCACTCAGACACAAAGACAGCCAAAACTCACTGAACCCGCAGTCCAATGTTCCTCTAACATTTCTAAATGTTGCTACTTGTTTCAGAACGTTCAGAGAACATATAACACAGAATGTAACACTAAAATGTAACACATAATGTAACACTCAAATGTAACAAAATGTAACACTCAAATGTAACACATAATGTAACAGAATGCAACACTCAATTGTAACACATAATGTAAAACTCAAATGTAACACTCAAATGTAACACATAATTTAACACTCAAATGTAACATTATTTAACACTCAAATGTAACAGAACGTAACACTCAAATGTAACATAACGTAACACTCAAATGTAACATAACGTAACACTCAAATGTAACAGAATGTAACACAAATGTAACACAATGTTCAAATGTAACACAGAATGCAACACTCAGATGTAACACAGAATGTAACACTCAAATGTAACAGAATGTAACACTTAAATGTAACAGAATGTAACACAAAATGTAACACAAATGTAACACAATGTTCAAATGTAACACAGAATGTAACACTCAAATTTAACGGAATGTAACAGAATGTAACACAAATGTAACACAATGTTCAAATGTAACCCAGAATGCAACACTCAAATGTAACACAGAATGCAACACTCATGTAACACAGAATGTAACACGTAATTGTAACACAGAATGCTACACTCAAATGTAACACAGAATGCTACACTCAAATGTAACACAGAATGCTACACTCAAATGTAACATAGAATGTAACACTCAAATGTAACAGAACGTGATGTTCCCTGTGTTTTCCAGGATGGAAGCCTCTTGTCTGGAGCTGGCGCTGGAGGGGGAGAGACTGTGTAAAGCGGGGGATTTTAAAGGTGGTACAGCGTTCTTCGAAGCTGCTGTTCAGGTTGGAACCGAAGATCTGAAGACCCTCAGTGCCATCTATAGTCAGCTGGGAAACGGATACTTCTACCTGAAGGAGTACGGGAAAGCGCTGGAGTACCATCGGCACGACCTCACACTCGCTCGGTGAGGACCAACAACTGATAAGAGTCAAACTAACCTTTCAGTTTCATGCGGCATTGAAAATAAACCGAGTTGCATTTTAATCTAGGACGATCGGGGATCGGATCGGAGAAGGGAAAGCCAGTGGGAATCTGGGAAACACTCTGAAGGTTTTGGGTCGATATGATGAAGCAGCCGTGTGCTGTCAGAGACACCTGGATATTTCTCAAGAACAAGGAGACAAGGTGAGACAACCAGCCTCATCACAGCTGACTGGAAATTGAGGAATATTCATCAGACGGTTAATGCATTAGGGCTGTCATATACAAATTGTAATTCTGAATATTCGTCAAATCAATTTAAAAAAAAAACTGCACATTCGAATGCAAAAACAGTGCATCGAATTTTGATGCATCGTGTCAAGAGGCCGAGACATGATGATGACGTAACTGACGTGGTTTGTTTCATTAACTAGTGTTAACAAATACAACCTTTCATTTTAATAATGTATTAGTAAATGTTGAAACTAATATTAACTAAGATTAATAAATGCTGTAGAAGTATTGTTCATTCTTAGTTCATGTTAACTAATGTTAACTAATAAACCTTATTGTAAAGTGTTACCGTTTATGTTAGCTTATCCAGGATCGCGCGGTGAGGTTGCATTGTTAATGTGAACAATGTCGGCAAAAGGCCTGCTGGCGAAAACACTCTCAGTTGAATATATTCAACTTTTGTATTGTCTTGTCAAAATGTCTTATTGTCTTATGTATAAATGTATCAGACGTACTGGTGCAGAACAATTTTCCGAAAGGGTAAATAAATCTCTATCTATCTTGGAGGCAAAAATGGTGCAACGTCACACTTGACCAAACCTGCACATCGGTCAGAGCTGAGAGTGAGTGTGTGTTTCATCAGCTGGAAACACTGTCAGCAGAAAGCGCTCAGCACTCGCTCAGACCAAGAGCGTCTGGTGTGTGATGATCTACTGTATATGTAGATGTAGTGAGTAGAAGTGAGTGTTTCTGAATGTCAGTTTGCTATTGTGTGTTCATGTAGTTCTTTACGCTTCTGTTGAAGTGTGTTTTCTCAGGTTACTGATGCACAAACACAGTTTAACACAGTCGTAACCTAATTTTCCTTGCATGCACATTAAGAAAATTATATTTTATTTAAGAACAGTTGTTTAAAAAGTGAATGCACTTTAAAAAGAGAATGTCATTTTATTTCAATAAAAGATGCTATGCTTGACTTGGTTTATATTTGCTCATTGCGCTCGCTTGCACCCTCTTGTGGGCATAGGAGACAATACAGCACTTTTTTCCTCTAACATTAAAGGGATATTTCACCGCTGGAAAGATGAATGTGTATTTAAATTGTAGAAGAAATGTGAAATTATTTTAGAACTGAGAAAAGCCAGAAAATGTATTTTTGACTCATGTGGATGAAAGACAACAACTCCCAGAATGCACTTGCTTCGCTGCCCTACAAGCCAAGCCACGCCTACCGGTTACAGAGGGCAGTATCGGTAGAAATGATACAACTAGGCTACTAGTCGACTGGAAACTGAAAAGACGCGGTTGTATCGAGAGCTCCCCCTATGGGCGGGTTGAACACATGCAGAATGAGCTCCTCCTACTGGCTGGAGTCTCTCGCCTCTGGACAAAAGAGCCTCAGATGATGCTAAATTATGATTTTTGCGTCATCTGAGGTTTTTTTCCTGACACACAATACAGAAATCTCTCGTCTCGGGGGACATGAGGGAGGGAAGCACGGTCACTCGAAAATACTGGGTTTCTACTGATACAAAACTTAATGCTAATCAGTGAAGTCTCCCTTTAAGCATTGCCTTTAGAATTCAAATTTTGCTAATATTTAAGAAAGAAATTCGAATTTATCTTTTCAGCCATTTTGACAGCCCTGATGCACATTGATGGATTTGATAAACGAACAACCTGCAGATATATAGAGTTTTATATTGTAGTTGCTTTCGACCAAAACTGAACTGTGCAGTGATTTTTGAAACGCCTCAGTAGAACTTCAGCACATCTTTATGTGTAAATTCATTATAACTTCTATTGTCTTTGCTTTAAAGTGACCTGCTGAATGTACTGACAAGCACAAACTAAAATATACTTTAACGTAATTTCTATTGAAACTTGTATGTCATGAAATTTATTACATTTAAAATACATTAACTTTAAATGTAATATTAAATTACACACTACAGTTAAAATTATAATCAATGTGCTTTAGTATGTTAATCAACACAAACCATGACTTAAAATATACTTTAAAGCAAAACGTTTTATTTGACATGGTTGTGGTTTGCTATTGGTGGATCTCATGTGAGTGACAGGTTGCCCCGCCCTCTTCATCAGAGAAGAGAAGACATGCTGCAAGAGGAACTTATTCTGATTCAAGATTATTAAAACAATAATGACGTGCACCGATAAATCATTTATGATAAACACTGCAATATTCCCTTAAAAAACAAGAATTGTCAATTGTGATTTCATGGTGACGAAACAGTCATGAGAATGCACTCTCTTTAAGTACAGTTTTTGTTTAAAATGCGCTTTTAAGATTTGAAGTAAAGTACAAGTGAAGTAAAGTACAAGTCTCCCTGTAGTCAATAATTGTATCCCTTAAAACTCATCTTTGATCACCAAAATTTACATATTTAAATGTTTTTTCCTGCCTTAAAATATCTTGAATGTGACTCAACACCCTTGTCTAATTTATTATGCACGGTTCTATGAATATGCAAATGCACCCCGCCTCCACTCACTCACTCAGAGATCCACTGGTTGACGATCACACGTTGATCTGATTGGTTACAAGGTAGTTTGTGACGTCAGAAACACCAGCGATTTCAAAGCGTGTGTTTGAGACTGTCTTTGGTTCACTGCAGTTTTAAGGAGGAAATACTCAGCAATGGTGTCGACTTATGAATTTACATATGGTTTGTCTTAAAGCATATTAAAAACACCTCATAGACATATAAACAACATTAAATGCAAGATTTTCTAAGACATTTCTGCTTATATAGAACCTTTTTGGCATAGAGTCAAGAACCCTAGAGTTCTATATATATGGAACCACAGTGAATGTTTTTTCTGAGGTTTCAGAGTCAGAAAGGTTTGATTCTGGTCTGTTGAAGTGAAAAGCTGCTGTTCTGAATGTGTTGTTGCAGGTCGGCGAGGCTAGGGCTCTGTATAACATCGGGAACGTGTTTCATGCCAAAGGAAAGCAGCGTCTGTGGGGCTGCGCTCAAGATCCCGGAGATCTTCCGTCCGATGTCAGAGACACGCTTCAGAGAGCCACAGCTTTCTACGAGTGAGTCCCACTTTAAACCCTAACGCTCAAAATAATTAATTGGTTTGAGTAGAGCCAACTCAAATTATACAAATTAGTTCCATCAAATTACCTTCTGTCAGGACCACCATCGTCAAATACAATTGACAAATAGCATATAGTTTGGATTGGCGGTATGGTTCTGTTCTGGGCAAGAACTCCCTGCACATCCATGCAGCCTAGCATGAATATGAACAGAACCAATAAAAATGTATTGCAAATATCATTAGTGTCAATATTTTAATGTACAACATAATTTAAAGCGGAATCAGAATGCCAAATCCTGACTGACGAGAGGAGGAGCTGGGGAGGAAGGAGTGTAATTCGTTCCTGAGAAACGAGAGGAGCTGGGGATGGAGGAGGGTAATTCTCCTGAGAAACGAGTGGAGCTGGGGATGGAGGAGGATAATTCGTTCCTGAGAAACGAGAGAAGCTGGGGATGGAGGAGGGTAATTCTCTCCTGAGAAACGAGAGGAGCTGGGGAGGGAGGAGGGTAATTCTCTCCTGAGAAACGAGAGGAGCTGGGGATGGAGGAGGATAATTAGCTCCTGAGAAACGAGAGCAGCTGGGGATGGAGGAGGGTAATTCTCTCCTGAGAAATGAGAGGAGCTGGGGAGGGAGGAGGATAATTCTCTCCTGAGAAACGAGAGGAGCTGGGGAGGGAGGAGGGTAATTCTCTTCTGAGAAACGAGAGGAGCTGGGGATGGAGGAAGGTAATTCTCTTCTGAGAAACGAGAGCAGCTGGGGATGGAGGAGGGTAATTCTCTCCTGAGAAATGAGAGGAGCTGGGGATGGAGGAGGGTAATTCTCTCCTGAGAAACGAGAGGAGCTGGGGAGGGAGGAGGGTAATTCTCTTCTGAGAAACGAGAGCAGCTGGGGATGGAGGAGGGTAATTCTCTCCTGAGAAATGAGAGGAGCTGGGGATGGAGGAGGGAGGAGGGTAATTCTCTTCTGAGAAACGAGAGGAGCTGGGGAGGGAGGAGGGTAATTCTCTTCTGAGAAACGAGAGCAGCTGGGGATGGAGGAGGGTAATTCTCTCCTGAGAAACGAGAGGAGCTGGGGAGGGAGGAGGGTAATTCTCTTCTGAGAAACGAGAGCAGCTGGGGATGGAGGAGGGTAATTCTCTCCTGAGAAATGAGAGGAGCTGGGGATGGAGGAGGGAGGAGGGTAATTCTCTCCTGAGAAACGAGAGCAGCTGGGGATGGAGGAGGGTAATTCTCTCCTGAGAAACGAGAGCAGCTGGGGATGGAGGAGGGTAATTTGCTCCTGAGAAACGAGAGGAGCTGGGGATGGAGGAGGGTAATTCTCTCCTGAGAAACGAGAGGAGCTGGGGAGGGAGGAGGGTAATTCTCTTCTGAGAAACGAGAGCAGCTGGGGAGGGAGGAGGGTAATTCTCTCCTGAGAAACGAGAGCAGCTGGGGATGGAGGAGGGTAATTTGCTCCTGAGAAACGAGAGGAGCTGGGGATGGAGGAGGGTAATTCTCTCCTGAGAAACGAGAGCAGCTGGGGATGGAGGAGGGTAATTTGCTCCTGAGAAACGAGAGGAGCTGGGGATGGAGGAGGGTAATTCTCTCCTGAGAAACGAGAGGAGCTGGGGATGGAGGAGGATAATTCTCTCCTGAGAAACGAGAGGAGCTGGGGAGGGAGGAGGGTAATTCTCTTCTGAGAAACGAGAGCAGCTGGGGATGGAGGAGGGTAATTCTCTCCTGAGAAATGAGAGGAGCTGGGGATGGAGGAGGGAGGAGGGTAATTCTCTCCTGAGAAACGAGAGGAGCTGGGGATGGAGGAGGGTAATTTGCTCCTGAGAAACGAGAGGAGCTGGGGAGGGAGGAGGGTAATTCTCTCCTGAGAAACGAGAGCAGCTGGGAATGGAGGAGGGTAATTTGCTCCTGAGAAACGAGAGGAGCTGGGGATGGAGGAGGGTAATTCTCTCCTGAGAAATGAGAGGAGCTGGGGAGGGAGGAGGATAATTCTCTCCTGAGAAACGAGAGGAGCTGGGGAGGGAGGAGGGTAATTCTCTTCTGAGAAACGAGAGCAGCTGGGGATGGAGGAGGGTAATTCTCTCCTGAGAAATGAGAGGAGCTGGGGATGAAGGAGGGAGGAGGGTAATTCTCTCCTGAGAAACGAGAGCAGCTGGGGATGGAGGAGGGTAATTCTCTCCTGAGAAACGAGAGGAGCTGGGGATGGAGGAGGGAGGAGGGTAATTTGCTCCTGAGAAACGAGAGGAGCTGGGGAGGGAGGAGGGTAATTCTCTTCTGAGAAACGAGAGCAGCTGGGGATGGAGGAGGGAGGAGGGTAATTTGCTCCTGAGAAACGAGAGGAGCTGGGGAGGGAGGAGGGTAATTCTCTTCTGAGAAACGAGAGGAGCTGGGGATGGAGGAGGGTAATTCTCTCCTGAGAAACGAGAGGAGCTGGGGATGGAGGAGGGAGGAGGGTAATTTGCTCCTGAGAAACGAGAGGAGCTGGGGAGGGAGGAGGGTAATTCTCTTCTGAGAAACGAGAGGAGCTGGGGATGGAGGAGGGTAATTCTCTCCTGAGAAACGAGAGGAGCTGGGGATGGAGGAGGGAGGAGGGTAATTTGCTCCTGAGAAACGAGAGGAGCTGGGGAGGGAGGAGGGTAATTCTCTTCTGAGAAACGAGAGCAGCTGGGGATGGAGGAGGGTAATTTGCTCCTGAGAAACGAGAGCAGCTGGGGATGGAGGAGGGTAATTTGCTCCTGAGAAACGAGAGGAGCTGGGGATGGAGGAGGGTAATTCTCTTCTGAGAAACGAGAGCAGCTGGGGATGGAGGAGGGTAATTTGCTCCTGAGAAACGAGTGGAGCTGGGGATGGAGGAGGGTAATTCTCTCCTGAGAAATGAGAGGAGCTGGGGATGGAGGAGGATAATTAGCTCCCAATAAACGTGATAGCTGCTGATAATACTGAAGGAGCGTATATATGTATACAGTGATAGGCGTCGTATTCCTATAGGTAGACGTGGATCAGCTGAGAGTCACTGATGAGAGCTTGACTAACGTGACCTGCCAGAACTGACGCTACGCTTGATTTTTATGAGTACATGGAACTTTCTTTTTCTTTAGAGTTCACAAAACTGCCACATTTTAAGTAAGTTGCATTGTTTCATTGTTTTGAGTTTTATGAACTTGTTTCTTTTAATTTAGATAAACTTAAATTGAACTGAAACTGGGCTGGGATTTCTATTTCCCAGCATGCTTTGTCATGACACTAAAAAGGGAGAGTAAATGCTAAAATTAAGTGTTATATAATGCTTTTTTCCCCACATTAATGTTAACTGGGAGATTTAGTAGTGTTTAATGTTTTGTTATGCTAGTTTAGAAGAGTTTCTATGTTGTTTTTTTCTGTGGAGTTTCCATCATGGTGACGAGTGGAACATGAGCTTGGTTTGAACATGTTAAATGTTTTAATTTGCTAAACCTAAAATTGCGATGGTGTCGACTTATGAATTTACACATGTTTGTATTAAAGCATATTAAAAACACCACATAGACACATAAACAACATTAAAAGCTGGATTTACACCACAGGAGGACTTTAAAACTGTGCAATTTTTAATGTTTAATTTCAAACCTTTTTTCCCTTAATTTTCAAAAAGTTCTAGAATAAACTTCCTTGAATCAAACCGTCAGAATCACAACATTAGGTACAAAGACTGTTTACTCGTTTTATGAGGCAATGAACCTGTGAAAAATCCTAAATTAGTTTCCTAAACTCTCTTTCAGGATGAATCTCTCTCTGGTGAAGGAGTTGGGAGACCGAGCCGCCCAGGGAAGAGCCTTCGGGAACCTTGGAAACACTCATTACCTGCTGGGTAATTTTGTTGAGGCCATTAAGTTCCACAGAGAGGTAAAACCCTCATTGCGACAAACAGCACTGAGCGTCACTGAAACTGGAATCTCACAGGGATTTGCATTTCAAAGTAACACACAATCCCTCCTTGTTGTTTCCAGCGTCTTTCTATTGCAAAGGAATTTGGCGACAAGGCAGCGGAGCGGCGAGCGTACAGTAACCTAGGCAACGCTCTCATTTTCCTGGGCCAGTTCAACACAGCCACAGAGTATTACAGGTGATCATGACTTACAGCGCCATCTAGAGGATGCAGGACAACAGTGGTTTGTTTCTTAAATGAAGGAATCAGAAAGAATGTGGACAGGAGAAGATTAAAGAGCCTCTACTGAAGCTTTCACATGTAACAAGCAAGAGGAAAAGCAAACAGCATCACTGTTGTAGTTCACACACACTCCTCAGAGAATGTATTTGAGCTTGTGCACGAGTGTGTGAGCGACAGATTATCAAATACACACACTTTTTTCATCATTAAAAACGTTTTGCACTAAAGAACTGAAAAATATCACGAGGCTTGTTGAGGAGAGGTGTGTTGTTACTTCTCTAAACACACACACACACACATACACACTCACACACACACACACACACACACACACATGGACACACACACACACACACTCTAACTAAATGCTATAATACACACCGCTATTTAAACGTTTAAAAATAAATAATACTATAATTCAGCAAAAACACATTAAATTGATCAAAAGTGTCGGTAAAAAGACATTTGTTACAAAAGATTCTATTTCAAATAAATGCTTTTGAACATTATATTCATGTAAAGTAAAGTAAAATAAAATAAATTATATCATCATTTCCACACAAAAATCGACATTGATAATCATAAATGTTTCTTGAGCATCAAATCATCATATTAGAGTGATTTGTGAAGGATCATGTGACACTGAAGACTGGAGTAATGATGCTGAAAATTCAGCTTTGATCACAGGAATAAATTACACTTTACTATATATTCACATAGAAAACAGATGATTTACATTATATTAATATTTCACTATTTTTTGTGTATTTTAGCTGAAATAAATGCAGCTTTGGTGAACAGAAGAGACTCTTACCGACCCCAAACTTTTAGCATATATTCTTACATTGAACCCAATCCATATCTAGAGATTAGAAAATCATATTTCCTCTGTTCCTCAGGAAAACTCTCCAGCTCTCTCGGCAACTGAAGGATCAGGTGATGGAAGCTCAAGCGTGTTACAGTCTGGGAAACACATACACACTCCTGCAGGAATATGAACGTGCCATCGACTATCACCTCAAACACCTGCTCATCGCTCAAGAGCTCAACGACAGGTCAGAAGTGAACATACGACGTTCAGACACAACTGTCCTGTCCAAACTGTTTTTCCTCTTATTTATAAGATCAAAAATATCCGTAGAGCCATTACACGTCTCCGAGCAGCAGTTTCCCTGAATTAATCTGCGTTTTTTTAACGAATCATTTTAATGAATGACTCAATGCCTCACTCATGACTTATGCTTCGTCCCTGAATGAATCTGCATTTTTTAACGAATCGTTCTAACGAATGACTCAATGACTCACTCGTCACTTCTGCTTCGTCCCTGAATGAATCTGCATTTTTTTAACGAATCGTTCTAACGAATGACTCAATGACTCACTCGTCACTTCTGCTTCGTCCCTGAATAAATCTAGGTTTTTGTATGAATCATTGTAATGAATGACTCAGTGACTCACTCGTCACTTCTGCTTCGTCCCTGAATGAATCTGCGTTTTTAACGAATCATTCTAATTAATGACTCAATGCCTCACTCGTGACTTATGCTTCGTCCCTGAATGAATCTGCATTTTTTAACGAATCGTTCTAATGAATGACTCAGTGACTCACTCGTCACTTCTGCCTCGTCCCTGAATGAATCTGCGTTTTTAACGAATCATTTTAATGAATGACTCAATGCCTCACTCGTGACTTCTGCTTCGTCCTTGAATAAATCTAGGTTTTTGTATGAATCATTGTAATGAATGACTCAGTGACTCACTCGTCACTTCTGCCTCGTCCCTGAATGAATCTGGGTTTTTGTACGAATTGTTGTAATGAATAAACTCAATGACTCACTCGTCACTTCTGCCTCGTCCCTGAATGAATCTGGGTTTTTGTACGAATCGTTGTAATGAATGACTCAATGACTCACTCGTCACTTATGCCTCGTCCCTGAATGAATCTGGGTTTTTGTACGAATCGTTGTAATGAATGACTCAGTGACTCACTCGTCACTTCTGCCTTGTCCCTGAATGAATCTAGGTTTTTGTACGAATCGTTGTAATGAATGACTCAGTGACTCACTCGTCACTTCTGCCTCGTCCCTGAATGAATATGGGTTTTTGTATGAATCGTTGTAATGAATTAGTGACTCACTCGTCACTTCTGCCTCGTCCCTGAATTAATCTGCATTTCTGAACAAATCGTTCTAATGAATGACTCAGTGACTCACTCGTCACTTCTGCCTCGTCCCTGAATGAATCTGGGTTTTTGTACGCATTGTTGTAATGAATGACTCAGTGACTCACTCGTCACTTCTGCCTCGTCCCTGAATGAATCTGGGTTTTTGTACGAATCGTTGTAATGAATGACTCAATGACTCACTCGTCACTTATGCCTCGTCCCTGAATGAATCTGGGTTTTTGTACGAATCGTTGTAATGAATGACTCAATGACTCACTCGTCACTTATGCCTCGTCCCTGAATGAATCTGCGTTTTTTAATGAATCGTTCTAATGAATGACTCAGTGACTCACTCGTCACTTCTGCCTCGTCCCTGAGTGAATCTGGGTTTTTGTACGAATCGTTGTAATGAATGACTCAATGACTCACTCGTCACTTCTGCCTCGTCCCTGAATGAATCTAGGTTTTTGTACGAATCGTTGTAATGAATAAACTCAATGACTCACTCGTCACTTCTGCCTCGTCCCTGAATGAATCTGGGTTTTTGTACGAATTGTTGTAATGAATGACTCAGTGACTCACTCGTCACTTCTGCCTCGTCCCTGAATGAATCTGGGTTTTTGTACGAATCGTTGTAATGAATGACTCAATGACTCACTCGTCACTTATGCCTCGTCCCTGAATGAATCTGGGTTTTTGTACGAATCGTTGTAATGAATGACTCAATGACTCACTCGTCACTTATGCCTCGTCCCTGAATGAATCTGCGTTTTTTAATGAATCGTTCTAATGAATGACTCAGTGACTCACTCATCACTTCTGCCTCGTCCCTGAATTAATCTGGGTTTTTGTACGAATCGTTGTAATGAATGACTCAATGACTCACTCGTCACTTCTGCCTCGTCCCTGAATGAATCTAGGTTTTTGTACGAATTGTTGTAATGAATGACTCACTCGTCACTTCTGCTTCATCCCTGAATGAATCTGCATTTTTGAACGAATCGTTTTAATGAATAACTCAGTGACTCACTCGTCACTTCTGCCTCGTCCCTGAATGAATCTGGGTTTTTGTACGAATTGTTGTAATGAATGACTCAGTGACTCACTCGTCACTTCTGCTTCGTCCCTGAATGAATCTGGGTTTTTGTACGAATCGTTGTAATGAATGACTCAATGACTCACTCGTCACTTATGCCTCGTCCCTGAATGAATCTGGGTTTTTGTACGAATCGTTGTAATGAATGACTCAATGACTCACTCGTCACTTATGCCTCGTCCCTGAATGAATCTGCGTTTTTTAATGAATCGTTCTAATGAATGACTCAATGACTCACTCGTCACTTCAGCTTTGTCCCTGAATGAATCTGCATTTTTGAACAAATCGTTGTAATGAATGACTCAATGACTCACTCGTCACTTCTGCTTCATCCCTGAATGAATCTGCATTTTTGAACGAATCGTTTTAATGAATGACTCATTGACTCACTCGTCACTTCTGCTTCGTCGCTGAATGAATCTGTGTTTTTGTACGAATCGTTGTAATGAATGACTCATTGACTCACTCGTCACTTCTGCTTCGTCGCTGAATGAATCTGTGTTTTTGTACGAATCGTTCTAATGAATGACTCAGTGACTCACTCGTCACTTATGCCTCGTCCCTGAATGAATCTGTGTTTTTGTACGAATCGTTCTAATGAATGACTCATTGACTCACTCGTCACTTCTGCTTCG
>CM038624.1:1192500-1257500 GCA_021554675.1 Leuciscus idus
TGGTTAGGACATGGTGTAATGTGGTTTAGTGATCATAAGCGCTCAGTGGTTTTAATGGTGATGTTCTGCAATTAGTTTTCATCGCAGGTTTCATGTCGTCGATATATTCCTCCAGCTTTATCTCATGACATTTAACTCATTTTAGGGTCATTTGGGTGAGATGCGAGTGTACAAAAATAGACCACAGTCCTTGACCTTCCACACACACACACACACACACACACACACACACACACACACACACACACACACACACACACACACACACACTCTCTCTCTGGTTTTAATGGTGATGTTCTGGTGTGTTTGTCCTGCAGAAACTGGGCCGTGACCCGTCAGATGAAGACTGCTTCTCTCTCTCTCTCTCTCACACACACACACACACACTCTCTCTCTCTCTCTCTCTCTCTCTCTCTCTCACTCTCTCACTCTCTCTCTCTGGTTTTAATGGTGATGTTCTGGTGTGTTTGTCCTGCAGAAACTGGGCCGTGACCCGTCAGATGAAGACTGCTTCTTCGACCTGTTGAGTAAGTTTCAGAGCAGTCGTATGGATGACCAGCGCTGTGAACTGGACGAGCCAACCGATGGAGAGAATGCAGGAGGAGTGGAAGAAAACAGGATCGGTCAGTCACTGAGATTATAAGACTTTTAGAGTCTCCGACAGTGTTCGTACAAGGTGTTTAAAGTGCTTGAATTTGACTTTTTGAAATTTAAGTCCTGAAAAACCCTTTAAAACAGACAAATTTACGAAGAGGTACTTGTATTTAAATACAATATATATTAAATAAATTTTTCCCCAAAAAACACAAATGCAATCTTTTCAAGCTAAGTTAACACGGCTGCCCGTCTGATAACCCCCATCAGACCGTTTCTGGATATGAAATACGCCAACATTATAACATAAAATATTGATTGAGCAATAATAGCCATTATAAACTTTGTATATAATATATATTATTAAAGCAGGGCTCAGTAGTTTCGGGATTTCTTCGCTGTATTCTCGCTTTTTGCTCGCAGGTTTCTCTCTAGAGCTCCCCCCACAGCTTCGGAATAGATATTTGACAACACTGTCGTAAAAACTCGTTGGTGATTCTCAGACACCAGATGCTGTATAGATCAACGACATCAAAGCAGATGGGACATTCTTTAAAACGTCTTCTTCATTCGGGTTCGGACAGCGTGAGGGAGCGCAATAATGAAATGCATTTTAGCAGATTTCTTTTGGCCGTAAAGCAATTGTTTACATCGCGAGACCTGATATCACGTGATACTTCCTGACGCAGCGGCCGGCGGCTCAAAGTTGCAAGTGCGTATTTTCCGCTCACGGGCACCAGTGCGAAACGACCACCATTCAACCCAAAATAAGTAATATAACCATTCCAATGACTCCGAAGCTGTTCAGTTACTTGTAACCTGTAAGGTAAAAAAGTTACTTAGATCACCTTTAAATACGTTGTAAGTTGTATTTTGGAGACCATATATCTGTAATTTGTTTTTAAAAAAACCCAAAAAAGTAGTGCTTGAATTTCTTTGTACAGTATCTGTACGAACCCTGCTCCTACAGTGTTTAAATGCATCTGAGGTCAAAAAACACTTAAATGTCCTCAATTTCAGTAGAAGAAAGTCACATGGGTCTAAAAAAAGGTATTCTTGTGAAAAGTGCCCTATTATGCTATTTTAAAGGCTCCTAGTGTTGTTTTGGCATCTCCTACAACAGGTTTAAATGCATTCAAGGTCATAAAACACTAATGTCCTCATAATCAACACTGCACATCAGCTCTTCTCTCTCAGTGTCTGAAACGCTTCCATCGAGGATTCAGTCTCTCTAAGCCCCGCCTCTCTGAGAGCTGCTCTGCTGTGATTGGTCAGAAACCAAATGCTCATTATCATATCTGAATCTCAGCTCTTGATCACAGTGATACGAACAGTAACGATGGCGTGGGTTTTACCGTATCAATCTCAGAAAACAGCGTCTTCTCGACATGAACAACACGAACCAAACTCAGTCTCAGATACACTACAGTGTTTGAGGGCGGAGCTAAGAGACGCTGCTCAGCCAATCAAGACCAGAGGCGGGCATTATGCAAATTGGTTACAACCCTACGTATGTTCAACGGGAAGTGAGACTGAATTACTGACTCGTTTCAGTTCAGAATCACTTCTGTCTTTTAGGAGACAAAAGCTTTATTCAGCTGCACTTTGATCTTCAAAACTTTGCAGAACTTTTACATTCACACACATCATGAAAGGGAATTTGTGAAACGGCATAATAGAGGCACTTTAAAGGAATAGATTATAATATCACTCTCTCGCCTCATGTTGTTTAAACCCCTCATGATTTCAGAGATATTTTGAATAATGTTCATGCTGCTCTTTTCCATACAGTGATACTTTTGGTACTTTTATGACACTTTTCTGCCAAAAATGAACATTTATGGCTCGTGTTTTGTGTGTTAAGATAGGAATTTGGTAACACTACAATTAGGTTGCATTAGTTAACAAGAGCTAACGATGAAAAATACTTCCAAAGCATGTATTAATTTTAGTTCAAGTTAATTTCAACATTTACTAATGCATTATTAAAATCAAAAGTTGAATCTGTTAATATTATTTAATATACCTGAGATGGACGTGAACAAACAATGAAGAGTTGTATTTTTATTAGCGCTGGGCAACGATTAATCACATCCAAAATAAAAGGTAGTGTTTACATAATATATATTTTGGATGCGATTAATCGTTGCCCAGCGCTATTATTATTAAGAAACATCGTAAGATGTTAAACAGTGTAAGACACGTTAAGATTACGGTTTCTCTTTGTGTGTGTTTCTCAGACGCCAGTCTCCTCTCCTCTCCTCAAACTGAAGAGCTCTTCGATCTGATCGCCAGCTCTCAGAGCCGGCGCCTGGACGACCAGAGAGTGAGCGTCAGTAACCTACCTGGACTCAGGATTACCCACAACAACCTGGGGCACCTGTGTGGAGAGAGCGAGTCCACCGAGCCCAGCGACGACTTCTTCAACATGCTCATCAAGTGCCAGGTGAGAGGAGAGCCTGAGCCGAGCCCGAGCCCGAGCCGAGCCGAGCCGAGCCGAGCCGAGCCCGAGCCCGAGCCCGAGCCCGAGCCGAGCCGAGCCGAGCCCGAGCCCGAGCCCGAGCCGAGCCCGAGCCGAGCCCGAGCCGAGCCCGAGCCCGAGCCCGAGCCGAGCCGAGCCGAGCCCGAGCCCGAGGCCGAGCCGAGCCCGAGCCGAGCCCGAGGCGAGCCCGAGCCGAGCCCGAGCCGAGCCGAGCCTGAGCCTGAGCCTGAGCCGAGCCGAGCCTGAGCCGAGCCTGAGCCGAGCCCTGTAAAGCTGCTTTAAACCTATAAAACTAAATTAAAATGAAAACTGAATATATAAAATAAAAATATAATAAATATATAATAGTATATAAATAAAACTCAAATATTATAATATAACTATAAATAAAACTGAAAGAAAAATAAAGCTAAATAGAAATATTTAAAAAAACAAAACCTAATTAAAGCTGCAAGCAGCATTTATCGGGGTTCAAGCATTTAAGGCCTTTAAGCACATAAGCATTTAAGACATTAAGATTTATTTAGAAAGCTTTTAACCACTGAAATAATAGATGGAAAAGTCCATTTACAGCCAATACAGGCAATTTACCATAGGAAATATATGGTTTTCAAAGCTTTTTAACAGTTATAGCGCCACCTATGGTCCGATCTACATGAAATTTTGCATGCTTGTTTAGAATGTTATGGCACATATGCTCACCAATTTTCGTGAAGTTCTGAGTTTTCATTTATGATTTATAGGCTTTTTAGTGTATTTTGCCACTCCCCTTTTATAAATTACCCTATTACAGCCACCCAAATGCAAAAGTTCAACTTTTTTTCGATAATTATTTATCTAGAGAGTCCAGAGAATTGTCCTAGACTGGTCTGGTTCCGATCGGCGCGAAAAACCAGGGACTAGTTCGCAAAAGTAGGTTTTTAACATATTCATGAATATTTAATGAACGGTTTGATTGACAGCAATGGTTCTTGAGGCAAAGTTGTTCAGCATGAGCAGATCTATCAAATGATATGCATTTTGTGATGATAAGTGTAACACCACGTGATTACAGAGCCATAAAACTCGTTAGCGCCAACTAGTGGCCGATTTCTTTCAAAATTCTTACAGACCTCTAGGGGCTTGAGCCAAAAATGCCCACCGAGTTTCGCTCCGATCGGACTTCGTTAACGGTGCTCAAATTTCATTGGCCAATGGCGGCCATGTTTTTTGAGATACGCCAATATCCTTTTAGACATACATGGCCCCTTGGGCCAAGACACTGCATACCAAATTTCAAGTCATTCGGAAAAACGGTCAGGTGTCTATACGTTTTTTTTGTTTTATAGCGCCACCATGTGGCCAATCGACGCAATTTTTTTACTGTGACCTCAGATTGACCTCTTACACATGTGTACCAAGTTTGGTGAAGTTTACTTAATTACTTCTTGAGTTATAGCCATTTTAGTAAAATAGGCTCCTCCCACAACGTTAATTTTGCACCCCCTAGCGACCATGAATCGAAATTTCAACTTTTTTTCGATAATTATTGATCTTCAGACTCCAGTGAACAATTCTGCACTGGTTTGGTTCCGATCGGGCCAAAAACCAGGGACTAGTTTGCAAAAGTAGGTTTTCGACAAAATTCAAAATGGCGGAAAATCTATAATGGCGGAAATAAAATCGGAGATATACGTTTTGTTCGCCAGGCGACCACCTTTCCAATGATATAAGACACTTGAGTCTATGACTTACCGTCTAGGAGTTATGAGCAGTTTCGCGCTTTTGGTTGCTATAGCGCCACCTATGGGCCAATCGGCGTCATAATTTGATAACCTCTCCTCGATTTTTGTACTACCATCTGGCAAAGTTTCAAGGTTCCAGCTCTTACGGTTTGGGCTGCACGATGCGTTTTACGGCGGAAGAATAATAATAATAATTAAAGCTGCAAGCAGCATTTATCGGGGTTCAAGCAGTTAAGGCCTTTCAGGCATTTAAGCACAAAAGCATCAAAAGTTATTACGTTTTATTTAACAAGCCAAAAATCTCGCTAGCGCCAACTAGTGGCTGATTTCTTTCAAAATTCTTACAGACCTCTAGAGCCATGATTTGAACATGCCTACCGAGTTTTGTTCCGATCGGCCTCCGTTAACCTTGTCTAATAGGTGCTCAAACTTCATTGGCCGATGGCGGCCATGTTTTTTGAGATACGCCAATGTCCTCATAGACATACATGGCACCTTGGACCAAGACACTGCATAACAATTTTCAAGTCATTTGGACTAACGGTCAGGTGGTTATAGCCCTTTTCATGTTTTTTTCATGTTATAGCGCCACCTATTGTTCAATCGTCGAGATTTATTTACTGTGACCCCAGATTGAACTCATACACATGTGTACCAAGTTTGGTGAAGATATCTCATTTACTTCTCGAGTTATAGCCATTTTAGTAAAATAGGCTCCTCCTACAACGTTCAATTAGCGCCCCCTATCGACCATGAATCAAAATTTCAACTTTTTTTCGATAATTATTGATATTCAGACTCCAGAGAACATTTCTGCACTGGTTTGGTTCCGATCGGACAAAAAACCAGGGACTAGTTCGCAAAAGTAGGTTTTTGACATAATTCAAAATGGCGGAAAATTTACATACCAGAAATGAAATCGGAGATATACGTTTTGACCTTTAGTCGTTAAGCTTTCCAACGATATAAGACACTTGAGCCTACGACATACGGTCTAGGAGTTATGAGCAGTTTCGCGCATTTGGTCGCTATAGCGCCACCTATGGGCCAATCGAGGTCATAATTTGATAACCTCTCCTCGATTTTTGTACTACCATATGGCAAAGTTTCAAGGTTCCTGGTCTTACGGTTTGGGCTGCACGATGCGTTTTACGGCGGAATAATAATAATAATAATAATAATAATAATAATAATAATAATAAAAATCAGTACAAATACAATAGGTGTTCAGCACTTCGTGCTTGAACCCCTAATAAAAATCCTTACAATAACAATAGGGTTTCAGCACTTCGTGCTTGAACCCCTAACAATAGGTGTTCAGCACTGAAGTGCTTGAACCCCTAATAAGTGCCTTAAAAAAGGGCCACAAAAAGGCCTCTAAAAAAAAAACTACAGGGTCTAGGCACTTGCCGCTTGCGCTGCTGCGTTCCTAAAACTTTATCAAGCCTTTTAACATGTGCCTCGGAGAGGAAAAAGTACATGTTTTGCCCTTTTAGCTCATTTATCATGGAAATGTGGTGAATTTTTTTTTTTACCTTTTAAACTGTGACACCTCCACTGATGGCCCGATCTCCATAAAAGTGTACACGCTTCTTTAGAATAATATGGCGCATGTGCTCAGCTAATTTGGTGAAGTTCTGCTCTTTTCCCCCCCCATTTTTCAGTCATTTAAATGCCATTTTGCATAGGATAATACAGAGGCCTTCTCACCTTTATGACAGTTAAAGCGCCACCAATGGCCCGACGTCCATGAGAGTTTTCAAGCTTCTTTAGGATCACGTGACGCATGCGCATGCCCGATTTTGTGAGGTTGTATGCAAATCAGACAGCAAGATGGCCGCTTTCAGCCATTTCATGGGATTTGCCATAGAAATGCATCATTTTGACACCCTTTTAACAGTTATAGCGCCACCAAGAGGCCAGTCGCTGCGTCCTTTTTCACGCGACCACAGAATGAGCTCGTACACACGTGTGCTGAGTTTGGTGCAAAAATCTCGTTCCGTTCACGAGTTATAGCCAATTAAGCAAAATGGGCTCCTCCCACTTCGAACGTTTTGGCGGCCCTTAGGGACCGTGAACCCAAATTTTCACTTTTTTTTGATAATTATTGACATTCAGACTCCAGAGAATCTTGCCGCACTGGTTTGGTTCCGGTCGGGCCAAAAACCTAGGACTAGTTCGCGAAAGTAGGTTTTTGGAAAAACCCCAAATACCCGAAAATCTTCCCGGGTGACGAGCAAATCCGAGGCATGCATCTGGTCCGCCTCGAGCCAAGGAATCCAACGATATAAGACACTTGAGCCTACGCCTCACGGTTGATGAGTTATGAGCCGTTTCGTACTTTTGACCGCTGTAGCGCCCCCGTCAGGCCGATCGGGGCGGGCCTTGGTGACGCTGTAGGCGGTGTGAGTACTATCAGCCCCCAAAGTTTCAAGTCTCCACGACTTACGGTTTGGTCTGCCCGATCAGTTTTATGTCTGAATGTTGCATCATGGGAAAATTAACAATAACAATAGGTGTTCAGCACTGAAGTGCTTGAACCCCTAATAAGTGCCTAAAAAAGGGCCACAAAAAGGCCTCTAAAAAAAAAACTACAGGGTCTAGGCACTTGCCGCTTGCGCTGCTGCGTTCCTAAAACTTTATCAAGCCTTTTAACATGTGCCTCGGAGAGGAAAAAGTACATGTTTTGCCCTTTTAGCTCATTTATCATGGAAATGTGGTGAATTTTTTTTTTTACCTTTTAAACTGTGACACCTCCACTGATGGCCCGATCTCCATAAAAGTGTACACGCTTCTTTAGAATAATATGGCGCATGTGCTCAGCTAATTTGGTGAAGTTCTGCTCTTTTCCCCCCCCATTTTTCAGTCATTTAAATGCCATTTTGCATAGGATAATACAGAGGCCTTCTCACCTTTATGACAGTTAAAGCGCCACCAATGGCCCGACGTCCATGAGAGTTTTCAAGCTTCTTTAGGATCACGTGACGCATGCGCATGCCCGATTTTGTGAGGTTGTATGCAAATCAGACAGCAAGATGGCCGCTTTCAGCCATTTCATGGGATTTGCCATAGAAATGCATCATTTTGACACCCTTTTAACAGTTATAGCGCCACCAAGAGGCCAGTCGCTGCGTCCTTTTTCACGCGACCACAGAATGAGCTCGTACACACGTGTGCTGAGTTTGGTGCAAAAATCTCGTTCCGTTCACGAGTTATAGCCAATTAAGCAAAATGGGCTCCTCCCACTTCGAACGTTTTGGCGGCCCTTAGGGACCGTGAACCCAAATTTTCACTTTTTTTTGATAATTATTGACATTCAGACTCCAGAGAATCTTGCCGCACTGGTTTGGTTCCGGTCGGGCCAAAAACCTAGGACTAGTTCGCGAAAGTAGGTTTTTGGAAAAACCCCAAATACCCGAAAATCTTCCCAGGGTGACGAGCAAATCCGAGGCATGCATCTGGTCCGCCTCGAGCCAAGGAATCCAACGATATAAGACACTTGAGCCTACGCCTCACGGTTGATGAGTTATGAGCCGTTTCGTACTTTTGACCGCTGTAGCGCCCCCGTCAGGCCGATCGGGGCGGGCCTTGGTGACGCTGTAGGCGGTGTGAGTACTATCAGCCCCCAAAGTTTCAAGTCTCCACGACTTACGGTTTGGTCTGCCCGATCAGTTTTATGTCTGAATGTTGCATCATGGGAAAATTAACAATAACAATAGGTGTTCAGCACTGAAGTGCTTGAACCCCTAATAAGTGCCTAAAAAAGGGCCACAAAAAGGCCTCTAAAAAAAAAACTACAGGGTCTAGGCACTTGCCGCTTGCGCTGCTGCGTTCCTAAAACTTTATCAAGCCTTTTAACATGTGCCTCGGAGAGGAAAAAGTACATGTTTTGCCCTTTTAGCTCATTTATCATGGAAATGTGGTGAATTTTTTTTTTTACCTTTTAAACTGTGACACCTCCACTGATGGCCCGATCTCCATAAAAGTGTACACGCTTCTTTAGAATAATATGGCGCATGTGCTCAGCTAATTTGGTGAAGTTCTGCTCTTTTCCCCCCCCATTTTTCAGTCATTTAAATGCCATTTTGCATAGGATAATACAGAGGCCTTCTCACCTTTATGACAGTTAAAGCGCCACCAATGGCCCGACGTCCATGAGAGTTTTCAAGCTTCTTTAGGATCACGTGACGCATGCGCATGCCCGATTTTGTGAGGTTGTATGCAAATCAGACAGCAAGATGGCCGCTTTCAGCCATTTCATGGGATTTGCCATAGAAATGCATCATTTTGACACCCTTTTAACAGTTATAGCGCCACCAAGAGGCCAGTCGCTGCGTCCTTTTTCACGCGACCACAGAATGAGCTCGTACACACGTGTGCTGAGTTTGGTGCAAAAATCTCGTTCCGTTCACGAGTTATAGCCAATTAAGCAAAATGGGCTCCTCCCACTTCGAACGTTTTGGCGGCCCTTAGGGACCGTGAACCCAAATTTTCACTTTTTTTTGATAATTATTGACATTCAGACTCCAGAGAATCTTGCCGCACTGGTTTGGTTCCGGTCGGGCCAAAAACCTAGGACTAGTTCGCGAAAGTAGGTTTTTGGAAAAACCCCAAATACCTGAAAATCTTCCCAGGGTGACGAGCAAATCCGAGGCATGCATCTGGTCCGCCTCGAGCCAAGGAATCCAACGATATAAGACACTTGAGCCTACGCCTCACGGTTGATGAGTTATGAGCCGTTTCGTACTTTTGACCGCTGTAGCGCCCCCGTCAGGCCGATCGGGGCGGGCCTTGGTGACGCTGTAGGCGGTGTGAGTACTATCAGCCCCCAAAGTTTCAAGTCTCCACGACTTACGGTTTGGTCTGCCCGATCAGTTTTATGTCTGAATGTTGCATCATGGGAAAATTAACAATAACAATAGGTGTTCAGCACTGAAGTGCTTGAACCCCTAATAAGTGCCTAAAAAAGGGCCACAAAAAGGCCTCTAAAAAAAAAACTACAGGGTCTAGGCACTTGCCGCTTGCGCTGCTGCGTTCCTAAAACTTTATCAAGCCTTTTAACATGTGCCTCGGAGAGGAAAAAGTACATGTTTTGCCCTTTTAGCTCATTTATCATGGAAATGTGGTGAATTTTTTTTTTTACCTTTTAAACTGTGACACCTCCACTGATGGCCCGATCTCCATAAAAGTGTACACGCTTCTTTAGAATAATATGGCGCATGTGCTCAGCTAATTTGGTGAAGTTCTGCTCTTTTCCCCCCCCATTTTTCAGTCATTTAAATGCCATTTTGCATAGGATAATACAGAGGCCTTCTCACCTTTATGACAGTTAAAGCGCCACCAATGGCCCGACGTCCATGAGAGTTTTCAAGCTTCTTTAGGATCACGTGACGCATGCGCATGCCCGATTTTGTGAGGTTGTATGCAAATCAGACAGCAAGATGGCCGCTTTCAGCCATTTCATGGGATTTGCCATAGAAATGCATCATTTTGACACCCTTTTAACAGTTATAGCGCCACCAAGAGGCCAGTCGCTGCGTCCTTTTTCACGCGACCACAGAATGAGCTCGTACACACGTGTGCTGAGTTTGGTGCAAAAATCTCGTTCCGTTCACGAGTTATAGCCAATTAAGCAAAATGGGCTCCTCCCACTTCGAACGTTTTGGCGGCCCTTAGGGACCGTGAACCCAAATTTTCACTTTTTTTTGATAATTATTGACATTCAGACTCCAGAGAATCTTGCCGCACTGGTTTGGTTCCGGTCGGGCCAAAAACCTAGGACTAGTTCGCGAAAGTAGGTTTTTGGAAAAACCCCAAATACCCGAAAATCTTCCCAGGGTGACGAGCAAATCCGAGGCATGCATCTGGCCCGCCTCGAGCCAAGGAATCCAACGATATAAGACACTTGAGCCTACGCCTCACGGTTGATGAGTTATGAGCCGTTTCGTACTTTTGACCGCTGTAGCGCCCCCGTCAGGCCGATCGGGGCGGGCCTTGGTGACGCTGTAGGCGGTGTGAGTACTATCAGCCCCCAAAGTTTCAAGTCTCCACGACTTACGGTTTGGTCTGCCCGATCAGTTTTATGTCTGAATGTTGCATCATGGGAAAATTAACAATAACAATAGGTGTTCAGCACTGAAGTGCTTGAACCCCTAATAAGTGCCTTAAAAAAGGGCCACAAAAAGGCCTCTAAAAAAAAAACTACAGGGTCTAGGCACTTGCCGCTTGCGCTGCTGCGTTCCTAAAACTTTATCAAGCCTTTTAACATGTGCCTCGGAGAGGAAAAAGTACATGTTTTGCCCTTTTAGCTCATTTATCATGGAAATGTGGTGAATTTTTTTTTTTACCTTTTAAACTGTGACACCTCCACTGATGGCCCGATCTCCATAAAAGTGTACACGCTTCTTTAGAATAATATGGCGCATGTGCTCAGCTAATTTGGTGAAGTTCTGCTCTTTTCCCCCCCCATTTTTCAGTCATTTAAATGCCATTTTGCATAGGATAATACAGAGGCCTTCTCACCTTTATGACAGTTAAAGCGCCACCAATGGCCCGACGTCCATGAGAGTTTTCAAGCTTCTTTAGGATCACGTGACGCATGCGCATGCCCGATTTTGTGAGGTTGTATGCAAATCAGACAGCAAGATGGCCGCTTTCAGCCATTTCATGGGATTTGCCATAGAAATGCATCATTTTGACACCCTTTTAACAGTTATAGCGCCACCAAGAGGCCAGTCGCTGCGTCCTTTTTCACGCGACCACAGAATGAGCTCGTACACACGTGTGCTGAGTTTGGTGCAAAAATCTCGTTCCGTTCACGAGTTATAGCCAATTAAGCAAAATGGGCTCCTCCCACTTCGAACGTTTTGGCGGCCCTTAGGGACCGTGAACCCAAATTTTCACTTTTTTTTGATAATTATTGACATTCAGACTCCAGAGAATCTTGCCGCACTGGTTTGGTTCCGGTCGGGCCAAAAACCTAGGACTAGTTCGCGAAAGTAGGTTTTTGGAAAAACCCCAAATACCCGAAAATCTTCCCAGGGTGACGAGCAAATCCGAGGCATGCATCTGGCCCGCCTCGAGCCAAGGAATCCAACGATATAAGACACTTGAGCCTACGCCTCACGGTTGATGAGTTATGAGCCGTTTCGTACTTTTGACCGCTGTAGCGCCCCCGTCAGGCCGATCGGGGCGGGCCTTGGTGACGCTGTAGGCGGTGTGAGTACTATCAGCCCCCAAAGTTTCAAGTCTCCACGACTTACGGTTTGGTCTGCCCGATCAGTTTTATGTCTGAATGTTGCATCATGGGAAAATTAACAATAACAATAGGTGTTCAGCACTGAAGTGCTTGAACCCCTAATAAGTGCCTTAAAAAAGGGCCACAAAAAGGCCTCTAAAAAAAAAACTACAGGGTCTAGGCACTTGCCGCTTGCGCTGCTGCGTTCCTAAAACTTTATCAAGCCTTTTAACATGTGCCTCGGAGAGGAAAAAGTACATGTTTTGCCCTTTTAGCTCATTTATCATGGAAATGTGGTGAATTTTTTTTTTTACCTTTTAAACTGTGACACCTCCACTGATGGCCCGATCTCCATAAAAGTGTACACGCTTCTTTAGAATAATATGGCGCATGTGCTCAGCTAATTTGGTGAAGTTCTGCTCTTTTCCCCCCCCATTTTTCAGTCATTTAAATGCCATTTTGCATAGGATAATACAGAGGCCTTCTCACCTTTATGACAGTTAAAGCGCCACCAATGGCCCGACGTCCATGAGAGTTTTCAAGCTTCTTTAGGATCACGTGACGCATGCGCATGCCCGATTTTGTGAGGTTGTATGCAAATCAGACAGCAAGATGGCCGCTTTCAGCCATTTCATGGGATTTGCCATAGAAATGCATCATTTTGACACCCTTTTAACAGTTATAGCGCCACCAAGAGGCCAGTCGCTGCGTCCTTTTTCACGCGACCACAGAATGAGCTCGTACACACGTGTGCTGAGTTTGGTGCAAAAATCTCGTTCCGTTCACGAGTTATAGCCAATTA
This sequence comes from Leuciscus idus, assembly GCA_021554675.1. Lineage (NCBI taxonomy): Eukaryota > Metazoa > Chordata > Actinopteri > Cypriniformes > Leuciscidae > Leuciscus > Leuciscus idus. Next base: position 1,205,340 of record CM038624.1, read on the forward strand.
AGCAAAATGGGCTCCTCCCACTTCGAACGTTTTGGCGGCCCTTAGGGACCGTGAACCCAAATTTTCACTTTTTTTTGATAATTATTGACATTCAGACTCCAGAGAATCTTGCCGCACTGGTTTGGTTCCGGTCGGGCCAAAAACCTAGGACTAGTTCGCGAAAGTAGGTTTTTGGAAAAACCCCAAATACCCGAAAATCTTCCCAGGGTGACGAGCAAATCCGAGGCATGCATCTGGTCCGCCTCGAGCCAAGGAATCCAACGATATAAGACACTTGAGCCTACGCCTCACGGTTGATGAGTTATGAGCCGTTTCGTACTTTTGACCGCTGTAGCGCCCCCGTCAGGCCGATCGGGGCGGGCCTTGGTGACGCTGTAGGCGGTGTGAGTACTATCAGCCCCCAAAGTTTCAAGTCTCCACGACTTACGGTTTGGTCTGCCCGATCAGTTTTATGTCTGAATGTTGCATCATGGGAAAATTAACAATAACAATAGGTGTTCAGCACTGAAGTGCTTGAACCCCTAATAAGTGCCTAAAAAAGGGCCACAAAAAGGCCTCTAAAAAAAAAACTACAGGGTCTAGGCACTTGCCGCTTGCGCTGCTGCGTTCCTAAAACTTTATCAAGCCTTTTAACATGTGCCTCGGAGAGGAAAAAGTACATGTTTTGCCCTTTTAGCTCATTTATCATGGAAATGTGGTGAATTTTTTTTTTTACCTTTTAAACTGTGACACCTCCACTGATGGCCCGATCTCCATAAAAGTGTACACGCTTCTTTAGAATAATATGGCGCATGTGCTCAGCTAATTTGGTGAAGTTCTGCTCTTTTCCCCCCCCATTTTTCAGTCATTTAAATGCCATTTTGCATAGGATAATACAGAGGCCTTCTCACCTTTATGACAGTTAAAGCGCCACCAATGGCCCGACGTCCATGAGAGTTTTCAAGCTTCTTTAGGATCACGTGACGCATGCGCATGCCCGATTTTGTGAGGTTGTATGCAAATCAGACAGCAAGATGGCCGCTTTCAGCCATTTCATGGGATTTGCCATAGAAATGCATCATTTTGACACCCTTTTAACAGTTATAGCGCCACCAAGAGGCCAGTCGCTGCGTCCTTTTTCACGCGACCACAGAATGAGCTCGTACACACGTGTGCTGAGTTTGGTGCAAAAATCTCGTTCCGTTCACGAGTTATAGCCAATTAAGCAAAATGGGCTCCTCCCACTTCGAACGTTTTGGCGGCCCTTAGGGACCGTGAACCCAAATTTTCACTTTTTTTTGATAATTATTGACATTCAGACTCCAGAGAATCTTGCCGCACTGGTTTGGTTCCGGTCGGGCCAAAAACCTAGGACTAGTTCGCGAAAGTAGGTTTTTGGAAAAACCCCAAATACCCGAAAATCTTCCCAGGGTGACGAGCAAATCCGAGGCATGCATCTGGTCCGCCTCGAGCCAAGGAATCCAACGATATAAGACACTTGAGCCTACGCCTCACGGTTGATGAGTTATGAGCCGTTTCGTACTTTTGACCGCTGTAGCGCCCCCGTCAGGCCGATCGGGGCGGGCCTTGGTGACGCTGTAGGCGGTGTGAGTACTATCAGCCCCCAAAGTTTCAAGTCTCCACGACTTACGGTTTGGTCTGCCCGATCAGTTTTATGTCTGAATGTTGCATCATGGGAAAATTAACAATAACAATAGGTGTTCAGCACTGAAGTGCTTGAACCCCTAATAAGTGCCTAAAAAAGGGCCACAAAAAGGCCTCTAAAAAAAAAACTACAGGGTCTAGGCACTTGCCGCTTGCGCTGCTGCGTTCCTAAAACTTTATCAAGCCTTTTAACATGTGCCTCGGAGAGGAAAAAGTACATGTTTTGCCCTTTTAGCTCATTTATCATGGAAATGTGGTGAATTTTTTTTTTTACCTTTTAAACTGTGACACCTCCACTGATGGCCCGATCTCCATAAAAGTGTACACGCTTCTTTAGAATAATATGGCGCATGTGCTCAGCTAATTTGGTGAAGTTCTGCTCTTTTCCCCCCCCATTTTTCAGTCATTTAAATGCCATTTTGCATAGGATAATACAGAGGCCTTCTCACCTTTATGACAGTTAAAGCGCCACCAATGGCCCGACGTCCATGAGAGTTTTCAAGCTTCTTTAGGATCACGTGACGCATGCGCATGCCCGATTTTGTGAGGTTGTATGCAAATCAGACAGCAAGATGGCCGCTTTCAGCCATTTCATGGGATTTGCCATAGAAATGCATCATTTTGACACCCTTTTAACAGTTATAGCGCCACCAAGAGGCCAGTCGCTGCGTCCTTTTTCACGCGACCACAGAATGAGCTCGTACACACGTGTGCTGAGTTTGGTGCAAAAATCTCGTTCCGTTCACGAGTTATAGCCAATTAAGCAAAATGGGCTCCTCCCACTTCGAACGTTTTGGCGGCCCTTAGGGACCGTGAACCCAAATTTTCACTTTTTTTTGATAATTATTGACATTCAGACTCCAGAGAATCTTGCCGCACTGGTTTGGTTCCGGTCGGGCCAAAAACCTAGGACTAGTTCGCGAAAGTAGGTTTTTGGAAAAACCCCAAATACCCGAAAATCTTCCCAGGGTGACGAGCAAATCCGAGGCATGCATCTGGCCCGCCTCGAGCCAAGGAATCCAACGATATAAGACACTTGAGCCTACGCCTCACGGTTGATGAGTTATGAGCCGTTTCGTACTTTTGACCGCTGTAGCGCCCCCGTCAGGCCGATCGGGGCGGGCCTTGGTGACGCTGTAGGCGGTGTGAGTACTATCAGCCCCCAAAGTTTCAAGTCTCCACGACTTACGGTTTGGTCTGCCCGATCAGTTTTATGTCTGAATGTTGCATCATGGGAAAATTAACAATAACAATAGGTGTTCAGCACTGAAGTGCTTGAACCCCTAATAAGTGCCTTAAAAAAGGGCCACAAAAAGGCCTCTAAAAAAAAAACTACAGGGTCTAGGCACTTGCCGCTTGCGCTGCTGCGTTCCTAAAACTTTATCAAGCCTTTTAACATGTGCCTCGGAGAGGAAAAAGTACATGTTTTGCCCTTTTAGCTCATTTATCATGGAAATGTGGTGAATTTTTTTTTTTACCTTTTAAACTGTGACACCTCCACTGATGGCCCGATCTCCATAAAAGTGTACACGCTTCTTTAGAATAATATGGCGCATGTGCTCAGCTAATTTGGTGAAGTTCTGCTCTTTTCCCCCCCCATTTTTCAGTCATTTAAATGCCATTTTGCATAGGATAATACAGAGGCCTTCTCACCTTTATGACAGTTAAAGCGCCACCAATGGCCCGACGTCCATGAGAGTTTTCAAGCTTCTTTAGGATCACGTGACGCATGCGCATGCCCGATTTTGTGAGGTTGTATGCAAATCAGACAGCAAGATGGCCGCTTTCAGCCATTTCATGGGATTTGCCATAGAAATGCATCATTTTGACACCCTTTTAACAGTTATAGCGCCACCAAGAGGCCAGTCGCTGCGTCCTTTTTCACGCGACCACAGAATGAGCTCGTACACACGTGTGCTGAGTTTGGTGCAAAAATCTCGTTCCGTTCACGAGTTATAGCCAATTAAGCAAAATGGGCTCCTCCCACTTCGAACGTTTTGGCGGCCCTTAGGGACCGTGAACCCAAATTTTCACTTTTTTTTGATAATTATTGACATTCAGACTCCAGAGAATCTTGCCGCACTGGTTTGGTTCCGGTCGGGCCAAAAACCTAGGACTAGTTCGCGAAAGTAGGTTTTTGGAAAAACCCCAAATACCCGAAAATCTTCCCAGGGTGACGAGCAAATCCGAGGCATGCATCTGGCCCGCCTCGAGCCAAGGAATCCAACGATATAAGACACTTGAGCCTACGCCTCACGGTTGATGAGTTATGAGCCGTTTCGTACTTTTGACCGCTGTAGCGCCCCCGTCAGGCCGATCGGGGCGGGCCTTGGTGACGCTGTAGGCGGTGTGAGTACTATCAGCCCCCAAAGTTTCAAGTCTCCACGACTTACGGTTTGGTCTGCCCGATCAGTTTTATGTCTGAATGTTGCATCATGGGAAAATTAACAATAACAATAGGTGTTCAGCACTGAAGTGCTTGAACCCCTAATAAGTGCCTTAAAAAAGGGCCACAAAAAGGCCTCTAAAAAAAAAACTACAGGGTCTAGGCACTTGCCGCTTGCGCTGCTGCGTTCCTAAAACTTTATCAAGCCTTTTAACATGTGCCTCGGAGAGGAAAAAGTACATGTTTTGCCCTTTTAGCTCATTTATCATGGAAATGTGGTGAATTTTTTTTTTTACCTTTTAAACTGTGACACCTCCACTGATGGCCCGATCTCCATAAAAGTGTACACGCTTCTTTAGAATAATATGGCGCATGTGCTCAGCTAATTTGGTGAAGTTCTGCTCTTTTCCCCCCCCATTTTTCAGTCATTTAAATGCCATTTTGCATAGGATAATACAGAGGCCTTCTCACCTTTATGACAGTTAAAGCGCCACCAATGGCCCGACGTCCATGAGAGTTTTCAAGCTTCTTTAGGATCACGTGACGCATGCGCATGCCCGATTTTGTGAGGTTGTATGCAAATCAGACAGCAAGATGGCCGCTTTCAGCCATTTCATGGGATTTGCCATAGAAATGCATCATTTTGACACCCTTTTAACAGTTATAGCGCCACCAAGAGGCCAGTCGCTGCGTCCTTTTTCACGCGACCACAGAATGAGCTCGTACACACGTGTGCTGAGTTTGGTGCAAAAATCTCGTTCCGTTCACGAGTTATAGCCAATTAAGCAAAATGGGCTCCTCCCACTTCGAACGTTTTGGCGGCCCTTAGGGACCGTGAACCCAAATTTTCACTTTTTTTTGATAATTATTGACATTCAGACTCCAGAGAATCTTGCCGCACTGGTTTGGTTCCGGTCGGGCCAAAAACCTAGGACTAGTTCGCGAAAGTAGGTTTTTGGAAAAACCCCAAATACCCGAAAATCTTCCCAGGGTGACGAGCAAATCCGAGGCATGCATCTGGTCCGCCTCGAGCCAAGGAATCCAACGATATAAGACACTTGAGCCTACGCCTCACGGTTGATGAGTTATGAGCCGTTTCGTACTTTTGACCGCTGTAGCGCCCCCGTCAGGCCGATCGGGGCGGGCCTTGGTGACGCTGTAGGCGGTGTGAGTACTATCAGCCCCCAAAGTTTCAAGTCTCCACGACTTACGGTTTGGTCTGCCCGATCAGTTTTATGTCTGAATGTTGCATCATGGGAAAATTAACAATAACAATAGGTGTTCAGCACTGAAGTGCTTGAACCCCTAATAAGTGCCTAAAAAAGGGCCACAAAAAGGCCTCTAAAAAAAAAACTACAGGGTCTAGGCACTTGCCGCTTGCGCTGCTGCGTTCCTAAAACTTTATCAAGCCTTTTAACATGTGCCTCGGAGAGGAAAAAGTACATGTTTTGCCCTTTTAGCTCATTTATCATGGAAATGTGGTGAATTTTTTTTTTTACCTTTTAAACTGTGACACCTCCACTGATGGCCCGATCTCCATAAAAGTGTACACGCTTCTTTAGAATAATATGGCGCATGTGCTCAGCTAATTTGGTGAAGTTCTGCTCTTTTCCCCCCCCATTTTTCAGTCATTTAAATGCCATTTTGCATAGGATAATACAGAGGCCTTCTCACCTTTATGACAGTTAAAGCGCCACCAATGGCCCGACGTCCATGAGAGTTTTCAAGCTTCTTTAGGATCACGTGACGCATGCGCATGCCCGATTTTGTGAGGTTGTATGCAAATCAGACAGCAAGATGGCCGCTTTCAGCCATTTCATGGGATTTGCCATAGAAATGCATCATTTTGACACCCTTTTAACAGTTATAGCGCCACCAAGAGGCCAGTCGCTGCGTCCTTTTTCACGCGACCACAGAATGAGCTCGTACACACGTGTGCTGAGTTTGGTGCAAAAATCTCGTTCCGTTCACGAGTTATAGCCAATTAAGCAAAATGGGCTCCTCCCACTTCGAACGTTTTGGCGGCCCTTAGGGACCGTGAACCCAAATTTTCACTTTTTTTTGATAATTATTGACATTCAGACTCCAGAGAATCTTGCCGCACTGGTTTGGTTCCGGTCGGGCCAAAAACCTAGGACTAGTTCGCGAAAGTAGGTTTTTGGAAAAACCCCAAATACCCGAAAATCTTCCCAGGGTGACGAGCAAATCCGAGGCATGCATCTGGCCCGCCTCGAGCCAAGGAATCCAACGATATAAGACACTTGAGCCTACGCCTCACGGTTGATGAGTTATGAGCCGTTTCGTACTTTTGACCGCTGTAGCGCCCCCGTCAGGCCGATCGGGGCGGGCCTTGGTGACGCTGTAGGCGGTGTGAGTACTATCAGCCCCCAAAGTTTCAAGTCTCCACGACTTACGGTTTGGTCTGCCCGATCAGTTTTATGTCTGAATGTTGCATCATGGGAAAATTAACAATAACAATAGGTGTTCAGCACTGAAGTGCTTGAACCCCTAATAAGTGCCTTAAAAAAGGGCCACAAAAAGGCCTCTAAAAAAAAAACTACAGGGTCTAGGCACTTGCCGCTTGCGCTGCTGCGTTCCTAAAACTTTATCAAGCCTTTTAACATGTGCCTCGGAGAGGAAAAAGTACATGTTTTGCCCTTTTAGCTCATTTATCATGGAAATGTGGTGAATTTTTTTTTTTACCTTTTAAACTGTGACACCTCCACTGATGGCCCGATCTCCATAAAAGTGTACACGCTTCTTTAGAATAATATGGCGCATGTGCTCAGCTAATTTGGTGAAGTTCTGCTCTTTTCCCCCCCCATTTTTCAGTCATTTAAATGCCATTTTGCATAGGATAATACAGAGGCCTTCTCACCTTTATGACAGTTAAAGCGCCACCAATGGCCCGACGTCCATGAGAGTTTTCAAGCTTCTTTAGGATCACGTGACGCATGCGCATGCCCGATTTTGTGAGGTTGTATGCAAATCAGACAGCAAGATGGCCGCTTTCAGCCATTTCATGGGATTTGCCATAGAAATGCATCATTTTGACACCCTTTTAACAGTTATAGCGCCACCAAGAGGCCAGTCGCTGCGTCCTTTTTCACGCGACCACAGAATGAGCTCGTACACACGTGTGCTGAGTTTGGTGCAAAAATCTCGTTCCGTTCACGAGTTATAGCCAATTAAGCAAAATGGGCTCCTCCCACTTCGAACGTTTTGGCGGCCCTTAGGGACCGTGAACCCAAATTTTCACTTTTTTTTGATAATTATTGACATTCAGACTCCAGAGAATCTTGCCGCACTGGTTTGGTTCCGGTCGGGCCAAAAACCTAGGACTAGTTCGCGAAAGTAGGTTTTTGGAAAAACCCCAAATACCCGAAAATCTTCCCAGGGTGACGAGCAAATCCGAGGCATGCATCTGGCCCGCCTCGAGCCAAGGAATCCAACGATATAAGACACTTGAGCCTACGCCTCACGGTTGATGAGTTATGAGCCGTTTCGTACTTTTGACCGCTGTAGCGCCCCCGTCAGGCCGATCGGGGCGGGCCTTGGTGACGCTGTAGGCGGTGTGAGTACTATCAGCCCCCAAAGTTTCAAGTCTCCACGACTTACGGTTTGGTCTGCCCGATCAGTTTTATGTCTGAATGTTGCATCATGGGAAAATTAACAATAACAATAGGTGTTCAGCACTGAAGTGCTTGAACCCCTAATAAGTGCCTTAAAAAAGGGCCACAAAAAGGCCTCTAAAAAAAAAACTACAGGGTCTAGGCACTTGCCGCTTGCGCTGCTGCGTTCCTAAAACTTTATCAAGCCTTTTAACATGTGCCTCGGAGAGGAAAAAGTACATGTTTTGCCCTTTTAGCTCATTTATCATGGAAATGTGGTGAATTTTTTTTTTTACCTTTTAAACTGTGACACCTCCACTGATGGCCCGATCTCCATAAAAGTGTACACGCTTCTTTAGAATAATATGGCGCATGTGCTCAGCTAATTTGGTGAAGTTCTGCTCTTTTCCCCCCCCATTTTTCAGTCATTTAAATGCCATTTTGCATAGGATAATACAGAGGCCTTCTCACCTTTATGACAGTTAAAGCGCCACCAATGGCCCGACGTCCATGAGAGTTTTCAAGCTTCTTTAGGATCACGTGACGCATGCGCATGCCCGATTTTGTGAGGTTGTATGCAAATCAGACAGCAAGATGGCCGCTTTCAGCCATTTCATGGGATTTGCCATAGAAATGCATCATTTTGACACCCTTTTAACAGTTATAGCGCCACCAAGAGGCCAGTCGCTGCGTCCTTTTTCACGCGACCACAGAATGAGCTCGTACACACGTGTGCTGAGTTTGGTGCAAAAATCTCGTTCCGTTCACGAGTTATAGCCAATTAAGCAAAATGGGCTCCTCCCACTTCGAACGTTTTGGCGGCCCTTAGGGACCGTGAACCCAAATTTTCACTTTTTTTTGATAATTATTGACATTCAGACTCCAGAGAATCTTGCCGCACTGGTTTGGTTCCGGTCGGGCCAAAAACCTAGGACTAGTTCGCGAAAGTAGGTTTTTGGAAAAACCCCAAATACCCGAAAATCTTCCCAGGGTGACGAGCAAATCCGAGGCATGCATCTGGTCCGCCTCGAGCCAAGGAATCCAACGATATAAGACACTTGAGCCTACGCCTCACGGTTGATGAGTTATGAGCCGTTTCGTACTTTTGACCGCTGTAGCGCCCCCGTCAGGCCGATCGGGGCGGGCCTTGGTGACGCTGTAGGCGGTGTGAGTACTATCAGCCCCCAAAGTTTCAAGTCTCCACGACTTACGGTTTGGTCTGCCCGATCAGTTTTATGTCTGAATGTTGCATCATGGGAAAATTAACAATAACAATAGGTGTTCAGCACTGAAGTGCTTGAACCCCTAATAAGTGCCTAAAAAAGGGCCACAAAAAGGCCTCTAAAAAAAAAACTACAGGGTCTAGGCACTTGCCGCTTGCGCTGCTGCGTTCCTAAAACTTTATCAAGCCTTTTAACATGTGCCTCGGAGAGGAAAAAGTACATGTTTTGCCCTTTTAGCTCATTTATCATGGAAATGTGGTGAATTTTTTTTTTTACCTTTTAAACTGTGACACCTCCACTGATGGCCCGATCTCCATAAAAGTGTACACGCTTCTTTAGAATAATATGGCGCATGTGCTCAGCTAATTTGGTGAAGTTCTGCTCTTTTCCCCCCCCATTTTTCAGTCATTTAAATGCCATTTTGCATAGGATAATACAGAGGCCTTCTCACCTTTATGACAGTTAAAGCGCCACCAATGGCCCGACGTCCATGAGAGTTTTCAAGCTTCTTTAGGATCACGTGACGCATGCGCATGCCCGATTTTGTGAGGTTGTATGCAAATCAGACAGCAAGATGGCCGCTTTCAGCCATTTCATGGGATTTGCCATAGAAATGCATCATTTTGACACCCTTTTAACAGTTATAGCGCCACCAAGAGGCCAGTCGCTGCGTCCTTTTTCACGCGACCACAGAATGAGCTCGTACACACGTGTGCTGAGTTTGGTGCAAAAATCTCGTTCCGTTCACGAGTTATAGCCAATTAAGCAAAATGGGCTCCTCCCACTTCGAACGTTTTGGCGGCCCTTAGGGACCGTGAACCCAAATTTTCACTTTTTTTTGATAATTATTGACATTCAGACTCCAGAGAATCTTGCCGCACTGGTTTGGTTCCGGTCGGGCCAAAAACCTAGGACTAGTTCGCGAAAGTAGGTTTTTGGAAAAACCCCAAATACCCGAAAATCTTCCCAGGGTGACGAGCAAATCCGAGGCATGCATCTGGTCCGCCTCGAGCCAAGGAATCCAACGATATAAGACACTTGAGCCTACGCCTCACGGTTGATGAGTTATGAGCCGTTTCGTACTTTTGACCGCTGTAGCGCCCCCGTCAGGCCGATCGGGGCGGGCCTTGGTGACGCTGTAGGCGGTGTGAGTACTATCAGCCCCCAAAGTTTCAAGTCTCCACGACTTACGGTTTGGTCTGCCCGATCAGTTTTATGTCTGAATGTTGCATCATGGGAAAATTAACAATAACAATAGGTGTTCAGCACTGAAGTGCTTGAACCCCTAATAAGTGCCTAAAAAAGGGCCACAAAAAGGCCTCTAAAAAAAAAACTACAGGGTCTAGGCACTTGCCGCTTGCGCTGCTGCGTTCCTAAAACTTTATCAAGCCTTTTAACATGTGCCTCGGAGAGGAAAAAGTACATGTTTTGCCCTTTTAGCTCATTTATCATGGAAATGTGGTGAATTTTTTTTTTTACCTTTTAAACTGTGACACCTCCACTGATGGCCCGATCTCCATAAAAGTGTACACGCTTCTTTAGAATAATATGGCGCATGTGCTCAGCTAATTTGGTGAAGTTCTGCTCTTTTCCCCCCCCATTTTTCAGTCATTTAAATGCCATTTTGCATAGGATAATACAGAGGCCTTCTCACCTTTATGACAGTTAAAGCGCCACCAATGGCCCGACGTCCATGAGAGTTTTCAAGCTTCTTTAGGATCACGTGACGCATGCGCATGCCCGATTTTGTGAGGTTGTATGCAAATCAGACAGCAAGATGGCCGCTTTCAGCCATTTCATGGGATTTGCCATAGAAATGCATCATTTTGACACCCTTTTAACAGTTATAGCGCCACCAAGAGGCCAGTCGCTGCGTCCTTTTTCACGCGACCACAGAATGAGCTCGTACACACGTGTGCTGAGTTTGGTGCAAAAATCTCGTTCCGTTCACGAGTTATAGCCAATTAAGCAAAATGGGCTCCTCCCACTTCGAACGTTTTGGCGGCCCTTAGGGACCGTGAACCCAAATTTTCACTTTTTTTTGATAATTATTGACATTCAGACTCCAGAGAATCTTGCCGCACTGGTTTGGTTCCGGTCGGGCCAAAAACCTAGGACTAGTTCGCGAAAGTAGGTTTTTGGAAAAACCCCAAATACCCGAAAATCTTCCCAGGGTGACGAGCAAATCCGAGGCATGCATCTGGTCCGCCTCGAGCCAAGGAATCCAACGATATAAGACACTTGAGCCTACGCCTCACGGTTGATGAGTTATGAGCCGTTTCGTACTTTTGACCGCTGTAGCGCCCCCGTCAGGCCGATCGGGGCGGGCCTTGGTGACGCTGTAGGCGGTGTGAGTACTATCAGCCCCCAAAGTTTCAAGTCTCCACGACTTACGGTTTGGTCTGCCCGATCAGTTTTATGTCTGAATGTTGCATCATGGGAAAATTAACAATAACAATAGGTGTTCAGCACTGAAGTGCTTGAACCCCTAATAAGTGCCTAAAAAAGGGCCACAAAAAGGCCTCTAAAAAAAAAACTACAGGGTCTAGGCACTTGCCGCTTGCGCTGCTGCGTTCCTAAAACTTTATCAAGCCTTTTAACATGTGCCTCGGAGAGGAAAAAGTACATGTTTTGCCCTTTTAGCTCATTTATCATGGAAATGTGGTGAATTTTTTTTTTTACCTTTTAAACTGTGACACCTCCACTGATGGCCCGATCTCCATAAAAGTGTACACGCTTCTTTAGAATAATATGGCGCATGTGCTCAGCTAATTTGGTGAAGTTCTGCTCTTTCCCCCCCCCATTTTTCAGTCATTTAAATGCCATTTTGCATAGGATAATACAGAGGCCTTCTCACCTTTATGACAGTTAAAGCGCCACCAATGGCCCGACGTCCATGAGAGTTTTCAAGCTTCTTTAGGATCACGTGACGCATGCGCATGCCCGATTTTGTGAGGTTGTATGCAAATCAGACAGCAAGATGGCCGCTTTCAGCCATTTCATGGGATTTGCCATAGAAATGCATCATTTTGACACCCTTTTAACAGTTATAGCGCCACCAAGAGGCCAGTCGCTGCGTCCTTTTTCACGCGACCACAGAATGAGCTCGTACACACGTGTGCTGAGTTTGGTGCAAAAATCTCGTTCCGTTCACGAGTTATAGCCAATTAAGCAAAATGGGCTCCTCCCACTTCGAACGTTTTGGCGGCCCTTAGGGACCGTGAACCCAAATTTTCACTTTTTTTTGATAATTATTGACATTCAGACTCCAGAGAATCTTGCCGCACTGGTTTGGTTCCGGTCGGGCCAAAAACCTAGGACTAGTTCGCGAAAGTAGGTTTTTGGAAAAACCCCAAATACCCGAAAATCTTCCCAGGGTGACGAGCAAATCCGAGGCATGCATCTGGTCCGCCTCGAGCCAAGGAATCCAACGATATAAGACACTTGAGCCTACGCCTCACGGTTGATGAGTTATGAGCCGTTTCGTACTTTTGACCGCTGTAGCGCCCCCGTCAGGCCGATCGGGGCGGGCCTTGGTGACGCTGTAGGCGGTGTGAGTACTATCAGCCCCCAAAGTTTCAAGTCTCCACGACTTACGGTTTGGTCTGCCCGATCAGTTTTATGTCTGAATGTTGCATCATGGGAAAATTAACAATAACAATAGGTGTTCAGCACTGAAGTGCTTGAACCCCTAATAAGTGCCTAAAAAAGGGCCACAAAAAGGCCTCTAAAAAAAAAACTACAGGGTCTAGGCACTTGCCGCTTGCGCTGCTGCGTTCCTAAAACTTTATCAAGCCTTTTAACATGTGCCTCGGAGAGGAAAAAGTACATGTTTTGCCCTTTTAGCTCATTTATCATGGAAATGTGGTGAATTTTTTTTTTTACCTTTTAAACTGTGACACCTCCACTGATGGCCCGATCTCCATAAAAGTGTACACGCTTCTTTAGAATAATATGGCGCATGTGCTCAGCTAATTTGGTGAAGTTCTGCTCTTTTCCCCCCCCATTTTTCAGTCATTTAAATGCCATTTTGCATAGGATAATACAGAGGCCTTCTCACCTTTATGACAGTTAAAGCGCCACCAATGGCCCGACGTCCATGAGAGTTTTCAAGCTTCTTTAGGATCACGTGACGCATGCGCATGCCCGATTTTGTGAGGTTGTATGCAAATCAGACAGCAAGATGGCCGCTTTCAGCCATTTCATGGGATTTGCCATAGAAATGCATCATTTTGACACCCTTTTAACAGTTATAGCGCCACCAAGAGGCCAGTCGCTGCGTCCTTTTTCACGCGACCACAGAATGAGCTCGTACACACGTGTGCTGAGTTTGGTGCAAAAATCTCGTTCCGTTCACGAGTTATAGCCAATTAAGCAAAATGGGCTCCTCCCACTTCGAACGTTTTGGCGGCCCTTAGGGACCGTGAACCCAAATTTTCACTTTTTTTTGATAATTATTGACATTCAGACTCCAGAGAATCTTGCCGCACTGGTTTGGTTCCGGTCGGGCCAAAAACCTAGGACTAGTTCGCGAAAGTAGGTTTTTGGAAAAACCCCAAATACCCGAAAATCTTCCCAGGGTGACGAGCAAATCCGAGGCATGCATCTGGTCCGCCTCGAGCCAAGGAATCCAACGATATAAGACACTTGAGCCTACGCCTCACGGTTGATGAGTTATGAGCCGTTTCGTACTTTTGACCGCTGTAGCGCCCCCGTCAGGCCGATCGGGGCGGGCCTTGGTGACGCTGTAGGCGGTGTGAGTACTATCAGCCCCCAAAGTTTCAAGTCTCCACGACTTACGGTTTGGTCTGCCCGATCAGTTTTATGTCTGAATGTTGCATCATGGGAAAATTAACAATAACAATAGGTGTTCAGCACTGAAGTGCTTGAACCCCTAATTAAAGCTGCAAGCAGCATTTATCGGGGTTCAAGCTATTAAGGTCTTTAAGGTTTATAAGCATCAAAAGTTATAAAGTTTTATTTAGCAAGCATGTAACCACTGACATAATAGATGGAAAAGACTGTTTTAGCATGATTTACCATGATATACCACATTCTAGCATGATTTACCATAGTTTATCATGATTTACCATGGTTTACCATGATTTACCCTGTTTTAGATTAGTTTACCATGAATTCATCTCAGTTTACCTTGATTTACCATGTTCTAGCATGATTTACCATGATTTTCCACATTCTAGCATGATTTACCATAGTTTATCATGATTTACCATGGTTTACCATGATTTACCCTGTTCTGGCATAGTTTACCATGAATTTATCTTAGTTTACCTTGATTTACCATGTTTTAGCATGATTTACCATGATATGCCACATTCTAGCATGATTTACCATAGTTTATCATGATTTACCATAGTTTACCATGATTTACCCTGTTCTAGCATAGTTTACCATGAATTCATCTCAGTTTACCTTGATTTACCATGTTTTAGCAAGTATGTGAAGTGTCAGTGCAAATGAAGTGATAAACACTGACAAAATCTGATTGTGTTATAATAGTTATTGTTATATAAGTGATTTTTTAATGTCTAATTATGAATTCAAAAGCACATGTCAAAAGACTTCATTAATAAGTAGAATGGCCAGCAGAGGGCACTAGAAGACCATTATTGGCTCAGTTTCAGTTTAATCTTCATGATTTTCACCAGTTTTCTGCACTAAAGCAAACCAGTCTTTCCATGTTAACTCCATAATGCATGCTTACACTCACACACACCCACACACACACACACACACACACACACACACACACACACACACTAATACTTTAACAGATGGATTTTGACTACATGTAATTGTAAATGTTAAAATAATGATTTTATAAAGTCTAAATATGAATTATAGAAACAATATGACAAAATAACTATTTTAAACAGCAGGGGGCAGTAAAATACCACTTATTGGCTTAATATGCCATTGTATTCATATTATTTTCACCTTTTTAAACTGTTATAGAGTCAAATTTTGTCTGATCTGTCTGAAATTTGTCATGCTTGTTCAGAGTGATATTTCACATGTTCTGACTTGTTTTTAAGAAGATCTGAGCATCTTAAAAGATATAAGCTTTCGGGGACACTTGGTCAAGGCCACATTTTGAAGTGACCCTATTATAGCCATCCAAATGAAGTAGTTCAACTTTTTCTGATAATTACTGATCTAGAGAGTCCAGAGAATTGTACTGCACTAGTTTTGAACATTATTATATGAAAATTATATGATCATAGATTAAAAAGACCATTTACAGCCAATGCAGGCAATTTACCATAGGTAATATATGGTTTTAAAGCTTTTTAACAGTTATAGCGCCACCTTTGGTCCGATCTCCATAAAATTGGGCATGCTTGTTAATGATGTTATGTCACATATGCTCACCAATTTTTGTGAAGTTCTGAGTTTTCATTTAGGATTTATAGGCTTTTTAATGTATTTTGCCACGCCCATTTTATAAATGACCCTATTACAGCCATGCAAATGCAAAAGTTCAACTTTTTTTCGATAATTATTGATCTAGAGAGTCCATAGAATTGTCCTAGACTGGTCTGGTTCCGATCGGGTAAAAAACCTAGGACTAGTTCGCAAAAGTAGGTTTTTAACATATTTGCAAATAATTAATGAACGGTTTGATTGACAGCAATGGTTCTTGAGGCAAAGTTGTTCAGCATGAGCAGATCTATCAAATGATATGCATATTGTGTGGATGAGTGTTACGCCACGTGATTACAGAGCCATAAAACTCGTTAGCGCCAACTAGTGGCCGATTTCTTTCAAAATTCTTACAGACCTCTAGGGCCATGACTCGAACATGCCCATCGAGTTTCGTTCCGATCGGCCTCCGTTAACCTTGTCTAATAGGTGCTCAAACTTCATTGGCCAATGGCGGCCATGTTTTTTCAG
This sequence comes from Leuciscus idus, assembly GCA_021554675.1. Classification (NCBI taxonomy): domain Eukaryota; kingdom Metazoa; phylum Chordata; class Actinopteri; order Cypriniformes; family Leuciscidae; genus Leuciscus; species Leuciscus idus. The sequence goes on from CM038624.1 coordinate 1,221,119, forward strand.
ATACACCAATGTCCTCATAGATATACATGGGGCCTTGGACCAAGACACTGCATACCAATTTTCAAGTCAATCTGACTAATGGTCAGGTGGTTATAGCCCTTTTCATGTTTTTTTCATGTTATAGCGCCACCTAGTGCTCAATCGTCGCGATTTTTTTACTGTGAACCCAGACTGAACCCATACACATGTGTACCGAGTTTGGTGAAAATATCTCATTTCGTTCACGAGTTATAGCCATTTTAGTAAAATAGGCTCCGCCTCCTTCGAACGTTTTGACACCCCTTAGCAACCGTGGATCGAAATTTCAACTTTTTTTCGATAATTATTGATATTCAGACCCCTGTGAACATTTCTGCACTGGTTTGGTTCCGATCGGGCAAAAAACCAGGGACTAGTTCGCAAAAGTAGGTTTTGGACAAAATCCAATATGGCGGAAAAATTTGCATACCGGAAATGAAATCCTTGAGGCCATTTTTGTTCGGCTTGACCCAAGGATTCCAATGATATAAGACACTTGAGTCTGTGACAAACGGTTAATGAGATTTAAGCAAAAATATGCATTTTTTTTGTTTTTTGCGCTGTAGCGCCACCTATTGGCCAATCTGGCTCATATTTTGATAACCTCTCCTCGATTTTTGTACTACCATCTGGCAAAGTTTCAAGTCTCTAGCACTTACGGTTTGGGCTGCACGATGCGTTTTACGGCGGAATAATAATAATAATTAAAGCTGCAAGCAGCATTTATCGGGGTTCAAGCATTTAAGGCCTTTAAGCACAAAAGCATCAAAAGTTATTAAGTTTTATTTAGCAAGCATGTAATCACTGACATAATAGATGGAAAAGACCATTTACAGCAAATACAGGCAATGTACCATAGGAAATATATGGTTTTAAAGCTTTTTATAGCAGTTATAGTGCCATCTATGGACCGATCTCCATAAAATTGTTTACTGTGACCTCAAATTGAACCCATACACATGTGTACTGAGTTTGGTGAAGATATCTCATTTACTTCTTGAGTTATAGCCATTTTAGTAAAATAGGCTCCTCCCACAATAATTTGCATGATTTACCATGATATACCACATTCTAACATGATTTACCATAGTTTACCATGGTTTACCTTGATACACCACATTATAGTATTATTTACTATGATTTACCATGTTTCTAGCAATTCTGTGAAGTGTCAGTGCAAATGAAGTGATAAACACTGACAAAATCTGATTGTGTTATAATAGTTATTGTTATATAAGTGATTTTTAGAGTCTAAATATGAATGTGAGCACATGTGAAAAGACTTCATTAATAAGTAGAATGGCCAGCAGAGGGCAGAAGAAGACCACTTATTGGCTCACTTTCACTTTAAACTTCATGATTTTCACCTGTTTTCTGGACTAAAGCAAACCAGTTTTTCCATGTTAACTCAATAATGCATGCTTACACACACACACACACACACACACACACACACATACACACACAGAGAGAGAAATAAACATACACAAATACAAATATGTTTTTAATGTTTTAGAATATGTTATTGAGAAAATATATTTATTGGTCTATTAGAATTCCTTTGTGATCTAATAATATAAAAAAGAAAAGAAAAAAAAAAGAAAAAAAGATTGCTTTTTAAAGCATTTGTTTGTTTCCCAATACTGAAAACTAATGAAAAGATCATATGCAATACTGCTGCTCCCTCTAGTGGACAGTGGTATTTCAGCTTCCGTCTTACAGTTGAAGTGATTGAATGAATTAATGAATGGGAATTTGGTTTTTCACTTATATCTCGGGAACCAGAAGGCGAAAAATTCTGAAACTCAGAGCATAGATAGTGCTTGAGGAGCCCTGTTGAATGAGACCATCAATTATTTACTATGATTTACCATGTTTCTAGCGTGATTTACCACATTACTAGCAATTATGTGAAGTGTCAGTGCAAATGAAGTGATAAACACTGACAAAATATGATTGTGTTATAATAGTTATTGTAATATAAGTGTTTTCCATGTTAACTCAATAATGCATGCTTACACACACACACACATACAAATATGTTTTCAATGTCTTTAGGATGTGTTATTGTGAAAAAATATTTTAATGGTCTAACCATTTCATATATTTCATTGTGATCTATATTATCAGTCCAATAATAATAAAAAAAAAAAAATAGCTTTAACCATTTGTTTGTTGGCCAAAGCTGAAAGCTGATAAAAAGATTAATACTATGTCTAATACTGCTGCTCCCTCTAGTTGACAACAGTGGAATTACAGCCTCCATCTTACAGTTGAAGTGTTTGAATGAATGAATAGGAATTGGGTTTTTCACTTATATCTCGGGAACCAGAAGGCGAAAAATTCTGAAATTCAGAGCATAGATAGTTCTTGAGGAGCCCTGTTGAATGAGACCATCGCGGTGTTTTTGGGCGATTGGAGCCCGGAAATATGACCGTTCAAAGGCATATCTATTGGGGCTTTTATCTCTGGAATGCCCAGGGCAAATTACACCACATTTGAATCGAAGCTAGCCAAGAACTGGCCCTTTCCAACGAGCTCTCACACAAGGTTCGGGGTGGTCTGGGTCGGGAGTTTCGGCCGTTCAAAATCGGGGGTCCCACGAATTTGCGATTCGTGGGGGGCGCGCTCCCGAGGCCCGCGATGACACGTTTCGATCAAGAGCCCGGAGAGGACCTTACCATCAAAATTTGAGCGCGCAACGACTTTCCGTTTTCGAGTTATGAATGAATTTGTACTGGGGGGGCGTGGCCTAAATGCCGTTTTACTTTCGTTTTCAATTTCCATATCTCAGACAGACAGTGTGACACAATTGTCAATAATAATACTCCAATAGATGAGTTTTGACAAAATGTGATTGTAAATGTTAAAATAATGATTTTATAAAGTCTAAATATGAATGATATAACAATATTAGGGAGTAGTATGATGAAATGGCAGCAGGGGGCAGTAAAATACCACTTATTGGCTTAATATGCCAATGTTATTCATTTTCTTTTTTAACTGTTATTTTTTATACTTTTTCTGATAATTATTGATCTATAGAGTCCAGAGATTTGTACTGCACTGGTTTTTAACATTATTTTATAAACATTATATGATATATATATAGGTTATAGGAAATATATGGTTTTAAAGCTTTTTGACAGTTATAGCGCCACCTATGGTCCGATCTCCATAAAAATTTCCATGCTTCTTTAGCTTGTTATATCACATATGCTCATCAATTTTTGTGAAGTTCTGAGTTTTCATTTAGGATTTATAGGCTTTTTAGTGTATTCTGCCACGCCCATTTTCTAAATGACCCCATTACAGCCATCCAAATGCAAAATTTCAACTTTTTTTCGATAATTATTGATCTAGAGAGTCCAGGGAATTGTCCTAGACTGGTCTGGTTCTGATTGGGCGAAAAACCAGGGACTAGTTCGCAAAAGTAGGTTTTTAACATGTTTGCGAATATTTAATGAACGGTTTGATTGACAGTAGTGGTTCTTGAGGCAAAGTTGTTCAGCATGAGCAGATCTATCAAATGATAGGCATAATGTGACAATAAGTTTAACACCACGTGATTACAGAGCCATAAAACTCGTTAGCGCCAACTAGTGGCCGATTTCTTTCAAAATTCTTACAGACCTCTAGGGCCATGAGTTGAACATGCCCATCGAGTTTTGTTCCGATCGGCCTCCGTTAACCTTGTCTAATAGGTGCTCAACTTCATTGGCCGATGGCGGCCATGTTTTTTTAGATACGCCAATGTCCTCATAGATATACATGGCACCTTGGACCAAGAGACTGCATGCCAATTTTCAAGTCAATTGGACTAACGGTCAGGTGGTTATAGCCCTTTTCATGTATTTTTCATGTTATAACGCCACCTAGTGTTCAATCGTCGCGATTTTTTTACTGTGACCCCAGATTGAACTCATACACATGTGTTCCGAGTTTGGTGAAAATATCTAATTTCGTTCATGAATTATAACCATTTTAGTAAACTGGCTCCGCCTCCTGCGAACGTTTTGACGCCCCTTAGCAACCGTGGATCGAAATTTCAACTTTTTTTCGATAATTATTGATAATCAGACTCCAGAGAACATTTCTGCACTGGTTTGGTTCCGATTGGCCAAAAAAACCCTCTACTAGTTCGCAAAAGTAGGTTTTGGACAAAATTCAAAATGGCGGAAAAATTTGCATACCGGAAATGAAATTGAAGATATACATTTTGTCCGTCTTGAGACAAGGATTACAGTGATATAAGACACTTGATTCTGTGACAAAGGGTTAAGGAGATTTAAGCAAAAACGTGATTTTTTTTTTGTTTTTTGCACTATAGCGCCACCTATGGGCCAATCGGGATCATACTCTCTGAACCTCTCCTCGATTTTTGTACTACCTTCTGGCAAAGTTTCAAGTCTCTAGCACTTACGGTTTGGGCTGCACGATGCGTTTTACGGCAGAAGAATAATAATAATAATAAAAATCAGCACAATTACAATAGGGTTTCAGCATTTCATGCTTGAACCCCTAATTAAAGCTGCAAGCAGCATTTATCGGGGTTCAAGCATTTAAGGCCTTTAAGCACATAAGCATTTAAGACATTAAGATTTATTTAGAAAGCTTTTAACCACTGAAATAATAGATGGAAAAGTCCATTTACAGCCAATACAGGCAATTTACCATAAGAAAAATATGGTTTTCAAAGCTTTTTAACAGTTATAGCGCCACCTATGGTCCGATCTCCATAATATTTTGCATGGTTATTAATGATGTTATGTCACATATGCTCACCAATTTTTGTGAAGTTCTGAGTTTTTATATATGATTTATAGGCTTTTGAGTGTATTTTGCCACACCCATTTTATAAATGACCCTATTACAGCCACCCAAATGCAAAAGTTCAACTTTTTTTTCGATAATTATTGATCTAGAGAGTCCAGAGAATTGCCCTAAACTGGTCTGGTTCCGATCGGGCAAAAAACCTAGGACTAGTTCGCAAAAGTAGGTTTTTAACATATTCGCGAATAATTAATGAATGGTTTGATTGACATTAGTGGTTCTTGAGGCTAAGTTGTTGAGCATGAGCAGATCTATCAAATGATATGCATTTTGTGACGATAAGTGTAACACCACGTGATTACAGAGCCATAAAACTCGTTAGCGCCAACTAGTGGCCGATTTCTTTCAAAATTCTTACAGACCTTTAGGGCCATGAGTCGAACATGCCCATCGAGTTTCGTTCCGATCGGCCTCCGTTAACCTTGTCTAATAGGTGCTCAAACTTCATTGGCTGATGGCGGCCATGTTTTTTGAGATACACTAATGTCCTCATAGACATACATGGCACCTTGGACCAAGACACTGCATACCAATTTTCAAGTCAATCGGACTAACGGTCAGGTGGTTATAGCCCATTTTATGTTTTTTTAATGTTATAGCGCCACCATGTGGCCAATCGCCGCGATTATTTTACTGTGACCTCAGATTGACCTCTTACACATGTGTACCGAGTTTGGTGAAGATACCTCATTTACTTCTGGAGTTATAGCCATTTTAGTAAAATAGGCTCCGCCTTCTTCAAACGTTTTGGCGCCCCTTAGCGACCGTGAATCGAAATTTCAACTTTTTTTCGATAATTATTGATATTCAGACTACTGTGAACATTTCTGCACTGGTTTGGTTCCGATCGGGCGAAAAACCAGGGACTAGTTCGCAAAAGTAGGTTTTGGACAAAATCCAAAATGGCGGAAAAATTTGCATACCGGAAATAAAATACCTCCTATATTTCTTGTTCGGCTTGAGCCAAGGATTCCAATGATGTATGACACTTGAAGCTGAGACAAATGGTTATTGAGATATGAGCAAAATAGTGATTTTTTTTTGTTTTTTGCGCTATAGCGCCACCTATTGGCCAATCGGGCTCATACTTTGATAACCTCTCCTCGATTTTTATACTACCTTGTGGCCAAGTTTCAAGTCTCTAGCTCTTACGGTTTGGGCTGCACGATGCGTTTTAGCGGAGAAGAATAATAATAATAATAATAAAAATCCTTACAATTACAATAGGGTTTCAGCACTTCGTGCTTGAACCCCTAATAATAAAAATCAGTACAATTACAATAGGGTTTCAGCACTTCGTGCTTGAACCCCTAAAAATCAGGACGATTACAATAGGGTTTCAGCACTTCGTGCTTGAACCCCTAATAAAAAAATTACAAATGCACATAACAAAACAACTAAAACCTAAAGTACAATTAAAATGAAAACAAAATGTATAAAAAAGTTCATTCAAAATATAAAAAAATATTATAATTGCATGTAAGAAAATCACATAACAAAATGATTAAAATGAAAACTGAAAATATAAAAATAAAAGCTAATTTAAAATACAATAATAGTATACAAAATATAAAAAAGACAAAAGCACATAACAACAAAGAAAACTAAACCTTGAAATAAAAGTAAAATCAAAACTGAAACAAAATAAGTTGAAGTTTAAGTACTAAAATGACTAAAACTGAAAAAAAAATGATTAAGCTTTTAATTTTTTTTTAAATGAAAACTGAAAATATAAAAAGCTAATTCAAAATATGAATAAATACTACAACAGTATATAAATGCAAAATATTAAAATGACTAAAGTACATAACAAAATGACTAAAACCTATAAGAAATGTTGACATGGCAAATTATTGAATTAAAATAAGTTCAAGTAGTAAAATTACTAAAACTGAAATAAGCCTAAAAATAAAATAAAATAAAAGCGAATTCAAATATGAACACTGCCTTACAGAAGATCATTTCGGTCATTGAAAACAGAATAAACTTCCCGGCAAGACTGAACGCTCTTCACTAGTGTTGTCTAAAGTGTCGACTTTTACAAATGTGAGGCTTTGAGCGCTGTTGAGCGGCATCATAAACGCCTCTGATTGGCCGTTGTGTTCACAAGCTCATCAGAAATGTCTGTGATTGGCTACAATGATCAGCGCACGGGAGCGTTTGAAAGTGTTTTAGAAAACGGGAGCGTGAGTTTGAAAGCACGATCATTCGTCTATCAGCGGACCGGTCCTGTTCTCAAACGCTCGCGTGTGTGTGTGTGTGTGTGTGTGTGTGTGTGTGTGTGTGTGTGTGTGTGTAAGCGCTCGCTGAAGAGCCTCACTGATGTATATTTAGGGGTTCAAGCATGAAATGCTGAAACCCTATTGTAATTGTAAGGATTCGTAAAACGCATCGTGCAGGACAAACCGTAAGGCCTAGAGACGTGAAACCTGGCCAGATGGTAGGCCTCAATTTGGGGACAACCTATCAGAGTATGACCCCAATTGGCCCATAGGTGGCGCTACAGCAACCAAAAGTACTAAATCGCTCATAACTCTTAGACCGTTTGTCCCAGGATCAAGTGTCTTATATCGTTGGAATCCTTGGCTCAAGGCGGACAAAATGGCTATCTCCGATTTGGATGTAGGCAGGGAAAATTTTCTGCTATGTCGAATTTTGTCCAAAACCTACTTTTGCGAACTAGTCCCTGGTTTTTGGCCCGACCGGAACCAAACCAGTCTAGGACAATTCTCTGGACTCTCTAGATCAATAATTATCAAAAAAAAGTTGAACTTTTGCATTTGGGTGGCTGTAACAGGGTCATTTAGAAAAGGGGTGTGGCAAAATACACTAAAAAGCCTATAAATCCCAAATGAAAACTCGGAACTTCACAAAAATTGATGAGCATATGTGTCATAACATGATGAAGAAGCATGCCGAGTTTCATGCAGATCGGACCATAGGTGGCGCTATAAATGGCAAAAAGCTTCCATTCTTATTAGGGGTTCAAGCATGAAATGCTGAAACCCTATTGTAATTGTAAGGATTCGTAAAACGCATCGTGCAGGACAAACCGTAAGGCCTAGAGACGTGAAACCTGGCCAGATGGTAGGCCTCAATTTGGGGACAACCTATCAGAGTATGACCCCAATTGGCCCATAGGTGGCGCTACAGCAACCAAAAGTACTAAATCGCTCATAACTCTTAGACCGTTTGTCCCAGGATCAAGTGTCTTATATCGTTGGAATCCTTGGCTCAAGGCGGACAAAATGGCTATCTCCGATTTGCTCGTCCTTCAGGCGCCAATTTCGAGTAAATTGCATTTTTTTGAAAAACCTATTTTTGCCAACTTCTCCTAGGTTTTTGGCCCGATCGGAACCAAACCACTGCAAGAATATTCTCTGGAGTCTGACAATCAATAATCATCCAAAAAATTCAAAATTTCAATTAACGGTTGATAAGGGGAACCAAAATATTTGATGGCACCAGGGCCACTTTTACTAAAACGGTTATAAATTGTGAACGGAAAGAGATTTTTTTGCTAAACTTGGCATACATCTTCCTGAGCTCAGTCTGAGATCACTTGAAAAAAATCACAAAAATTGGCCACTAGGTGGCGCTATAAAACGGTTATAACTTTTGAACGGAAAGAGATATTTTCGCAAAACTTGGGACACATGTTCATGAGCTCATTCTGAGGTCACGTGAAAAAAATCACGGCAATTGGCCACTTGGTGGCGTTATAAAATGGTTATAACTTGTGAGCGGAAAGAGATATTTTCGCTAAACTTGGGACACATGTTCATAAGCTCAATCTGAGTTGACATGAAAAAAATCGTGAGAATTGGCCACTTGGTGGCGCTATAACAGTGAAAAAATCATGAAAATAGCTATAAGCGCACCCAACCGTTAGTCTACTGAAAATTGGCACGCAGTGTCTTTGTCCAGGGTGCCATGATATGACGCTTTTCCACTGCATGGTACGGTACGGTTCGGTTCGGTACGGCACGCTTTGGCGCTTTTCCACTGCATGGTACGGTACGGCTCGGTTCAGTACGGCTCACTTATGACGCATTTCCACTGCATGGTACGGTACGGTACGGCTCGCTTCGGCTCGCTTTAAATGGTACCACCTCTGTTGAGGTAAAATGTGACGTGAAAACACTGCAGATCACTGATTGGTCAGACAGAATCATCACTACCAGCGTCATTGTATTTACAACACGAGACACTAAACCCGCTAGATTTAAATAGCCAGTAGACAACAGCCAACGCTGTAGCGCCTGTTTTAAAAGTATTTGATTAAAAAAAAGAGTATAAACTTAAAAAAATAAATGGCTGAATCGTGGTCAGTGGACGAGGTGCAGACGTTCCTCTTGTTGGTTGCCGAGGAGCGGATGGGGAAACCCGGAATGAAAAATTCGCATTTAATATGATGATGTCATGGCAGTAGAGACGGCAACTATAACGATCAGTCACACCCACTTTGAAGTGGTACTAACTGCAGTGGAAAAGCAACCGAGCTAAAGCGAAACGAACCGTGCCGTACCGAGCCGAGTCGTACCACGCAGTGGAAAAGCGAAGCGAGCCGAACCGTTCCGAACCGAGCCGTACCATGCAGTGGAAAAGCGCCAATAGTCTATGAGAACATTGGTGTATCTCAAAAAACTCAGTATACGTCATTGGCACAATGCCTTGAAGGAGCCTTATAAGTTTCAAGCCCGTGTTTTTTTCACAGGAGTGACCTCCTAAGACTCCTGAATCCTTGCCGAGTCCAACAATACCAAACATGCCAGGTTTCGCCTTATGGTTTTTGTAAGTGTCATTTAGAGCTTTAAAAAATTGTGGTTATCTTCAAAGCCGTTAGTCCGATTGAGACAACAACAAAAAAACAAAGGAAATTTGAAAACATAGGTAAATAGCTAAACAATAACGCCAAAATGTTAAAATTATGATAGGAACTGACAAAAAAAAAAAAAATTAAATCCAATCAATTTCACCCATGAATCATTTTGATGCTCTCACATGTTTGAAACGAACAATGATGGATTGTGATGAAATTTGTTTTGAATTGGGACTGGCGAATCCCCGTCCATACTGTCAATGACCGGTCGCAAAGACCCGCCCACTTTAGTTACTGTTGCTATGTCTGACAAGCGACGCCACTCTCACACCACACCAAGTTCTCACGCAGTGAAAAATACATTGCGGATCAGAGAAAAGACTGCGCGCTGACAGACAAGTACTTTTGATATGAAACAAAGTCTCACCTTTCAAATGTAGTAATTTTTTAGAGACATTTAAACAATAAATACCGTTTTGTGACTCTTTAATGTGTCTGACAGATCGCTGTAGACTCGAGGCTCAGTTAAAGCTGCTTGTGAACTGATCATCTCTTCCTTCTAGTTAATTTATAGCATTAAAATAAACATGAATGAACATAAAAGGAATGTTGTTTTAAAGTGCTAAGACGTCAGTACACTTTGTTTTTCAAATTTAAATCCTCCAATGTTAATCTACTAACTCTCCTGACTGCTTTGTTGGACAAAATGGCGGATTATGTTGCACAAAGGAAAGCTCGGAAAATCCCGCTATAATGTAAGAGAGCATATTTTTTATGTATTTAGACCTAGGCCTAACAATGTGTTATGGTGCGCTGTCACCAGTGTTTTTTTTGTTGTTTTTTTGTTTTGTTTTTGGTGAGCGTAGGCTACTCCTGATTTTGTTAGTCATCTCATCTCTTATATGCTGTGTATGATCATATCCTGCCCTATTCATGGTAGCCTACTCGCGGACATTGCGTCATCAATGTCATCAATTGCGTCATCAAGGGGCCCGCCTTGATAATCCTACTTAAGGGCCCGGTGTTGGCTTGTTACGCCACTGAATATAATTGTCTAAACTCCTTATCAAAATTACATATTTACAACAAATCTGACACATATATATGGGCACACTTTGAGTACTACTAATATAAGTGGTGGAGATCAGGCAAGACTATAAGAAGACTCAGGCAAAAAGGTGCTATAACTGTAAAAACGCTTTAAAACCATATATTTCCTATGGTAAACTGCCTGTATTGGCTGTAAATTAACTTTTTCATCTATGATGGCAGTTGTTAAATGCAGTTGTTAAATGCTAAATAAAACTTAATGTCTTTTGATGCTTGTGTGCTTAAAGGCCTTAAAGGCCTTAACTGCTTGAACCCCGATAAATGCTGCTTGTTACAACATGTTTTTGAAGCGCTGATCATTGTAGCCAATCACAGACATATCCGATGAGCTCGTGAACACAACGGCCAATCAGAGGTGTTTATGATCCCGCTCAACAGCGCTCAGAGTCAAATTTTTTTGTTTGTTACACAATATTATTAAAAATTATGCTATTTTTAAAGAATCCTAATGTTGTTTCGGAGTCTCCTACAGTGTGTTTACATGCATTCAAGCTCACACTGCAAACAATGCTTTTCTTCAGTATTCTTGTCTTGTTTCCAGTCCAAATATCTAAAATTCTTAAATCAAGATGCATTTACTAAAGTAGTAAAATGACGTAAGATATTATGTCTTGTTTTCTGGGGAAATAAATCAAAATTAAGTGAGTTTTTGCTTACAACAAGCAAAATGATCTGTCAATGAGGTAAGAGAAAAAAAAAAAAACGTAATTGTTTCTGTTTGAATTAAGATTATTGTTCTTTCCCCATTGGCAGATCATTTAGATTTTTTTAAAGCAATAAATCACTTAATTTTGAAAATAATAAAACTATTATATTATATATAAGACTACTATCTGTCGTTTTACTGATTTAGTAAATGCATCTTGATTTAAGTATTTTAAGATATTTGGACTTGAAACAAGATTAAGAATCTTTTTAAGCAGTTTTTGCAGTGCGGTCACTTACGACAACACTCCTCTTCAGTCTGACCCAGTAGTGTGTGTTTCTCTGCTGTGTCTCTGCTCAGTCGTCCCGGATCGACGACCAGCGCTGCTCTCCTCCTGAAGGGGGTCCGCGGGCCCCGACCGTCCCCGACGAGGACTTCTTCAGCCTCATTCAGAGAGTCCAGGCCAAGCGCATGGACGAGCAGCGCGTGAAGCTCCCGTCAGACGACGCGGACCCCGACCCCGACCCGGACCCCGACTCTCCGAACCACGGCTAGAGTAAACGAACTCGCTCACCAGACCAACAGAAACATGAAGAACACAAGTGCCATCTCAGTATAGGCCTCCGGTGCTTTACAGCCAATGACACATGCAGAACATGCTCTTCTTACTCAGTGTTTCTGTCTTGTTTCTAGTCTAAATATCTACAAATACTTAAATCAAGATGCATTTATTAGATGAGTAAAATGACATATGATATTATGTCTTGTTTTCTGGGGATGTAAATCAAAATGAATAATAATCATATAATAATAAAATGATCTTTAACAAGATTATTTTTCTTACCCCATTAGTTGATCATTTTGCTCGTTTTAAGCAGAAACTCAATTAATTTTGATTTATTTCCACAGAAAACAAGACTTAATATCGAATGGCATTTTACTCATCTAGCAAATGCATCTTGATTTAAGTATTTTTAGATATTTAGACTAGAAACAAGACAAAAATACTGAGTAAAAAAAGCATTTTTTTGCAGTGATAGAGTTTATATTAATGGGAATAACTGGGCGAATTCACTGGGAACCAGTGGCTGAGGTCGTGTGCTTTATCTTGCTTGTAAATCTCTCGTTATCTCCAATACTGGATTCAGTCTTCTTCTCTCAGTCGGCTCAGGTTTTGAGTTTCCTTTCTGATCCTAGGCCTCATTATCTGCGTTTCCATCTAAAGCTGTGAATTTAACTTATGTGCAACATCGGGGTATTGCATAACACTAGAGATGCACCGATATGAAAAATGTGTCCTATAACCGATAATTCCTTATATTTGAAAGCCGATAACCGATATATTGGCTGATAAATCTACATCAAAATTTGTATATATTTTTTTAGAGCCTGATTACAAAAAACAAAAGTCTCAACATTAAAAGCCACGTCCAGAACACACAATTATAAAGTTCTCATCATTTTATGTAGCCGATATGACAGACTTGCACTGAACTGTATTTTCCCTTTTTCCATTCATATTTCAAGCAATTCAAGATCATCACGTTGATCCGTGCGCATCTGAAGCGTCTCAGCTGAAGGAGATAATATATTATATATAACGGCTTTAATATATCGGCCAAATGTTCTTATCAGCCCGATAACGATAACATATATCGGCCGATACCGATAGGTTGGCTGATATATCGTACATCCCTACATAAAAAACATAAACTGGTGCAGAATATTAGTAATAAACTGATAGTTTCTGCACTGTGTCTGTTTTCCCTCCATCATAAACGAGTGTGTCTCAGAGCGTCAGACGAAACACAGTAAGTTTTTTTATGTGATATCCCAAAATTTGCATAAAAATGGTTGAACGGAAACACAGCTACAGATCTGAGCACTTCAGTGTGAGTGACAACAGTTCTCAGATCAGTCAGTTCCAGAAGCAAACACAAAACCTGAACCCAGTATTTGACCATAACAGAGTATGATGACAGATTTATGAGCAGTTGTGTGTAGGCCTGTCCAGAACACCACACGTGTAACACGGTTAGACAAAATATCAAAAGCAAATTTAGGAAGTTGTTTTATCCTCGTGAGCAAAGCCAGTATGTTTCAGTCCAATGCTATAATAATATGAACTAGCATTTCTGGGGGAAAGAAAATCCGGTAGCACCTTATTTTACAGTCCTGTTCCTCATGTACAAACTATATACTTATTATAGTACTGACAATAACTGGGTATTAGTAATAATAACTTAACCTGCGCCTAATCCCAACCTTAACCCATGTAGTTACCTTATATTACCAGCACACTCTTAGTACTGTAAGTACACGTACTGTAATATATTAGTTATCTTACAGTACGTGCAGAATTATTAGTTGATTTTCTTGATCATATTTTTTCCAGGCACATTTGACCAATTCCAAACCACATTAATCTCAATAACTACTATTCATTTTGTATTTGATCATTTATAAGTGATATATAATTAAATCATAATAAAAAAAACACCTTATATTCAGGTGTGCGTAATTATAAGGCCATTTTCTTTTACAGATAAAATGAGCCAAAGGAGAAAATTAAAAGTCAAAAATTATGAAATGCCCATGAGAATGATGCAATACTAGAAACTGCATTGGACAGTGACATGCTCATTGGTGATGAATGTATGATTAAATACAAAATGAATAGTAGTTAATGGGCTCTATCTTGCACCCAGCGCAATTGACTCTGTACACCGACGCATGTGCCTATTTTGCACCCGACACACAGCGGACTTTTCCCTCCACAGACGCACGTCGGTAAATTAGGGAATGAACTTGCGCTCTCGGGGCCGGTTCAGCGAAAAGAGGAGGCGTGTTCCGGCGCAAACGTTCCCTGGTGCTATTTTGCAGTTTCAGAAAACAATTCCTCCACTGACCAGGAGAAACCTAGTCTAAAGTCAGTGGCGCGTTATTCAGATGCTATTTTAAGAGCACTTGCTTGGCCATAATGTAGCGTGTCCACAACACACATACACTTTACTTCTCTCATCTACACAGAAGCAGCAGTTCTCATTTTTACAAATCATACATTATTACAAGAAAAAATATTACCACACGAGGGAAATCAGTGCGGTGTTCATGAAGATGTGAAAAAATAGGCATAAATCTAGCTTACACATTTACCCAAATTATTATACGCCTGTTTAACCGAAGCTAATTTGTGTGTGTTTCTCCATCCCCAATGTCACTTCTCTGTGTTTTACGGGCCTGACGAGAACGTCGGTCTCCTCGGCTGTGAACCGCTCCTGGTGTGCGTCTGGCAAATCCGCCGTTATAATAGCAACCCGCCATGGAACAAGCGCGCCTGCTCTTAAAGGGAATGTGAGATGACGCTCTGATTGGTTTATTTCACGTTACGTCCAAACCACACCTATGAGTAATGAAGCTACTTCAGACCAACACATTTTAGATTTGCGTCGGGCGCAAGAGTCATTTATCCCGCCGGTATAATAGCAACAGCGCCCGAGATCCGCCCACAAAGTTACTTGCGTTTCGCGCTTGATACTTGCGTTTCAGATCGTTAAAATAGGGCCCATTAAGGTTAATGTGGTAAAATGTGCCTGGAAAAAAATGTGATTAAAAAATCAACTTGCCTAATAATTCTGCATTCTTCACTGTATATCACCAGTACTGTCTTAATACTGTAAGTACACTGTACTGTAAAATAAAGTGCGACTGAATATCCTCTCCAGATCCGGAACACAACATGAGGATAAAGAAATCCGGGAACGCCACACACACACACAGCGAGTGTGGAACACACACTACACAGATATACAGTGCTAGAACACTGACGCCATGATCCTCCATTCAGCGTTTCTGGTTAAACACTCTTTATAATGTTCTTTACAGGGACAATAAAGCCTCTGAGACTCTTCACCAGCCGCTTATAAACACCGTCTCCATCTGAGCATCAATAAGCAGAACATTAGTTACTTATTAAGCTATATATAGTTATTATATTACATCTGCACAGTTAACAGCGAACGTTCTCAGGAGTAACAGAACGTTCATCTAATGTTCTCGAAACCTTGACATTATTTATACATCATTCATGGAATGTTTTTTTTCTCTGAAATGTTTCAGTTGGACGGTTTTTAAATGTAACGACTTGTTTCGGAATGTTCAGCAAACATTCAAAAGTAACAGTTCCTTTACATTCTGTTTGAAGAACGATCAAATGGAATGTTTGCGTTACATTCAAACCAGAAAGATTATTCAGACACCAGATATAGTGATCAGGACACTACAGTTCAGTTATGTGAGTGAGGAGAGCAATATAAAGTAAACTGTGACATATTATACCCAAATATTCTTCATACAGGGACTACCAGTAACATTTTGGGATCAAAAATGATTGGGACACTTTGAGCTGATCATGTTTTGCTGAAGTGTTTTGTCTTTAATTGCTAATGCTCTTTTTACACACAGACTGAACTAAATGAAGCATTGCTTGGTGATTGGTTGAGCTAAACTGGTATTATCTAATTGTGTAGTTAAATTTAACAGCTGACAGATATTCAACATAATTCATGTGTGAGACAGTCTAACAGAAGGACGGACAAAACCAGTCAAATATCAACTGAGTTCTGCTCATATTTTATTATCATTTTCTAAACTATAGCGAATAAACTGTGATAATGTGAGAAATGTGTCTGAATAAATGTTGGTTTGACTGTAAGCCTTACTGGAAATAATGTTGTCAAAACTTAATGGGAACATTAGTGAAATGTTCATTGGATAATCCGGTGTATAATAAAGCGTTCAGTGAATTCGCCCCGTTGTTGGAGATGTTCAGATGAACCTCGTCATCATCACGTGTTTCTCGTCCGCTGCCTTAACGAGAGAATCCTGCAGACTCTGATTGTATTCTTTGATATTGTGTTTTCTGAGACTCCAGCAGTGTTGTTCTGGTGTGTGTGTGTGTGTGTGTTATTGACAGTATTTCCACTAGTGCCGCTGTATCTTTGACCTTCTTAATCGCAAGTGCATTCGGTTGGGCTTTCCGTGGTGTTCTCCATCGAGCTGCTGACACACATTATAGGGCTGTGGAACTTTCTCCATTTCTCTCCGGCTCTTTTCAATTCCAAGATATTGTGACAGATGTATTTATTGAAAGTGTTGAGAAATATCTGTAAAAAAAAAAAAAAAAAGTTGTGAAAAAGAGTTTTTAAGTATTGTTATAATGTGGGAAAATTAAAGTATGTGAATGTTCCAGTTCCCACTTTCACGGTTCGACTGAATTGCCTGAAACTGCTCTTACTTCCAAAACCAAACGAGTGATTAGAGAGTTTTCCATAACCGAGTTTGGACATTGATTGAGTTGCTTTAGTCACTCAATATCTTAGTCATTTGTGGCCAATGATCAGCAGACTAATGCTTTAGACGAATCAAACGTCATTTTGATGTTCATGTGGAGCAATTTGTGCACATTTAATAGTTTTGGAGGGAATTGAAATACTTTAAGTCTACTCACTGCCATCTAGTGGTAGAAATAAGCAGAGGCCATAAATTATCATTTTTTAATTTTATTTTAAGAAAGCATTATGTATAATTTTTAAAATATTTATTAAGTTACTTTTATTTTAACAAGCTAAACAAGCAGATTCATATTGATTAATAATATGTTTATACTGATGCATTATGGTTGTAACTAAAACTAGCCCTCATTTCTAATACTCAAGAAATATCAGGAATAGTGTATTAGATTCATAATGATGTGATGAGGTTCAATTCAGAACTGTATTAGTTACGGATGGAACGGTAAATTATTAAAAACAAATATTTAATTTGTCATGGTTTAACAGAGATATTTCCTGGATTGTGATATAATAGTGTAATGATGTTGTAATATGGTGTGAATGAGTGTGAGAGCCTTTGAAAAGCCATTGCCCCAATGTACATACATGTTTTATATTTATTTCCTGTTCATGGACATGGGAATGAATCCCTTGCTTTTAATAAAATGTTGATGATAAATGATATTAAGCTCTCATCTTTTTCAACAGAGAAATATTAGAGTGAAAATCACTACAGGACACGAGGCTCTTCTGGCTTTATTTTTAAATATACAGTACAGGCCAAGAGTTTGGACACATTACTATTCTTAATGTTTTTGAAAGAAGTTTCTTCTGCTCATCAAGCCTGCATTTATTTGATCAAAAATACAGGAAAAAAAAGTAATATTGTGATATATTATTACAATTTAAAATAATTGGTTTTCAATTTATTATACTTTAAATTATCATTTATTTCTGTGATGCAAAGCTGAATTTTCAAAAAAAAGAAAGAAAAAAAAATTACTGACCCCAAATGACTGACCAGTAGTGTATATTGCTGTTACAAAAGATTTATATTTTTAAAACATTTGCTTCTTTATTTATTTATTTATTTAAATTTTTTACTTTTTATTCATCAAAGTATCCTAAAAAAGTATCACAGGTTATGAAAAATATTAAGCAGCAGAACTGTGTCCAACTTTGATAATGAATCATCATATTAGAATGATTTCTAAAGGATCATGTGATAGACTGGAGTAATGATCCTGAAAATTCAGCTTTGCATCACAGAAATAAATGATCTTTTAAAGTATAATAAATTGAAAACCAATTATTTTAAATTGTAATAATATATCACAATATTACTTTTTTTTTTCTGTATTTTTGATCAAATAAATGCAGGCTTGATGAGCAGAAGAAACTTCTTTCAAAAACATTAAAAATAGTAATGTGTCCAAACTTTTGGCCTGTGTATCACTACTGATCAAAAGTTTGGGGTCGGCAAGATTGTATTATGTTTTTTAAAAATATTTTAGAAATAAGTTTCTTCTGCTCAATCCTGTGATTTAATTACTCCAGTCTTCAGTGTCACATGACCCTTCAGAAATCATTCTAATATGAGGATTTGATGCTCGAGAAACATTTATGATTATTATCAATGATGAAAACTGTCATATTTGTGTGTAAACATGATACTTTTAATTTTTCAGGATTCTTTGATAAATATAAAGTTTTATGTTTTTACTGTAAATTTTTATCAATTTAATGCATCCTTGATATATTAAAGTATTCATTTCTTTCTTTCTGTCATCATGCCTGAAACTCCTGTAATATGTTCTGTCTGATGGACTGAAGTGAACGTCATCATGAACTCTGTGCGTTTAAACACTACATGCATTTTCATACTAAACATACAGACTTAGTCCAGAGAAATATCAAGTTTGCCTTGACAAACTTTCCTTGTCCAATTCATTTTGCCAAAAAACGAAACCATTAAATTGTCTCTTCAACTTCAGTCCACCCTGTTCCACTGGTCAGAGTCCTGCACGGGTCCATTTTTGGAGACCCGCCCCCGCCCGTACCCGCAAAGTTCAGCACCAGATCCGACCCGTCACCCGTGATAATATCAAAATTAAATCCGCACCCGCCCAGACCCGTTAATATTTGGCCCGTTACCCGACCCGTGCCCGCGATAAACCACACAGGTGACGCGTTCATGTAACAACATGTAAGGGTGTGCTGCCAATAACACACCTAAAAGCTGTCACAAAGAACTTGGAAACGTAATGATTATTAATAGGCCTATGTCAAATATATCAATGAGACATTTCAATTGTTTATTAATAAGCAAGTGTTTTCTGTGTCAAAGATGACGATGCTGACTCGCGATCTTCGCAGTAGTGAACGCGCCAGAGAGAAATGCACATTTCATACGGATTATAAGCAGAGAACAGTCTGTTTTCTTTCATTTTGAATTGTTTTGTTTAAAAGTACACATTTCATGCTTTCTATTTCTCAGGTCTGTGAGGCAAGTAGCTTATACGATGAGTTTCGGTTCAAGTTCATCAGTTCACGCGCGGGCGCCTCCGGCCGTGTCCTGATTATATTGCCTGCCTGCTATATTTAGCCTACTTTTTATTTATTAAATCCAGGAATTTGGTAGATGAAACATTGATTAAAATTAAGATACAATTAATACAAAACGAAATTCACTTTAAAGAAAGGCTGAACAAACTTAATGAAGTGGTCAAAATCATGTCTGCCCACTCCATTTGTCTCACGATATTCGGGATCATCTTATTCATGCTTCACTTTTCATATAATCAACATGAAATATATAAAACAAATTATATTATTTTATTTAAACATGAATATGAAACTAAATCGTTTTTTAATGACTGGGCTACTACAACACAGGCCTATTAGCCTACAGTACAGAGAAATTTAATGTCGCAACTTGGTCGGACTAAAAGGGGAGAACAAAATAAAATTGGGTCGGTCCTAAATTGACAGGGTCGGTCGGGTTACAGCAAACAAGATTATTTTTAAGGATGGCCTGACTAAAACACATATTTGCGTATGTGTAATGCTGGTAATTTAGACATACAAATATTGCACATATTTTTCATCCGCTACCCGCCCGCAAGGAGTTCATTATCCGCCCGCGTCCCCGCCCGTGAATTTTAGGAATGTCACAATCCACCCGTTTTAGCCACTTTTATGCGGGTACCCGCGGTTGCAGGACTCTGCCACTGGTGCTACTCTCCCTTTAAAATCTTAAAGTCGCCCTGAGGTGAAAATCCATCTTTTAATGTTGTTTATGTGTCTATGTGGTGTTTTTAATATGCTTTAAGACAAAGCATGTGTAAATTCATAAGTCGACACCATTGCTGAGTATTTCCTCCTTAAAACTGCAGTGAACCAAAGACAGTCTCAAAAACACGCTTTGAAATCGCTGGTGTTTCTGACGTCACAAACTACCTTGTAACCAATCAGATCAACGTGTGATCGTCAACCAGTGGATCTCTGAGCTGAGTGAGTGAGTGGAGGCGGGGCACATTTGCATATTCATTGAACCACGCATACTAAATGAGGCGAGGGTGTCGAGTTACATTCAAGATATTTTAAAGGAGTCATGAACTGGATTGTTTTATTATTTTATAATGTTGCCTGGGGTGCCCTTATAATGTTAGTATGATTTTTACATAAAAAATTGTCATAATTTATAAATAAAAGCCATTTTTCCAAGCCTGATTTCAGCCTCAGATTTGAACGCTCTGTTTTAAGGGGCGTGTCTGCTGTGAGACTGCAGTGCAAACGCCCACTGCTGTGATTGGCTGACATGCTTGCATATGAAACTTTTACTACGTTTTTACTATTACAGCTATCGAGATTAACAAATCGTGAAAAGTATCGTTTAAAGCATTATATTTAAATCTATTCCATCACATGAAAGGTTGCAGCATGATGAGCACTGACTGAGCAGATGACAGACGTGATCGCGTGAATAAAGATCTTATCATTGCAACGCAATTTTTGTAAAATGTTTAGCACAGACACCTAAGCCAGTGGGAAGGGTTGTAGGAACCGCGTCATTAAAAATGAATTTAATCCACTGGTCCCTGATAGCTTGGTCCGTTCTTGGGAGAGAAAAAGCATTTCCATGTTGATTCTGGCAGTCAACAACAGAGCAACTCACGTGTGCACCACGTTTCTGCATCTTTCACGGTCGAGTGCGTACTTCGAATCGGAATTCAGTAATGGCGGCGCTCGACTGAATATGAGGGGGAGAGGGGCAGGGCGGGCTTCCTGCAGCATAGGTCTGCGGTGTCCATATATGGTATATCCTGAAATTAACATCTCGTATTTGAGTGCGCGTGCACGTGGGCTGGTTGACGAACCCAGGGGTAAACAAACGCTTCACTTTTAAAGTGTAAATTGCAGGTTACATTTTTCACGAAGATAATGCAATGTGTTATTAAACATAAAGATAAGAACCGCCCACCATTGTTTTTTTATACCAAAATGCTGAATATAATATGAAAAGTTGGCACTTTTAACAGTTTAACCGCTCCCGCTCCCTTCCACTAGATGGGGCGTGACGTCATAAGAGGAACTCACTAGTAGAGTTACCGGCATAGTCATTGCTATAGATGCCTTACATAACTACAGAAAAGTTGGTTGTATGTTTTATTTGATAAAAAAAAATTATGGATAAAATAACTCAACTGTAAACATACTCGTGTGTGCTGACTTCAAGGGGACCGTGATCCTGCCTGAAATGAGAATAAGCTATTCGCAAAACAAACGGGTTCAGGCACGTCAGATCAGCCGGTCGCAGGTCGAGCTGTTCCACGTTCACCTCACGGCAGCACATACTCTCCACTGCTGATTCAATTGGGTGGCATAGCCCACACAAACACAGTGATGGGGACATCGATCTCTCTTTTTCTTTTCTGACAATAAACATCGCTAATTAAATCGTGAGAAATAGCGAGGATTGAGGAAGGGTATTACATGACGTTTGAGGCGTCGATGAGACTAGCGATTGGTGCCTGTGCACTGTGTGCATCTCTAACGTTACAGCTCTGATTTGGACTGACACCATGTAAGTAAATAATGTCTTCAGTCGTTGTCCCTCCTTGCTATTCTACATGACGGCAAGATTTTGAAAAGACTGGCTTGTTCCCTTATATTATCCGGGTTAAGTTTGCACCAGGCTAGCCTAGACTAGCTCTAACGTAGCTACTCACCAGGACACCTGGCCAACCCTCCACTCATTCTCCTCACACCAAGCATTAATAACTCTTTGAGTGCCATGGGTCCTGGCAATTTCCTCCCCTCTCTCAAGCCTGACCGGTTAAAAACTGTAGGGCTGTGGTCCATAAAGAATTTGATGGTTTCCCACACCCTAGTCGTTCTCCAAATAGCCATAATACAGTAAGAATCTAGCAGAGTATGGGTTGCGAGTTCCTCTTATGACGTCATCACCAGTTACTGAAAAAACACGCTACCTTTGAAGAAACCCCAATAAATGTTATTTTAACGCATTTTAAGACAGAAATAATTAAATATATACATATAAATCGCTTTAATTTACACATTAATTGGCTGTGGTGGTTAACCTGCAACTTACACTTTAAATATCGGCTTCCCGGCCAGTGTATAATCGTTAGGCAATCATAACATACATTTTTTCTCGCGGAAAAGTGAAAATTACAGACTCCTTTAAGACATTTTTCAAGGATAAAATGTTTAATAATGTGATTTTGAGGGATACAATGATTGACTACAGGGGGACTTTAAAGCTACACTGTGTAATTTTTAAAGTTGATTCTTAGCAAAAAACACTTTGTTCTTTCAAAATGATATGTGCTCATTAATGTGTAATTACTTCTACTAGAATTACTAGACAGTAATATTCAGTGGGTAGTCATATACAGTTTCACCACTAGATGGGGGAAATCCTGCACAGCTTTAAACATATTCACTAAATCACATGACTTACTGGAACTGACATAATTTCCTTGGAGGTAAAATTTTCTCTCTTTTCCACATTTTTATTTAGAAGACTTATCTAATAGTGTAAATTTTACACTGTAAAACATAAGATGTCCACCCTGTTGTGTTTATTTATACTGGACATAAAAAAATAAAAAGATTTTATATAGCTATTAAAATTCTTCCTAAATGTAAATCTTTTGCAAGTGTGTTGCTCTTTCCGAGCTAGTAATGGGCTTTATGAGCTTAAAACGTCCACCCTGTTGCATTGGTGTTACTTGCCCTTGAACATTTTAAAGTCCCCCTGTCGTCAATCGTTTTATCCCTTTAAAACTCATCTTTGATCACCAAAATGACATATTTAAGCAAGTTATTCATGCCTTAAAATAGTTTGAATGTAACTCGACACCCTTGCCTCATTTAGTATACGTGGGTCTATGAATATGCAAATGAGCCCCGCCTCCACACTAGCTAGTAATGGGCTTAATGAGCTTCAAACATCCACCCTGTTGCATTGGTATAATGTCATGTAACAGGGCGGACAAACTTCCTTGTCAGAATTATGAGGCGCTTGACCGGTGTGTTTTTATGATAGACAGACATTTTCTCCCACTGACAAGCAAAAAAAACAAAACATTTTAATATATTTTCAACTCAACTCAAGTGTGATGTCCACCAAAACTGTAGAAATGCATGTGAAAATCAGCCTGAAATGAACATCATGAAGAGAGAAGGAGCCGATCCTGATCCATCCCTGCATTCCTCCAGTCCAGTCTTCCCAGAATGCCGTGCGTCTATATAAAGCGGCTTTGAGCGAAGGAGGGCTGGCGTGCAGCGGGTCACACACACAGACAGGAGCCGGACACACACACACACACAGAGAGAGACAGGTCAGTGGAGAGGAAGTGCAGTGAGTGAATGCGATTGGCTTTAATGTGTGTGTGTGTGTGTGTGTGTGTGTGTGTGTGTGTGTGTGAGTTAAGCTCTTTAAGGTCTTGCTGTAGCATGAGAATCAGACTCAGTTCTGTGTTTGTACAGCTGCAATGTCAAACAGGACGTGTTCATGATGCTTTATCATGAGATCCCGATCCCACTTCCGCTGAGGAACAAACACACTGATGGAAGCAAGGGCCGGATTCTCTATTGTAAACACGACCTCGTTTACGTAACAAACAAACAAACAAACAGAGCCGCTCTCTTAAAGCTACGGCGCGACACACTGTTGCTATGGCAACAGCGGAAATGGCCAACATCCTGCGGGGGTTTTTTTTCGTCGGGTTTGGGAATATTTAAAGGCTTCTGGTGCTTGTTGCCTCTTTATTGGCTTTAAAGAACCTTGGAACTTCCATGGAATCTTTTTTATTGCACAAAAGGTTCTTTAAAGTGGAAAAACAGAGAAAAAATGGTTCATTTAAAGTTTTTAACGTTGATTATGAGAGTGAACGAGTAGATCTCTGAGTGGAGGCGGGGCTCATTTGCATATTCATAGAACCGCGCATACTAAATGAGGTGAGGGTGTCGAGTTACATTCAAGATATTTTATGGCATGAACATTTTTTTTCAAGGTTTTTTTTTTTTAAATATGTAATTTTTCTGATCAAAGACGAGTTTTAAGGGATAAAACGATTGACTACAGGGAGACTTTAAGAACGGTTCTCTGGGGAACCAAGAAAAAAGGTTCTTAAATGGCATTTTGCAGCATAAAACCCCCTTTTGCCAGCTTTCTGTTTGAGAGTGTGATCGACAGCTGCTGCAAAGAACATCTTTTTTTAGCGCCGGTCAGTCGGCCTGTTGGTTATGAATCTAGATGACAGGACGGTATCGAGGTTTCCCGTATTAATGTCCACAGGCGGGTCACATGACGCAGAGTCTCGTTAAAACACATGCAACTCCTTCTAAATTTTGATTTACGAGGTCATACGTGAAATGTAATCTGCTGGCTTTCCAAAAAAAATTTGCTTGGTAACACTTTAGTTTACATGTTACGACATGTATAATAATAACAGTAGATTATGCATAATTACAAGTAGCTAACCCTAAACTAAACCCTAACCGTAACTCTATAGTAAGTACTAGGAACTCAGTAGTAAAGACTTATTTGAGTAAGTACAATGTACTGAACCTAAGCTTTTTATGAACAGGGTCTTGGCTCTAAAGCAGAAAATGTTGTTCATAAAACGAAATATTATGTCACTATGTTATTTCATTAAATGTTATTTTTACATTTCTTACATATGACATTTTTGAAACCCTGTTTTTGCACTTCTGTTGCAATTCTCATGTTTCTACAGATTAAATTCTATATAATATATATATTTAATATGGAATTAATGTGTAATTAAAATGGTAAATAAATGTAATAAAAAATATATAAACATACATTTATACATATATATACATATATATATATATATATTTATTTTTTTACAATGTTTAAATTAACTTATATCATATTTAGGAATTAATGTTATTTTGTAGTTATTTATTAACTTCTATTAACAAGAATTATTTGTTTGTATATATATATATATATATATATATATATATATATATATATATATTTATATTAAGGTTTATATAAATTATTACAATATTTTAACTATTATATGAATTATATTATATTATATTATATTATATAATTTAGGAATAAATTTTACTTTGTAATTATTCATTAACTTCTATTAACAAGAATTATTTCTTATATCATTTATCTTGAACTTGAAGCAAATTAAGCGAAAGAACACAATTTGAATAAAAACTGAGAACATGGTGAGATTATTTCATATCCTGTAGAAAAGGTGCATATGATGTCACTTCCTGTGCAACAAAATTGTAAGGAATGCTCTATTTTTAAAGCAATCATGGGGAAATTTCACTCCAATGACAATGAAATAAAAAATAATAATATTTACAAATGCACAATGTTTGACTGAGCTCCGTAATGAAGAGATGATCAGTGTGAGTGAAGAGCAGCTGCTGCTGAGACTCATGTACACCAGCTTTATATAGAAGCTATTACAGTTCTTCTCGTCTCACAGACGCGGACACCAGTCTGTTACGCTCTCTAGAAACCAAAACCTCACAGTGATTTCCAAAATGTTACATAATCCAAGTCCATAACCTTTCTAAACTTTCACGACTTTAGGTGCACAGAGTGACGTCTGCATCTTTAGCTCTGCTTGACAATGGATCAAATGGGTCTTAGAAAATGGTTAATAAAACACAACATGTTTAATAACACAAATAAATAAAACACTTTTAAAAGTAACAGTTTTGTATATTTGTATATACAAAACAGTTGTAACAATGTAACAGTTGTAACAATGTAACAATTGTGTGTATATATATATATATATACAATTGTACAGTGTGTTGGAGTTTATATGTCTATTTTCATCAAATTAAAAGGTATGCACTAATATTAATATCTGTTATTTGATCTATTAATAAATTATAATATTTTAATAATATTTTTTTTAATCTCAAGTTTCAGCTTTGTATAGCCAGAATGAGTCATAAGCATCAATATTTTTCATTTATTTGTATTTGTATGTCCTTTAAGCTGTGAGGAGCAGATGCATGTGGCGTATTGGCTGACATCCCAATGTAAAACAAACATTTAACACTAAAACTAATGCTTTATTTGTAAATGTCTTTTGCACGACACACTAAACATTGAAATCTATCAAGTAATGGCCGTTGAGTATTCATTAAATTACACAAGCTGTAAGTCATCGGGACAGAAATGGGGCACAAATGCAGCGTTTCCAGGGATTGTATGCAATTCAACATGCATGTATAAAGCCATATTCACACCAGCCCAGTTAGTGTCGGGTAAACCCCAGAACAACAGTCTCACATGCCGTAAGAAATCTCCATAATTGGGCCGAGCGCGAGTCCTAAAGCGTCCAGTGCTGATTCAGGCCCTCGGGTCATGACATTTACTGTGTCCCAGAGCCGTAAACCATCTCAAAGCAACTGGAGAAAACATCACGGCACACATTACACAACACTTCACTGAACAAAACGCAGATATGAGATGCATCGATCGCACTGCCATTCGAGGAGAAACATCTGCACAAGAATCTTGAACAACCAGATGCATGTTTGCACCAACAGCTCGAAGGCTTTTCAGAAGTCAAGAACGTCTGGTGTTTAACCGGATCAGGGACACAGACGAGTGTAAATACTGAAGAAACTCACCACACCGGTACATGGAAGACTTTACACGCTATAATACTCTCACTTGGTTTCAGTGCATACCATAGTTATTACAGTGCTGACAAAACCAACACTAGACAAGGAAGCAAACTGGATTTTTAAGGAAGGTAACTTCCTTATATTTCAGTATTTGCAAGGAAACATGACCAGACTTGTGGGTTCATCCACAACATAATTACAGTCAAGCCAAAAACTATTCAGACACCAGATATCATTTGTGATATTTTTCTACTAGTGTGATCAGGACACTATAGTTCATTAATGTAAGTGAGGAGAGCAAAATAAAGTAAACTGTGACATATTATACCCAAATATTCCTCATACAGGGACTACCAGTGACATTTTGGGACTAAAACTGATTGGGACACTTTGAGCTGATCATGTTTTGCTGAAGTGTGTTGTCTTTAATTGCTAATGCTCTTTTTACACACAGACTGAACAAAATGAAGCATTGCTTGGTGATTGGTTGAGCTAAACTGGTATTATCTAATTGTGTAGTTAAATTTAACAGCTGACAGATATTCAACATAATTCATGTGTGAGACAGTCTAACAGAAGGACGGACAAAACCAGTCAAATATCAACTGAGTTCTGCTCATATTTTATTACCATTTTCTAAACTATAGTGAATAAACTGTGATAATGTGAAGTGTCTGAATAAATTTGGGTTTGAATGTATATACTTTACTCTTTAACCTTATATCCCAGCTGACAGGGAACGTTCTGGCAAGTTCCTCTCAATTAATGTTATCGACAAACGTTCCAGTAACATTAATACAACGTTCGTTCAAAGTTATCTGATCTTTAATAATGTTCTCAAAACGTTAGAACAAAAACATACATCAAACGTTTCAGTTGGACATTTTTTAAATGTAACGACTTGTTTCGGAACGTTCCGAGAACATTCAAAAGTAACATTAATGTTTAACGAATGATGAAATGGAATGTTCGCATAACCAAGAAAAAACTTTTGTAAAACTGTTTTGTTTGGAGAACATTCTGGAATAACGTTTTTATAACTTAATGGAAACGCTTAAACATTCTTAAAACATTTTTTTTTTTTTGTCTTCAAAGACATGACATATCATCACACTAATAATAAAACAATATCATGATCTTTTCCAAAAACACATTTTGTGTTGCATTCAAACAGATATGGGGTTAAAGGTCAGAGCTAACAATAGATCTGAGCACATTGCTCTCAGTCACCTTTACTTGACTAACATCTCGTGTGAAAATCAGTGTGTGTAACCCCTTAGAGACAGTGGGCTCGAAGCCACAGCAGAGATCATGAACACGAGGCGATGATATTCATCTTTATTAAAGTAATGCCTATGGCAAGCCGTTTGAACTTTTCATTTCCAGGATACTAATTCTTGATATCAACAATTCAATTTTTACTAGTTAAAATGATAGTTATTGATATCAGGAATTAGATTTCTACTATAACAATGGCAATTTTTGATATCAGAAATTACATCTCTAAATTGTCACAAGTTAAAATGCTAATTCTTGATATCAACAATTTAAAAACTATAATTCTGGATATCTGTAATTGTATTTTCACTAGTGAAATGTCACCATAGGCTGCCATTCAAAATCCATTGTTGATATCAAGAATTGATTTCTTACTTGTTGAAATTCCAATGTCACATATAATCAGAAATACAATTATTACTAGTAAAAACCTTTATTTTTTGATATCAAGAATTAAAAACTGTCACTAGTTGAAATGTCTATTCTTGATATCAACAATTGAATTGCTACTAGTGACAATGTTCATTTCTGATATCATGAATGTGATTGTTGTAAGAAAGCCATTTTAGATATCTGAAATAATATTGATATCAGAAATACATTTTCAGATATCAAAAATGAAAAATGTTACTAGTAGCAATTCAATTGTTGATATCAAGAATAGACATTTCAACTATAGTGACAATTGAATTATTGATATCAGTAAATTGCATTTTTACTAGTAAGAAATCAATTCTTGATATCAACAATTGATTTTGAATGGCAGCCTATGGTGACATTTCACTAGTGAAAATATAATTACAGCTATGAACAAGTAAAATGTTGATATCAAAAATGTAATTGTAAAATGTAATTGTTGATATCAAAAATGTAATTGTAAAATGTAATTGTTGACATCAAAAATGTAATTGTTGAAATGTAATTGTTGATATCAAAAATGTAATTGTTGAAATGTAATTGTTGATATCAAAAACGTAATTGTTGAAATCAAATTTTTTATTGTTGATATCAAAAATGTAATTGTTGAAATGCAATTGTTGATATAAAAAATGTAATTGTAAAATGTAATTGTTGATATCAAAAATGTAATTGTAAAATGTAATTGTTGATATCAAAAATGTAATTGTTGAAATGTAATTGTTGATATCAAAAACGTAATTGTTGAAATCAAAATTTTTATTGTTGATATCAACATTTTTATTGTTGATATCAAAATTTTTATTGTTGATATCAAAAATGTAATTGTTGATATCAAAAATGTAATTGTTGATATCAAAAATGTAATTGTTGAAATGCAATTGTTGATATCAAAAATGTAATTGTTGATATCAACAATTCCTATCCTGGAAATTAATAAAAGTTAAAACGGCTTGCCATAAGTCTTTCAAACTGAAACCCCAGAAAGCCCAGCCTCTGAGAGCTCAGCGTTTGCATGAGGAGTAATGCAGGTCACATGACCAAGAAACAAGAGATCCGTTTACACATGCCATCAGACTCTCAGAGACCGAGTGTTTCAGCCGAGCTCACAGAACAGTAAGACACGCTCTTTATAATATCCTTCTTCTTTATGCTTTCACAACTCCTGTGGTGTGGGAATATCATCACTAACCTCCAGTCTCCATCAGAGCTGTTTAATACACTTACTGTACTAACATGCATCAGTTAAACTGCAGGGTGAGCTCTATAAGCACGCTGTGCTGGAGATGTGAAGTAGAGTTATATGCATAAACACACTCTTGTAAGCGAGCAACTGCGAGCATTAATAAATGAGCATGCATAAAGCGTTTGAGAGTTTTGAGCTCCAGTCAGCTTCATGCTGGTTATAGTAACGCTCATATTATCTGTGAGCGCGATGTGTTCCTATTCTGGTTTGGGGTTTGAGGCGTGACCCGTCACAGTAACAGCTCACATTTGTCACATTTGCTCATAAGCGTCTCATAGAGCCTCTTAATGCAGGGTTTGATTTAAAGGGACAGACCCTGATATCAGGGAACCTTCTGACAAGGTAAAAAGAAGTCACTCCTGAAAAATCCTCTCCCTCTCACTTCTGTCATTAGAACCAACGTGACTTTTTACTGCGCCGAGTCGAAGTGCTTCCAAGTGCTATTCCGCCATACATTATAGTTATCCTTTTTACCCGCTTAGAAAAGCGCCACGTTATATTTTGAGTCACCATACTTGGTCGTGTAACTACTCGTGTAACTGTATTTAAATAGGGAAAACGTTGAGGTGTTTGGTCGCTTCTAACTTCATCTCTGTTTGGATCCTAATGAATGAACTGGGCTAAGCTAAGTGCTATCAAAGTGTGGCCGCGCGCCAGAGCGATTGAGTGCATTGAGTTTCATTTGTCAAAAACACATTCTTTTAGCCATCAGTGTGTGTTTCACCCCACGTGTCTGTAAAAGACCTCACCACCTCATACATTTATACGATTTTTAAACAAAATAAACCACTTTTATGATTTATTTTCACACAAAATCAGTTGCTCCATCCATGTTAGATAAAAACATTGTGAAAGTGAAAAGCACATTTTTCTTAAGGTGTTCTTTTAGCCCCACATGTGCTACAGAAACACACTGTTACTTTCAAGACTCAAAACTTCCAGAAAGAGCATTTACTGGAACTAAACTAAACAGATCAACACATTTGCACTGATCAGCAGAAGCACTAGTGCAAAGTGTGGTAAAAGTGTGAAAGCTTGTGCTGTTCCTGCCTATAATATGTCTGTGTGAAGCAGCTGAAGTTACACAATGATATTTAGATACAAATAACAAAATGCCATTGATGAAAAAAAATCCCTCTTGCAAATCTCGTCGTCACTTTATTTTAAACACACTTATAAACCTATTCACAACTTTCCTGAACTCTGACCTTTCCCATGATTGCTATGGCAACGTAGAACAAGCCGGTGACGAACTTCCGGTTTACATTAGCCTGAAGACACTGCTATCAGAGAGCCTCAACATGCCCAAACAACTTGCTTGGGTAATGACGAGTAGAGCTTAGATCGGGCCCAAAAAATCAAGCCCGACCCTACCTGAGCCCGTTGTGTCAAAGCCCGGCCCTACCTGAGCCCGTTGTGTCCGAGCCCGGCCCTACCTGAGCCCGTTGTGTCCGAGCCCGGCCCTACCTGAGCCCGTTGTGTCCGAGCCCGGCCCTACCTGAGCCCGTTGTGTCAAAGCCCGGCCCTACCTGAGCCCGTTGTGTCCGAGCCCGGCCCTACCTGAGCCCGTTGTGTCCGAGCCCGGCCCTACCTGAGCCCGTTGTGTCAAAGCCCGGCCCTACCTGAGCCCGTTGTGTCCGAGCCCGACCCTACCTGAGCCCGTTGTGTCCGAGCCCGGCCCTACCTGAGCCCGTTGTGTCCGAGCCCGGCCCTACCTGAGCCCGTTGTGTCCGAGCCCGACCCTACCTGAGCCCGTTGTGTCCGAGCCCGGCCCTACCTGAGCCCGTTGTGTCCGAGCCCGGCCCTACCTGAGCCCGTTGTGTCCGAGCCCGGCCCTACCTGAGCCCGTTGTGTCCGAGCCCGGCCCTACCTGAGCCCGTTGAGTCCGAGCCCGGCCCTACCTGAGCCCGTTGTGTCCGAGCCCGACCCTACCTGAGCCCGTTGTGTCCGAGCCCGGCCCTACCTGAGCCCGTTGAGTCCGAGCCCGGCCCTACCTGAGCCCGTTGTGTCTGAGCCCGTTGTGTCCGAGCCCGACCCTACCTGAGCCCGTTGTGTCCGAGCCCGACCCTACCTGAGCCCGTTGTGTCCGAGCCCAGCCCTACCTGAGCCCGTTGAGTCCGAGCCCGGCCCTACCTGAGCCCGTTGAGTCCGAGCCCGGCCCTACCTGAGCCCGTTGAGTCCGAGCCCGGCCCTACCTGAGCCCGTTGTGTCTGAGCCCGTTGTGTCCGAGCCCGGCCCGGCCCGACACATTAACTGTAATTATGAGCCCGATTTAGACCCAACCATTTTTAATACTGGGCCGTTATAACGAGGGGCGGCGCCAGATAATTGTTTAACGTGCTGAGGGGGTGCTAGATATATTATATATAAATACTTTTAATAAATGAGCAAAAATTGGCCACTTAATATTTTATATTCAATTATTTTAATGATCATAATTAAAGTATTAATTTTATTAAACTGAACAAGCACAACAACCTTTAAATATTATTAAAGATTTATTATTATTAATAATGTTATTTCAACACAATATCTCGTTATTTCGACATATTTTCGACAACAAGCAAGATGTGCATTTGTAAATCCGGTGACACGTGCATTGATTTTTATTGATAAACTAGTGTTTTCTGTGTCAGTGTCTGTCTGCTGCAAAGATGAAGTTGACGATCGCCATCTCCGTAGTGAACGCGCCGCCTAGAGAGAAATGCACATCTTGGATTACATAATCAGAGAGTAGCCTATTTCTTTTCATTTTGAATTGTTTCGTTTAAAGACATTTAAAGGGTTAGTTCACCCAAAAATGAAAATTCTGTCAGTAATTACTCACCCTCATGTTGTTCCAACCCCGTAAGACCTTTGTTCAACTTCGGAACACAAATTAAGATATTTTTGATTAAATCTGAGAGCTGGATCACTCCTCCATAGGCTTCTAAGGGACTGAAACTTGCTGGCCCAGAAAAGTTATTAAAGAGATTGTTAATATAGTCCAAGCGACTACAGTGGCTCAATCTTAAGTTTATAAAGCGACGAAAATACTTTTTGTGCGGAAAAAAACACAAAAATAACGACTTTATTCCACTATTCATTTCCTTCTCTCTGGGCCTCGAGTTATTTCACGTAGTGTTTTAACGCAGCGCGTCTGTGTTGTACGCCACACACATGATCAGCGTCGGCCAATAGTGAGCCTACGTGGTGACGTGTAACACAGACACGCTGCTCCATGTCATGATTTCTTTGATGAGTCGATCAACTTTTGGTTGATGAAAAATGTATTAAAATTAAGATACAATTTATACAAAACGAAATTCACTTTAAAGAAAGGTTTTCTACAAAACAAAACTTAATGAAGAAAATTAAGTTTAATCATGTCTGACCCACTCTATGTCTCCCGATGCATCCTATCATGGTGTTCACTTTTCATATTCAACATACAGTAGATGGAAAAAAATGACATTATAATATTTGAACAAATATGAAACTAAATGCTCTTATTTAATGGCTACAACAAATATAGTAGGCCTACATACTCTCTATTTGTACAAATTGCTGCACATTAAAGTTAATCGAAAAAATTATTGAAAACAATAAACATACCACTTAAAAAAATAAATACAGTTGTACTGCAATTTTTTCTAAATACAACAAACACTCTTTCTGCGTAGAGGGTCCGTTTATGTTGGAAACAGGTCCGTCCCATTCATAAATTCTTCAGTTTTTGCGTGTTGTTTGTGCACCCGACAACCGTACACGCTGAGCCACAAGGAGCCATTGCTTAATCTGTCAGCATTACTACTTGTCAGTAATCAGTTTCACCCTTGTGTGCTAGCTTCATTAAGCGTTAGGCTAAACCGGAACTGAGATACCGTCAACAGGAAGTATCGAGTGTCATGGCGACGCCCATTAAGACTCGCAGGAAAGTTGTGAATAATAATGAATTATATTTTAGAGCTGTCATGACTCATGACTGATTTCGCGGGAAATTGCATAACGTGTGGTCACGTGATATATATAGATCCAGCAGTGGGTAGAATGAAGCTGAAAATCTGCAGTCACAACGAACGAGAAGAATTGACCACGGATCATTCAAAACCTCCAGAGAATCATGGGTTATTAAAACAAAACAAAATGTTGTTTTTGTGTCCATTTGCTCGTGTACACCGTCGAACTCCATTCATCCGCGCAGAGCCGAAGCACAAACAAAACAATGCTCTCCTTCCGACTAACGCGTGCAGACCGCAGTCTTAAAGGCACAGCAGCACCAAACAGCTCGTTTAATTCTGTATTTAATTTCGGTTTTAGTTTCGGTATTATCTGCTCACATCCGACATGATTGTGAACGGACTGGTGGAGGTTCATTAGAGAACGAGTGGCAGGACTTCAAAATCAACAATACAAGTACTCCCGTCTTTATTTGGACTAATTTTTGTGTCTTTTATTGCAGGATAATCTCTCACATAACAGACAACCATGGCAGGTGAGCAGAATTCCTTTCATCTACAATGTTTTATGGATTTATTAGACGTACACTGGCGATTGTTTTATGGAGTCAGTCACTCGAATGAAAGAGAGATGGAGAGATTGTTAAAAGCAGACGTGCGAGGAATCACAATCCTCCAGGAAGAGCCAAACATGGGTTACAGACAGATGGAGAATCTGACCTTTACACACACTTACACATGAGACGGGACTGTCCTGCTGGAACACTGTGCGAATTAATGTCAATGACAAACAGAAACATCGCTAAGGCTAACTGATAAATAGATGCTGTAACGAATAAACACCGCACAAATCAACGTGTCATTCTTCATCAAGATGTAATGGCCTCTGGCGACCTCATGTGGACATTCGTTGTATTGCAAGAGGCTATTACAGTAGGCTCTATATATTATATACAGTGGTAATAATTAAGACAGTAACGTGAAAGAGGAAAAAATACATATAAAACTACTCAATTTTGAAACACAGAAATAGAAATAAAATAAAAATCCATACAAATAACCTATTTTTGAGTGAACAGTCTTAGGCTGCGAACCCAGAACGTTCCCCTAACTTTAGGATTTCGTTCCCGTTTGGTATTTTTATTTATTTATTTATTTATTTATTTGAGTACCAAATAATAACCAAAGATAATAACGTTATAGTTACGTTCTTATAAACTAAGGTTCCCAGAAAGTTGCAGGGTGGTTATTTTTAATAGCCCCCCAAAAATAATTTATTATAATTAAAAAGGTTATTATAATAACCATGTAAAATAACTTTCTAATTAAAACGTTGCAGATGTTTTTGTGTAATGACCAATACAGAGCCCTGAAATTAGTTAAATACAGCATTTATGTTGAAATTAGGTAAATTAAAACGCCAATAATCCAACTTTATAGCTAAAATATTAACTTACTTAAATATTAAAATATCTACTTACTGCACGCGCTTTCCCTCGTCTTCCACGCGCTTTCTCTCGTCCTCCACAGAATCCCGCGCTTAATTTAAATATTAACGGTCCTTTCGTTTTACTGGCTGACTGACTAACATTCGTTTATCGATCTCTTTATTGAATAATTACTTATAATTAATATAGAAGTGAGAGTAAATATGATTTTTGGATAGATTTGACACCCTTATTGAAGAGAACATGATGTTAATCGAGAAGTTTTTGTTTACGGACCAAAAGAAGCACATAGGTTTCCGCTAAACTGTACTTTAAGTCAAATAATTGTTTATTTATTTTTTAATGTCTTTGAATAAATTTAATATTTTAGAAATTATAGATTGTGTTGAAGTCATTGTTATTTGGTGTTGAAGAAATACAATCTGGGTACGTCGTGAACATACAGTCAAACCAAAATGTATTCAGACGCCTTCAACATTTCTCACATTATCACAGTTTATTCACTATAGTTTAGAAAATGGTAATAAAATATGAGCAGAACTCAGTTGATATTTGACTGGTTTTGTCCGTCCTTCTGTTAGACTGTCTCACACATGAATTATGTTGAATATCTGTCAGCTGTTAAATTTAACTACACAATTAGATAATACCAGTTTAGCTCAACCAATCACCAAGCAATGCTTCATTTTGTTCAGTCTGTGTGTGAAAAGAGCATTAGCAATTAAAGACAAAACACTTCAGCAAAACATGATCAGCTCAAAGTGTCCCAATCATTTTTAATCCCAATTTTTATATTATTGTTATTATATTATTAATAATTTTTGCGACCAAATTTGATTAAATGTCACTGGTAGTCACTGTATGAATAATTTTTGGGTATAATATGTCACAGTTTACCTTATTTTGCTCTCCTCATTTACATAAATGAACTGTAGTGTCCTGATCACACTAGTAGAAATATATCAAAAATTATATCTGGTGTCTGAATAATTTTTGGTTTGACTGTATATATTAATGGAAAGATTTAATCTTATTTAATCTAAATAAACAAATTAGGATAAGTTACACATTGTGCATATTTTTATTTATATGATTACAATATACAGTATAAATA